>OX411312.1:812993-1177993 GCA_948150685.1 Rhaphigaster nebulosa | reverse complement strand
CGAGAATATGCTCCAGTATGTATGTAAGTACTCAGTCTCAGTATATACGCCGATCTACTCTTTCGTAGATATTCTGAATCAAAAATCAATCCATATTTGGAGCACGTGCTTCATAATTGAGCAAGTATGCACAAGTTGTAGCATCTGCTCAGTTTTTTTAGGAGTGAGCACGTGGTTAGTTTTATTTATTTCAGCTATTGTGCTTTAAAATTGTCATCTCAACTGTATAAATTAATATTATGTTTAATTTTTACTTAAAAATCTATATAAATTTCATGATTTTTCTCTTTCAGGTTTTCAAAATGACTCTACCTGCCACAAACAATAAAGCTCCTGATTTAGCCGACATTAGAGAACAGGTCCATGAAACAGCAACGAAAATTTGGCTCAACTATGTCGATTCTGAGCGAAAAGCATCTTATAAAAATCCTTGGGAAATCCATAATCAGATACAGTCGGTAAGAAAGATATTTTATAATTGTTACTTGTTATTGCTCTATATGGAATATTTGCAGATTCTATAATTTAAAATATATTTTTATTTATGCCTTTATAGAAAATTCAAAAAGTCACCGGAGGTCTCACTAGATTAGCTAGCCGATCAAAAGTTAAAAAGGAAGAGTCGTTACGAGTCAAATCACAGGTGAGTGGAAGCGGGAGCGAAATAGAATCGACTGCTACAACTCAGCATCAAGTTGCCCTCATTAAGGAGTTGGTGAGTCTTTTCAGCCGATTAGTTTTAATTAATTTTATATCGAGAACTGACTGTATTTGGGATTGCTGTAACATCGAGTTGTGAACCTCCCTTTTTGGTCCCTACATGATTAACGGAAGTGGTACTTTACTTGAAGGTCATAATAGATTTCCATAAAAAATTATATTAAAATATAATGAAAAATTTCTCAAACTTGGTTTACAAGACTTATATATTAATATAAATAACATACTAGATTTTGGTTAAAATTGGCAAACTGGAAGTGGTGCTTAACAAAATTCTCAAATTTGGTATATTAGACTTTTATGTTAATATAAGTAGCATATTAGATATTTAATTAAAATTGTATAACCGGAGTGGTACTTTAGTTGAATTTCATAATAGACTCTTTTTAATTTTTGTAATACTTTTTTTAAATTGTTCTCTATCAGTTTAAAAAAAATAAAATTTCTGATTCTAAAAGATCCAGAATTACAATTCAAGGCAACATCACAAATAACTGACACATATATTGGTGGTCGCGACACCGAAAGTCGTTTTTGAAATATAGTTATCTTCGAAATTTAGTAACCAAATAGTGATTCAGAACACTTTTTGAGCCACTGATTTATAGTTCAATAGGCGTATACAGGGAAATCATCAGATCGTGTCCACATCAATAGTTCAATAGGCGTATAAGGAAGTCATGAGGTGTCCACATCAATAGTTCAATAGGCGTATAAGGAAGTCATCAGATCGTGTCCACATCAATAGTTCAATAGGCGTATAAGGAAGTCATGAGGTGTCCACATCAATAGTTCAATAGGCGTATAAGGAAGTCATGAGGTGTCCACATCAATAGTTCAATAGGCGTATAAGGAAGTCATCAGATCGTGTCCACATCAATAGTTCAATAGGCGTATAAGGAAGTCATCAGATCGTGTCCACATCAATAGTTCAATAGGCGTATAAGGAAGTCATGAAGTGTCCACATCAATAGTTCAATAGGCGTATAAGGAAGTCATGAGGTGTCCACATCAATAGTTCAATAGGCGTATAAGGAAGTCATGAGGTGTCCACATCAATAGTTCAATAGGCGTATAAGGAAGTCATCAGATCGTGTCCACATCAATAGTTCAATAGGCGTATAAGGAAGTCATCAGATCGTGTCCACATCAATAGTTCAATAGGCGTATAAGGAAGTCATCAGATCGTGTCCACATCAATAGTTCAATAGGCGTATAAGGAAGTCATCAGATCGTGTCCACATCAATAGTTCAATAGGCGTATAAGGAAGTCATGAGGTGTCCACATCAATAGTTCAATAGGCGTATAAGGAAGTCATGAGGTGTCCACATCAATAGTTCAATAGGCGTATAAGGAAGTCATCAGATCGTGTCCACATCAATAGTTCAATAGGCGTATAAGGAAGTCATCAGATCGTGTCCACATCAATAGTTCAATAGGCGTATAAGGAAGTCATGAGGTGTCCACATCAATAGTTCAATAGGTGTATAAGGAAGTCATGAGGTGTCCACATCAATAGTTCAATAGGCGTATAAGGAAGTCATCAGATCGTGTCCACATCAATAGTTCAATAGGCGTATAAGGAAGTCATCAGATCGTGTCCACATCAATAGTTCAATAGGCGTATAAGGAAGTCATCAGATCGTGTCCACATCAATAGTTCAATAGGCGTATAAGGAAGTCATCAGATCGTGTCCACATCAATAGTTCAATAGGCGTATAAGGAAGTCATGAGGTGTCCACATCAATAGTTCAATAGGCGTATAAGGAAGTCATGAGGTGTCCACATCAATAGTTCAATAGGCGTATAAGGAAGTCATCAGATCGTGTCCACATCAATAGTTCAATAGGCGTATAAGGAAGTCATCAGATCGTGTCCACATCAATAGTTCAATAGGCGTATAAGGAAGTCATCAGATCGTGTCCACATCAATAGTTCAATAGGCGTATAAGGAAGTCATGAGGTGTCCACATCAATAGTTCAATAGGCGTATAAGGAAGTCATGAGGTGTCCACATCAATAGTTCAATAGGCGTATAAGGAAGTCATCAGATCGTGTCCACATCAATAGTTCAATAGGCGTATAAGGAAGTCATGAGGTGTCCACATCAATAGTTCAATAGGCGTATAAGGAAGTCATGAGGTGTCCACATCAATAGTTCAATAGGCGTATAAGGAAGTCATCAGATCGTGTCCACATCAATAGTTCAATAGGCGTATAAGGAAGTCATCAGATCGTGTCCACATCAATAGTTCAATAGGCGTATAAGGAAGTCATGAGGTGTCCACATCAATAGTTCAATAGGCGTATAAGGAAGTCATGAGGTGTCCACATCAATAGTTCAATAGGCGTATAAGGAAGTCATGAGGTGTCCACATCAATAGTTCAATAGGCGTATAAGGAAGTCATGAGGTGTCCACATCAATAGTTCAATAGGCGTATAAGGAAGTCATCAGATCGTGTCCACATCAATAGTTCAATAGGCGTATAAGGAAGTCATGAGGTGTCCACATCAATAGTTCAATAGGCGTATAAGGAAGTCATGAGGTGTCCACATCAATAGTTCAATAGGCGTATAAGGAAGTCATCAGATCGTGTCCACATCAATAGTTCAATAGGCGTATAAGGAAGTCATCAGATCGTGTCCACATCAATAGTTCAATAGGCGTATAAGGAAGTCATCAGATCGTGTCCACATCAATAGTTCAATAGGCGTATAAGGAAGTCATGAGGTGTCCACATCAATAGTTCAATAGGCGTATAAGGAAGTCATGAGGTGTCCACATCAATAGTTCAATAGGCGTATAAGGAAGTCATCAGATCGTGTCCACATCAATAGTTCAATAGGCGTATAAGGAAGTCATCAGATCGTGTCCACATCAATAGTTCAATAGGCGTATAAGGAAGTCATCAGATCGTGTCCACATCAATAGTTCAATAGGCGTATAAGGAAGTCATCAGATCGTGTCCACATCAATAGTTCAATAGGCGTATAAGGAAGTCATGAGGTGTCCACATCAATAGTTCAATAGGCGTATAAGGAAGTCATGAGGTGTCCACATCAATAGTTCAATAGGCGTATAAGGAAGTCATCAGATCGTGTCCACATCAATAGTTCAATAGGCGTATAAGGAAGTCATCAGATCGTGTCCACATCAATAGTTCAATAGGCGTATAAGGAAGTCATCAGATCGTGTCCACATCAATAGTTCAATAGGCGTATAAGGAAGTCATGAGGTGTCCACATCAATAGTTCAATAGGCGTATAAGGAAGTCATGAGGTGTCCACATCAATAGTTCAATAGGCGTATAAGGAAGTCATCAGATCGTGTCCACATCAATAGTTCAATAGGCGTATAAGGAAGTCATGAGGTGTCCACATCAATAGTTCAATAGGCGTATAAGGAAGTCATGAGGTGTCCACATCAATAGTTCAATAGGCGTATAAGGAAGTCATCAGATCGTGTCCACATCAATAGTTCAATAGGCGTATAAGGAAGTCATCAGATCGTGTCCACATCAATAGTTCAATAGGCGTATAAGGAAGTCATGAGGTGTCCACATCAATAGTTCAATAGGCGTATAAGGAAGTCATGAGGTGTCCACATCAATAGTTCAATAGGCGTATAAGGAAGTCATGAGGTGTCCACATCAATAGTTCAATAGGCGTATAAGGAAGTCATGAGGTGTCCACATCAATAGTTCAATAGGCGTATAAGGAAGTCATCAGATCGTGTCCACATCAATAGTTCAATAGGCGTATAAGGAAGTCATGAGGTGTCCACATCAATAGTTCAATAGGCGTATAAGGAAGTCATGAGGTGTCCACATCAATAGTTCAATAGGCGTATAAGGAAGTCATCAGATCGTGTCCACATCAATAGTTCAATAGGCGTATAAGGAAGTCATCAGATCGTGTCCACATCAATAGTTCAATAGGCGTATAAGGAAGTCATCAGATCGTGTCCACATCAATAGTTCAATAGGCGTATAAGGAAGTCATCAGATCGTGTCCACATCAATAGTTCAATAGGCGTATAAGGAAGTCATGAGGTGTCCACATCAATAGTTCAATAGGCGTATAAGGAAGTCATGAGGTGTCCACATCAATAGTTCAATAGGCGTATAAGGAAGTCATCAGATCGTGTCCACATCAATAGTTCAATAGGCGTATAAGGAAGTCATCAGATCGTGTCCACATCAATAGTTCAATAGGCGTATAAGGAAGTCATGAGGTGTCCACATCAATAGTTCAATAGGCGTATAAGGAAGTCATGAGGTGTCCACATCAATAGTTCAATAGGCGTATAAGGAAGTCATGAGGTGTCCACATCAAATTTTTTTAAATGTAATTCTGATTCCCGTACTTTTGCTGATCTATCTCACTATTTCTTAAGCATCAATTTATCACCAGCTGTGTTTTGCTCCTTTGTATTCTTAAACATATTTTAACGCAATCTTAAAATTGTTACTGAAATGATAGGAGAGGGATTCAATTATTATTATTCAATGAATTAACTGAGAAATTCTCATGGCGACTCACTGGCTTGGTCCCCTGGGGTATCAGGAATATTGAGTACTCAATCGGTTCACGAGATGTTTGGGTCAGTGTGGAAAGTGGAAGTCAGATCCTACCAGGTTCTAATGTATTAGTGAAATGTACTTCATTTAATTTTAAAATCATACTGTTAAAATCGATCCATTTATACCCACATTAGACAAATTGAATAATTTGTTGCTTTTTCAGGTGGAGCTGCAGTCAAAGCAACATAGCCATAACCAAGATTATATGGAGCGCTACGTTCTCGACGAATGGCTTCAAATAGAATCGGAACTTACCAGGGAGAGAGCTCTCTGGGGGCCTCAGCTTCCCTCCAGGTTTATATCTTTCATCTTTTAATTATATTTATATTTAGTAATACAATTGACATTTTATAATGCAATTAGTGATTTCCATTATATAAATAAAGGTTTGGGCTCTATTAAAAAATTAGGAATGTTTGACATATTGAATTTGTACTTCTTCTTCTTCTTAATCCTATTCTCTTATACCGTAGTTCAGTGTTGAGGATCCCGTTTATATAGTCCGATCCATGCATCTCAGTCCTGAACCAGCTGACGTTTGTACTTAAAAAAAAAATAGATACTAGAATAATGATATTGAAAATATTTGAGTTTTATTAGCGATTGATATCAATTCCTAATTATATTGATCCTTCTATATAATTTCGTCCATGCGGACGTCAACTAATTTGAGTTTTATGTTTTAAATAATTCTATGAGATAATTTATTATTATTCTTATTTTATTTTATGAAGAGCTCATTTCTTGTCCATGGTGTAATAATTTGTTCTGTGCTCTGCTGAAAATTCTTTAAAATAAAATTTAGAAGAAATTTCAATATTATTTTATCGACAGTAGTACGAGAAAAAGTTTTTTGTCTATTTCACCAGAGCTAAAGAATACTAGGCTACTTATAAGGAAGATTACAGGCTTACAATTTCCACAGCTGCTAGAGTAAAAACGAGAGGACCAAATGATGAAATAGAGATTCACAGGAGTCCCCTGTTCCGATTGTTATTATAAACAGACTTAAAAGTTTCCCTAGATTTTACAGGAGCCCCAAAAACTAGGCTACTTATAAGGAAGGTTAAAAACAAAAGGAGTTATTTCCACAGTTGCTTGAGAGAAAACGAGAGGGCCAAATGATGTAATATTTTAAACAAAGATCCACATGAATCCACTAATGCAATGGTTATTATTAACAGACTTATGAATTTTGCATGTATTATATTATTACAGTATATGATATATTATATATTTTAAAATATTTTATGTATTTGATCTAGGAAGTGAATAACACTTTACATTTGGGAATATTACTCATTTGGCATTTTTATTTAATCAGCACACCTTTTGTTTGTCTCTTTTTTTTTTCTTTCTTTCCAAATACATATTATTTACCAATTTTTTAAATATTCTGAGAATATATATTAGAATCAATGGCTTAGTGAAAAATTCTAACTTTTTAATCAGTTGACATAAATTAATACATCCCGTTGAAAACAGCCTCAAATTAAATATGTATGAAGCACTTAAAATAATAAAATCCTTCAAATCCAATCCAGACTTTTGCTTAAATGACCAAATAAATATCTCCAATAGTCCAATCTTAAATTTATTCCCATCTATAACAGAAAAACCAATTACTCACCGGCATTACTGGAAAACCCCGACCTTTAAACCGTTTACCTATAAACATCCCATCTTCCTTTCGTTCATTGTTAGTTCAGTGCGAGAAGAAACCAGTACAAACTTTTCTGTTTGATATAATCCATTTAAACCTTGGTGAGTACCAATATGTATTTGATTTCTTGTCTTAATTAAATTTATAATTCATAAATGTTTTATAATATTGATTTATATTGCATCTAATTTAATATATATAATAATACCAAACTATTTTTTTAATTGCTTATTTTTGAATTTCTTGTATGTTTTTAGAACTGAGGATGAATGTATAACATTCGAAACTAGTTTTCAATAAAACTAAATTATAGAAGTGGCAAATAATTTATCAACCCCTAATCTAACTTTTTAATTTAAAATTCGGTTTAATGTTTGATTAGCTTCCAAAAATCATTGCTGGAAGAATAAGCGTGTTCTTTCACATTGCAAAATCTCCCAATCACTGCCATTTTCACAGAATATAGAAGGAGTAAATTTTTATTTCCCAGTTGTGAACTAAATTAATTTTTGTTATGAGTTGAATTAACCATTTTGTTTTTGATGATGCAGGGTATATCAACGAGAAAAATTGGATATTTTTGTAAGAAGTTTGATTAAAAAAACAAAAGATCTAAAATAACAATAATAATAATAATAATTAAATATAATAAAAAACTAGCATGCGTACGGAAGTAGTTTTCTGTAATGGTCGTCATGAGAACTTCATACCCATGGAAGCAAGTTCATTATATATCTTATTAGGTTAGCATTTATTCATTTCTCATTTTGGTATGGTGAGGGAAAAAATAAGTTTCTAACTTTATTTATTTGATTATTTTGGATTTTAAGAGTTCAATGACCTTAAAAATATGGGTTATTACTATTTTTATTGTCATTGTATTTAATTATGTTTGTGCAGCTATTGTTTGCTGCGATCTATTTCCCAAAACAAAGTGGATTTAGATATGTTTTGTATTTTTCCCAGTGATTCAACTGTCCTTAGAAAGAGCCCTCCTACTTATACTAAATTAATATTTATTTTTCCTATCTATTTTGAAATGATTTATTTTTATTAATTGTCCTTATCATTGCTAAGTATTTGAGAGATCAAAATATACTCGTTCTTAAGTAAATAAACTTTTGGGTATTGATGATATTTAAAGAATATATTTCCTAACTAATAATTTTATTGATTTTTTAATGAAAAGGCTTGACAAGTGGATGCTGGATATGACTGAAGGGCCGTGCCGAATGAGGAAAAAAATGATGAGGAATGATCAATTTTACATTCACTACCCATTTAGGCCTGAATGGGAGGCTATTGAAAATGTAAGTTAATAGATAATGAGCCCCCGTTTATGGCCAATTTTATACAAAATCCCAAGCTCTTCTTAACTTGTGCAATTATTTGTAATAATTATAATGCAATTTTTTAGAAATCACTCAAATACAAAGTTGCTACCTGCTGGGATAGTAAAGAATACTACCAGAAGTTTAAGGCTCACGTCATCAGCGACCAAGAAAAGATCATTATCGAAGAAAGAGAGCATAACCACCATTCAGTCGATTCCAACGAAGACATCTCTAATCATCATGGCAGTGGTAACTAGCTCAAATCGACTTTATAGATTATATTTAATTTGTCTTTATTTAATTTATTATTTTTTTCCTCCTGAACTTATTATAGCAGCTTTAGACAATTTGGAAAGTGGAGTTTTACGAAGAGCTGTCAAGAGGTCAGTATCCGAACCTGATGAAGGCGGTGATGATTGTGAAGCAGACGTCGGAGTGGGTGAGGAAGAAAATCCTACCGACAACCAAACAATCCTCAGGCTCCTCGAACCCAATGAAAAGGTTTTGATCAGATTTTTTTTTTATAGTATTTTTTTAATTCTCAAAAAAAAAAATAATTTGAGATGACATGTAAATTTACAGATAAGTCACATGTTTCGATGTGCACGGATTCAAGGTCTGGACACGATGGAAGGTCTTCTCCTTTTCGGTAAAGAACACTTGTATATTGTCGACGGCTTTACTCTCCTCAAGTCTCGAGAGATCAGGGATATCGAATGTCTACCTCCGGATACGTACGACCCGATTCTTCCTCCTCAGGGGACTGTCTCTTCTTCCAAACGACAATGCTCAAAATTTAACTATGAAGATATCAGGTAATTATTATTTGAGTATAACCAATTGTATTATTTTCTGTCATTTTTAGTGTTACTAGGATTGCTAAGCCTCCTTTGCACGGTGACAGTTTTCTGTCATGGCAGTTCTGTCACAACTGTGAGACAGTGCGGCATTGTCCTTCCTTGTCTGCACGCTAACAGTAACCATAGTGACAGTTGGAAAAATGGCGGATATTGATCAGCTGATTGAACACTACACTTAAAGAACAGCTGATTTAATCTCAATAACTAATTTACTGCAAATTAAAGTAATAAAAATAAAAATAAATACAAAATTAAACAAATATATAATAAATGCTAAAAAAAAAAAAAAAAAAAAAATTATATTTTTTTTTTTCTCCAAGAATTAATGGCTGTGACTGTCGAGGTAACTGCCACCGTGTAAACCAGGTTTTACTGCTGCCTCTTAACCGGTTTAATTTATCAGGATTGTTAATTTTTAATATAAAGCCTTCTCTGCTATTTCTAAAAATAATGTTCTGGCGATATTTTCAAAATTTTTTTGTTTGGAAAAATGACCAGATTTTACAAAACAAAATAAATAAACTGATAATATTTTTACTACAATGAGCAGGATAATTTAAAACTAAATTATATCTTATAATTATGCTATGAGTAGAGCAGACCGATGTATTTAGGCAGCATTTCTTGAAAATAAAGCATAGCTCTCTTCCTCTACTTCCTGATGCAGGTATCTGAATGGTCATTGTTGCCTAGTACCTCTCTGCTGCTTTAATTCAAAATATTTTCTAGTAGAAGTTATAAATGAGTTTAAAATCGATTTTGATGTTTCTTAACTTGCAGTAATTGATTACAATTGTAAAACAGTTGTCTGCCTTCATGCCCAATATTATAGATATGGCTGCTAACAATTTTCATATTTTCTTTTTAGCAGAGGCAACGCTCCATCTATTAGTTGCAGTACGAAGTATATTTTAATACAAATATATTACTTGATCATACTGATATATTATTGGGGTTAGAGCAATATTATCTGGTCCATAATGCTCTAAAATGTTGCTCATTTGATAGTCTCTTTATAATTTCAAAAACTAATTCTGTAGAGATTGAATAATAAATTTTATGAAGAACTATATTTTTATTACTACTATTATGTACATGTTTCAGGGAAGTACATAAAAGAAGGTATTTGTTACAACCGATGGCTCTCGAAGTGTTCTCTGGTGATGGAAGGAATTATCTCCTCGCTTTTCCAAGAAAAATCAGAAATAAAGTTTATCAACGGTAATTTTTTTTAATTTATATTTAGTATTAATATATTTAAATTTGTTTTCTTCATTCTTTATTTACACTGGATACCACCTATAACGATGTTAGTTGTAATGACGAATAAGCTATAGTGACTAAATAGTCAGGTCTTGGTATACCTATTAAATGGAATTTTAATTGGATATATCATTGCTTGTAACAACATATTGGTCATAGCGACTCCTTTTTCACTTAGCTAAGAGGTAAGAACATCGGTTTTAACGGCGCGGCAGTGGAAAAATGGAGAGAGAGTCAGCCCAAAATGTGAACAAAGCTTGTAAACATTTTGAGGAAGAAGATGATGAGCAAGCATTTTCAATAGGATATGATTTGGACTCCATTCGTACCTGGCAAAATTTTTTACTTGTAAATAATGACCTTCAGAGTGACATCATCAAACAGGGTATTGATGCTATTGGTGATGAAAGACCTTATCAATTCTATTCTATTCATTCCTATAGGCCACTGATGGACCACGCGAAGCGTCTACTTGATGTGAGATTTCCTAAGGCGCCACACTTCTTTCATCTTCTCACTGTGTGCCTTCTTCCTTTCTTCAGACCAAGTTGTTCCAATCTTCAATTTCCTGGCCTCTCGGCTCGCTTTCCGTTTATGTACTTTCCGTCTGAATGTCTGCCTATCTTGAATATCTGAGTCTGTTATGCCAGCGTCTTTCAAGTCCTCTCTAACTTCGGCCATCCACCTCATATTCTTTATACTTTCAGTGTATTCCAAGATCTGTTTTATCAATCGGGTGTCTGGCATTCTCTTGATATGACCATAGAATTGCAGTTGACGTTTCAACATATCGTGTATTATGTTGGATTTCTGTTCAGTCTCCTGTCTACTCCGCAACCGGTATCCATCTTCTGTCTTTTTGGGTCCTAGAATTTTCCTGATGATTCTTCTCTCCAGTTTCTTGATGTTTTCTAGTTCAACTTTTCGATTCATTACCAAGGTTTCAGATGCATATAGGGTTTCTGGTTTGATGACCGTGTTATAATGTCTCACTTTGGTGTTACGTGATAGGCATGACTTATTGTAGATGTTCCCAGTCTTCCAGAAGGCTCTGGTCATCTTTTGTTGTCTCTGTTCATGAGCGGCCTTCTCTATCCCATTGGCCTGTATCATCTCTCTGAGGTATTTAAATTTGTGAACTCTCTTGATATTCCCATATTTTGTTCTCATATATTCCGGTTTTATACTCTGTTTTCTGAAAAGAAATCTGTAGTCCGATCTTTCCAGCCGTCTCATTCAGAATCTCGATCTGTTTTGCTGCTGTTTCTATGTTGTCTGTAAGTATTGCTAGATCATCGGCAAATGCCAGACAAGAAATATCTATTCCCTTGTTCTTTCTTCCTAACCTAATGGGTTTGTGAAGTCCCTGCGCCTTCAGTTCCTTTTCCCATTCGCTGATCACTTTGTCTAATACTATATTGAACAGTATTGGTGACAGACCATCACCCTGTCTTACTCCCGTTCTAATTTCGAATGAATGTGATAGTTCTCCCATGAATTTGATCTTGGATTTGGTGTCTGTTAGTGTCTGTTTGATGAGGTTCGTTGTCTTCTCGTCAAGGCCTCTCTCCTCTAGTTCTTGTATCAGTGACAGTCTGTCTATAGAATCGAAGGCCTTCTTGAAGTCTACGAAAGTACAAATGGTTTCTTTGCTTCGCATCGCTTGGTATCTCAAGATTGTTTTCAGATTGAGTATCTGTTCTGAGCAAGATCTTCCCGGTCTGAAGCCTGATTGGTATTCTCCTATTGTGTGTTCTAGTTGAGATTGCACCCTATCTAACAGGCACTGTGACAGAGTCTTGTATGCAGATGACAACAGTGATACTCCTCTGTAGTTGTCTACGTTAGTTCTGTCTCCTTTCTTATGAAGAGGGTGTATGACCGCACTTCCAGTCTTCCGGCAGTTTTTTGGTTTCCCAAATGTCTTTTATTATCTTTGTCAATTCACTGATTGTCTTTGGCCCGAATTCCTTTAGTAGCTCTGCTACGATTCCATCCTCCCCTGCAGCTCTACCGTTTTTCATTTTCATGATTTGTCTCTTGATCTCTAATTCATCTGGTGCTTCTATATTATCATTTCTTCTGATCCGTTGTATCCTTGGGAATCTCTCTGTGGGTTCAGGACAACTGAGCAGTTCTTCGAAGTGCTTTGCCAGTGTTTCGCAGTTCTCTTTGTTGTTCAGTGTCAGTTCTCCATTATCTTTTCTGAAGCAAAGGTTCTGTGGTTGATATCCTGCAATTCTGCATTTGAATGTCTTGTAGAAGTCTCTCATATTGCATTTTCGGAAATCCTCTTCTGCCCCTTTTAATTGATCCCTTAAGTATTCACTCTTAACCTTTCTGATGTCTCGTGTCGCTTGCTTCCTTGTCTCCAAGTACATTGATAGTTTGGTTTCTGTTTTGTCACTGTTCCACTTGTTGTATGCTGTCTTCCTGTTCTCAATTGCCTTTTCGCATACGTCATTCCACCATGGATGTCTCTTTGTTTTGGTTAGAGGAATTTTCTCTTTAGCTTATCAACATTATATAAATAAACAATCCTGTAAACTTTTTTTTTTTATTAAAGAGTTTATTGTTCAGTGTATGTAATATAATTGTGAAATTTTGTTTGAAAAATAGTATAAAAATTACAAAATTATTCTACATAGTATATTCTACAGAATGATAAAAGAGGCAAAATTCCAAATTGCTAACATCAGGCATTTTAATATTTGGACCTCTATAATGCTAAAGAGCAGCCTGCCATCAAATATCAGGCTAAAACAATAACGTTCTAGCAAAAACATGTTTTTTGAACTGTGCCTCTTTTATTCTGGATATGCAATATGGTAAATCCATAATAAAATTATATAAATTACATGTTTGAAATTTTCCGTCTTTCTTGGTATCGGTTATAACAAACATTGATTATTAAAACATAAACCGACAAGCTCCTTTAAAGCTGTTATAAATGATATCCAGTGTATCTTATAAATAAATATTGTGGCTGTTTTTTTCCAACTCCTCAAGCTTTATTAATCATCTTTTTTAGGTTTTTGTCCTTTGCTACTGGATTAGCCGATAGCGCTCAACAGTCTGTGGCGGGTCAGAAGCGTACTGCCAATGTAGAGCAGACTGCAAGTCTTCTATCTAGTCTCATCGGGGAAACATCAGTTACACAGCGATGGGTGGTAAGCAAAGCATTTCAAGCATTAGCTTGGTTATTAGAATCAGCTGCTTGATATTAATCACATTAATTAATTACTATTTATAATCACTGATATTTTCAAGGACTATTCCTCTCTTGAATTTCAATAAAAGTATTTTACGAATAAGTGAGCATGTTAAAATTACCTTGACAAGGTATTTTACATTAATTATAATTTTTTACCATGTTACAGCGAGGGGAAATAACTAACTTCCAGTATTTAATGCACTTGAATACCCTCGCCGGTCGCAGTTACAACGACCTGATGCAGTACCCAGTCTTTCCTTGGATCTTGGCCGATTATGATTCGGAACAATTGAATTTGAAAGAGTCTGCCACTTTTAGAGATTTTACAAAACCTATGGGAGCCCAAAGCCCCGAGCGCCTTGAACAGTTCAAGAAAAGGTAGTTTTTTTTTTTTCAGTTATGAATCTTTTTGTTATCAGTTATACCTCTGGTTTCAAAACATTGATATAGGCAATGATATAATATATATACTTTAACTATAACTAAAATTAAAAATGTTGATCTGAGTGACGTAATTTATCTTCACTTGCTTCAAGAAAATGTCCATTAATGTTATTCAAATTCATTCTCAAGTCCAAATTATACATTTTATCAGATGCTGACCAATTACAACATTTTATGGTTCTGATTTTGTTTTAAATTTAATCCAAGAAATTTACGATAAGTGCCTTGAATTTTACAGTGTAATGCCTTGAGATTCTTGAAATGTTTCATTATATATCGCTGGACACCGTGTGAAACCAATTATTTTAAAATCTAATCTCTCTTTATGGAGAAACATTTAATTTTGAGATGATTCTCGTCATAAAACATGAAGATTTTCTCTATTAGAATTAGATTCTGTTAAAAAAAATTTGAGCAGAAAATTATATGGTTCATGCAAAATAGAGTGAAAATTCTAGTTTTACTTTGACCTCTTACATATCCACTTAAGAAATATTTTTTATGCCTGATTTATCGGCTTGGTACCTCTCATTCATAAACTCTCAGTAAAAACAGAAGGATGATAAGCTTAGAAATTAGAGATGAGCACAATTAAATGGTACTTTTAATAATGCTACTTATATTACTCAGAGAGCTCTAATACAGAAAAATTAAACAATATATTTAAAAAAAAAAAGTTGGCTGACCGCCCACACTGCTTTTTATGCAGGCTCTTAAAAACTTAAATCTTTATTTATTCGTTGCCTTTACTTATTAAGTTTGTGTTTGTAAATATTTTTTATGATTTTAATTTTTTTATTTTCCAGATACAAAGAGTGGGATGATCCCCACGGTGAAACTCCACCATACCACTATGGCACCCATTACTCTTCCGCTATGATAGTCTGTTCCTATTTAGTGCGGATGGAGCCTTTTACCCAGCACTTTTTGAGGTTACAAGTGAGTTTGGTGGAAGCATTTTGCTTCCTATAAAGTTTATTTAATTTATTAAGAGTCGTTAACAGTCATACAATTTTTCTTCTTTTTATCTAAATGCCATAAACCAAAGCCGTCATTATTTGGTTTATATTTATATCATAGTAGAAGTATTTCTGTTAAAAGGGAGAGTTATATACATGTAAAAAAACAAAAACAGATTAGTGTATTAAAAACTTTGACTTGTTTTATTTTGCAATTTTAATTTTATCTCCTTTAATATAGTCTTCTCCATTCTATTATGAATTTCCCATTGGTGGTGGAGATAAATTTTTGAAATCATGTTCAAATTCTTTATTGTATTACTTTCACAGTATCATCTCAAATTGGGTTCCTTTCGGAGATAATTTGATTTTGGGAAATACTCGTTGAAAAAGTGCACTTATTTCTGTTTTTTTGTATATTAAAGTATAAGTTTTGACAGCAGATTTTCTGAATTACATAAAAATATTCACATTGTTACATTGTTTTGCTTGAACACATTTTTCCTATAGATCACAAATAGAACGCCCAATTTGAACAATGACTGAGTGATAGACAACTTTTACAATATTGATGATTCAAAAAACTCATGTAGATTTGGACCTTAATTGACTCATCTTTTGTTTGCAGAACATTCAGTTTAGTATTTTTATAGCTACGCTATCTTTTTTCTGGGGAGGAGGTTGGGGGGAGGGTTTAACGTCCTGAACAACTCCCATTAAGGCAGACAGAACTTAGCTAACTTCCTATCTACGTCTTCATATTGGTATATGTTTTTTTTGTTTAATACAACTAGTATAAATCATATATTTATTTCTGAACATCATTTAACCCTTATAAACTTCTTCATAGAATCTCTGAAACACATTGGTCTACGTTTCAGATTCTTGTCCATTTTCAAGACCTTTTCTCATTCTAAAAAACAGTAAAAATAAGTGTCATTATTATCACACATTATATACATTTTAGTTATAATAAAGTGATTATATTAATTACATTCATGTGCATTTATAAGTGTTAAATTATGCTTAGAAATAAATATATGATTATTATTTAACTCTTTACCTATGAAAAATTAATATTGACTAATTAAACCAACTTGTATTGTTTAGAATAATAGGATATCATTGTTATTATTTTATAAACAGATATTTACAGCGAAAATTAAATGTTTTATGGTACATGTTTCAGGGAGGCCATTTTGACCTAGCCGATAGGATGTTCCACAGTATCCGTGAAGCTTGGCTATCAGCATCCAAACATAATATGGCTGACGTAAAAGAACTCATTCCTGAGTTTTTTTACTTACCGCAGTTTCTGACTAATGCTAACAACTTTGATTTGGGTATGATACTGTCAAGCTTTTTTTTTTTTTTTAATTTTGGACCTGGTGAAAAAACTTGTAATGTACTATCCGTTCCTATTTTTTCATATTTTTTTTTTCTTGGAAACACCTAAATTCCTTCATGCCATTTTTAAAAAAGCTTCCAAGTTGATATCGGCCAGTGCTTTTTTAATTTTGTTTAACCAATAGATTAGTTTTTTAGAATTCTTGTTAAAATTATCAAATTTCTTTCTTTAAATTTTTTTTTTATCCATAACAGAAATATTAACTTATATTTCATTGGCCATCCATCTTAGATCATAGAAAAGATTATTTAATCATATATCGCCTGTCTGCAAATAAAATTATACTAACTTAAAAAAATATATAAATCATCTCTTTCACACCCTTAACTCTCCCTTTAAATCTTTTAAATTTAGAAAACTTTTGATGAATTCATTATTAATTGTAATTAGAAATGCCGAATTGATTGTATTACTCGGTAATAAATAATTAGAAAATCAGTAAATAATATTTTTTAATTATGTAAAAGTCATTTAGTTAAACTCACATAGTCACCCATTTTATTCTAGCTTTATTTGATTTAATCTGTTCTTCATATTTTTATTTAATTATCTAATTGTTTTTTTGTTGTTTATAGAAATGGTTTTCTTTCATATTTTCATGGTAAAAAATAAAATAAAGAATGATTTCTTGTTCCAAGTTGATAGTTTAGATAGATAGTCTAATAGTTACTTGCTTTCAATTTTATTCTATTATTCTATATTAGAATATTATCTCTTTCTTTTACACAATCTCTGTCTTCCATCTCTAGATATTTAAATATTTGCATTGCATGTAGGCTGCAAACAGAACGGTATCCAGCTCGGAGATGTTGTCTTACCACCTTGGGCTAAAGGTGATCCGAGGGAATTCATCAGGGTGCATCGACAAGCGTTGGAGTGCGACTATGTTTCTCAAAACCTTCACCATTGGATCGACCTCATCTTCGGCTGTAAGCAGCAAGGATGCTCCGCCGTCGATGCTGTCAATGTCTTCCATCATCTTTTTTACGAAGGAAATGTCGACATTTATAAGTAATGCAATATCCCTTATTTATTAATTTATTTTTGTTTTATATTCCTATTTATGTTTATTTCTTGACTCTAGCATTGATGATCCTTTGAAGAAAAATGCTACCATCGGATTTATCAACAATTTCGGACAGATCCCTAAACAGTTGTTTAAAAAATCCCATCCGGCAAAAAAGCTCGGCCAGAGAGCGTCCGTGCTAGATCCCACTCCAATCAGCACTGCCCCCTGTTTCTTAGTAGAACGGCTGTTTTATCGTAATCTGGATAATCTGAGGCCCTCGCTTCATCCAATTAAAGGTATGTTTTTTGGTTAAAATATTTTTTTCACTTATCGTTGCCACCATGTATGACTAGTGAACATGAATCTACTTGTTAAGAGAACAAAAAAGAAATTTACTTGTAACTTCCCCTTTGCCAATAATTTTTTTACCTCTCAGCTTATAAACTTCTCTGACTCCTCGATTTGTGTTTATAAGATTTTATTTTGCAAATATGCTTCTGATAGATTAATAAAACTAAGCAATTTCAAAAATGCAATTTTTCACATTTGTTAGTTATACGTGGTGGCGACGTTATACTCTTTATATAATTGGAAATAATATTGAATACTTTTAAATAACTACTCTAATTTAGTCTTAACCATAATTAGGGTTTTATTTGTGTTAATATCTATTCTAATATATAAAGCTGAAGGGTTTGTTTGTTTGAACACACTGATTTCGGGAACTGCCTGTCCAATTTGAAAAATTCTTTTTCGTTAGCTAGACCGTTTCTGAAGAAAGTCTTTAAGCTTTATAATATCGTGCTACAGCCCATAAGAATGAACAGTAACCATAAGTAAATTGCTAAGAGTAAAAGTGTCCAACTTGGGTAGATGTCATTGTCATGACAACTTCATACCCGTTGAAGCAAGTTGACTACACAAACTTTTTAATAAGTGTGAAATTATTTTGTAAAAGAAATGTGAGAGTAAGGGAAAAAAAATTGTGAAAACATAAAACTTATTTAATTGAATCTTCATTGCCATTTATAAAAATGTATTGTCGTTTTGACCATTTTTCTTTTTTCTTTAAAATCTCTGCAAAAAATGATACTGAACAGCATTCCATTGGCTATTATTTTAAAAGTTATTTTGTATTTCACGGGTTTATCCAAATTTTATTTGGGTGAAATTCTGGGGCACAGCTAGCAAGAAAATAAAAGATAAATTGTTTTTTTTTTTTCAGAGCTGAAAGGATCTGTCGGCCAGATCATTCAGTGGGAGAAATCTGTTCTTGCAACCGAACAGAATAAAGTTCTTGTACCTCCGAATTATACTCGTTACGTTGCTTGGGGCTTTGCTGATCATATCCTGAGGATGGGAAACTATGACAGTGATAGAGCTATATTCACCTGCGAGACCGTCATGCACACGGTTGGCGAGATAGTCGCCTGCGTCTGTCCAAATGCTAAAACCATTATCACGGCAGGAACAGGCTCGGTAATGAACTTTTATATATTTTTTTCAACTTTAGCATACATAAAGGCTTTAATCAGTTTATTGTAACATTAATGTTGAGAAGAACCGTTATACGTCTTCAATACTGTTTTATCTTTACCTAAGGAGCTTACTTTTTTTACATTGATCATGATACTTCATCCCTTATTAGATTAATATCTCCTATTTTTATATTATGGTTGTTTCTTAGAAGTAGCATTCTTAACACGAGGATGAATGAAATATTAAAAGTAATTATTTTTTATTCATTTATTGATAAATGTTATACATAAACCATACTATCAGAATTTTTAAATGTAGCCTCCTGCATGATCTACATACTTTAGCCACCGATCTGGAAGCTTGAATATACCTTGTTCATACAAATTTTGAGAGAGAGTTGTCAGCAAATTGTCCACATCCTTCTCAACTTCTTCATTACTTTTGAATCGTTCTCATCCAAGTGATTCTTCTTTCAAGGGCATGAACAAAAATAGCATTTCTGTCCAACATTACACTCCCAAGTCGAAAATGGTGAATAAGAAGTGGCAAAAGAAGGATGATGGCTACTAGATGGCAAAAACTTGTCTCTCTGTCAGAAAAGTTCTTACAACAATTTTTTTTGTCTCAATGGGTTTTATTTGTTGCTTTTCTTCATGATTATTGACAGTCAGCAAAAATCACCTACCAAAACAAAAGACAAGGTATGCCCATTAGTGATGTCATCCTTCTCCATCTTTTTTTTTTTTTTTTTTTTTTTTTTTTTTTTTTTTTTTTTTTTTTTATTCCCCCTTCCTAGCCATTTCTGGCATACGGGATTCAGGAGCAGTGGGGTAGTGCGCTGGGATAGCGCATGCCACTGCTCCCATAAATCAACACTTTATTTTAAAAGTTCTTATTTTACAATTGTTTAATTATGAGAAACTTTTAATTGTGGAGACAATTTTTTTTTTTCTTTTTCCCTGCTACTGTGATGCAGTCCGGTGCGTGCTTGCGCACCTTAGGGCTGCACCTTATCCTCTGCCGTGCGGCGTGGCCAGCCCTTCCAGCGCTCTGCATCCTTCCGGTTCCAGTCCGGATCCGCCCGGTGCCGTCCAGCCCTCCTGGTCAGCCGCATCCGTCCGGATACTGGTCCAGCCCTCCTGGTCCACTGCATCCGTCCGGATCCCATCTCCTCCAGTCTGCATCCGTTCGGTATCATACCTCTTGAGGCTCACCGCCGTCAGGTGGTCTGACCCTTCCCAGGGTGAAGTGCTCAGGGCCGACCACCTCCTTCCACCCGTATATGAAGTCCTTGAAGAAGGGGTATGCCTCCTCCTCCATCAGACGGGGGAAGTCCGACTCGGCGAGATCCTTCTCCATCACACCGCCATCTTGACTAAGGATAAATTGGAAGAAATGGGCTGGGAAACCCTCTCGAACACCTTTCTTGTGGTCTAGATTTGTCCCCCTATGACTATTTTTTTGTTCACGCCATTGAAAGAATCATTTTGAGGAGAATGAAGAAGTCGAGGAACAAATGCGTAATTGGCTGGCAACTTGCACTTAAACTTTCTATGAACAAAGAATATCCAGGCTTTCAAATCAGTGGCTAAAGTGTGTAGATCACTTAGGAGAGACTGCATCGGTAAATGCTGAAAGTATGGTTTGCGTATAATATTAATCAATAAATGTATAAATATACTTACCGTTTTTATTTGATTCATCCTCGTAGATTCTATATATATGCAGCTTATTTTCAATGCTGAAAAGTTTGATATAATAGGAATTTCAGACTCATGTTTTACCTATTAATATTCTACTTTGATATTCTTTTGTATTAAGCCTATTCTCAAATCATACTTTTTTCCCTTTTATATAAATTTCCATGAATAATCATTTAATATTTTTGTTTTTTTCATGTTTGAGGTCGTTACCATTTGGGAATACAATAAGAAGCAGATTAGTGTTGTGCAAACGCTGACCGGGCACAGCGAAGCAGTCACCTGCCTCGCAGCGAGCCCTGCTTATAACGTCATCGTATCTGGCTCGAGGGATGCCACCGCCATCATTTGGGACCTTTCTCATCGCATCTTTGTGAGGCAGTTGATTGGCCACAATGCTCCTGTCGCAGCTGTTGCCATTAACGACCTCACTGTAAGTTCCCACTGTATATTATTTCTTATACGTCCTATACTTACCAAGATGAACCTACATTCTTCATTCATTCAAGCTCTATAAAACAGTCAAATGTTAATTTCTTTAACATTATATGTACTTTATAAAATTTCAGACTTTTCCATACAAGTTTACATACGTTTTGTTTGTTTTAATCTTTAAGTGGGTTATTTATTTTTTTCTGATTTCAGGGAGACATAGGAACTTGCGCAGGAACTTGGCTTCATGTTTGGACAATCAACGGAGAACAGCTGTGCAGTGTAAATACCAGCGTGGGGAGGGCCGATAGGATGCAGCAGATATTGTGCGTAGCTTTCTCGGAATGCAGAGAATGGGACTCACAAAACGTATTGTTGACTGGATCCACTGATGGAGTTGTCAGGGTATTCATTCTATCATTGTTTATTACTCAATCACTATAAATCAATTCCGTAGTAAAGATTGCACACAGGGGCGGTTTTGACAAACGAGGTGTCAAAGGAAAGGGAATTTCATGGGGAAGTGACAAATCCCCCTACTCTACTACTTTAATAAAGGTGGTTGAAATATGTAGGTGCCCTCAAAATTCCGACAGTGGTAAGTTGGCAGATTGAGACGTGAATAGTTGGGTTTTAAAGTTTTTGACGCAGAAATAAAGACCCAGTACGGACCAGGTCATACCCTTGGAAGCAAGTTTCATGCACAAACTTTGTCTATGTATTTATATAAACTTCTGATTATGCTAAGAAAGACATTCCACATTTCCTCCAATTGTTATATTCTATCTTCTTCCGTATAAAACATCATTGAGCCCTCTAGTAATAGGAAAGTGGTCTGAAAGTCCAGTTCTGAGTTTTATTCTTACTAGAGAATCATGCATAACTTGTCGATAGCTTTTACAAAATATTGGCTCTTGTGTTTTTTAGGAATTTCCACTACTTTTATAATGGAGCCATATTATATACCCCATTTGTAGTTCTACAAATATATAATAAGAGATTGTCTAATCTATTTCTTTATGTATATATTTACTAGTTTACCCTTTTTACAGATGTGGTCTATAGATTACGTCCAAGTGCCTAAAGACTGTCCGCTGTCTGGGGACAGTATGATCGACGACTCTCCGCCTACTCCAAGATCTTTAGCCTACCCTCTGATCAAGAGCAAATCGAAGAGTGTCGTCGAAGAAACCAAATCTAGCGTTCCCAGGCGCCTTGGGAAACAGATGCATGTTTCTAGCTTATCCACTGATTACCCGAATGATGATCGAGGTATTTAAATTTACCTGTTAATAATATTTTAGTAGGTTTATTATGCTTTTTAATGAGAACATCATCACTTTTTTAGACTAAATAAATATATATATATATATTTTTTTTTAAATTAAACTATTAGCTTAAGAGTATTTTTATTTTATTTCTTTGCTAGAGTTATTGTTTGTTGAATCTTGATTGAAATGAAATAGAAAGATGGATCAGTTTTAATTTTAGATTTATATTTTCAAATCAGAAAAAAAAAAGAAGAGAATATTAAATATTTCAATCTATTTATTTTATTTTGTGATATAGTTGCAAGTCTTGCTGCTAAAAGTGGATCTGAAAGTAGCTTATCAGAGGAATGTGAAAAGCAGCTCATCGAAATTGAAAAAAAGAAGGCTGAAAATGATGCTCTTGCTCAAAAAAAGAAACCAGATATACAAGAAGAAGAAAAGGAGAAGTGCAGTGACGAAGAAGATGCAAATAAGAAGAAAGAAGAAGATCAGCCGCAGCCTGTCGTGAGGCGCAGACGATCCTCAGTGCGGAATAATGCTCAGGTAAAAAGTAACCTTGCTCTTGTTTTGAAGACTAGTATATCTGGTCAGCACGATGAGCACTGCTAACTATTTGTTAAAAATGTTCAACGTGTTGGAAATTTTTGATTAATAAACTTATCAAAGCTCTTACATAAGGTTTTTGATCAACTGAATTTGTTAAAATTTTTGATAAAACTTCTTATTTGTGTAAAAGGGTTTTTATCCTCTCTTAGAAGCTGTTTGTAATAAAAGTTATTTCTTATAAAAATTTGTTATTTTCATAGTAAAGGGTTAAGTGATATTTTTATGGTTTTACTTATGTTTCATTGTTCAATCTGAAATTTTCCTATAATACTAATTTTAAAAATTGATTTGATGATTATTCATTTTTCAATATTTTGTTCAGTTGAGGAAGTCAGAATGTATACCCGATCGTGTCGTCGAAACAGAAAGTGGTTCTGGAGATGAAAGCCTCAAAATCAGACCTAGTAAAAGTGACACTTCTCTTACCGAGAGCTTTGTCATCGTCGGCGGCAACGGTGAAGAAGTCGAAGAAATGCCTACTCCACCTCCTCGAAGGGCTCGCCAGTCTCCTCATCTACTCAGAGATGGTAAACCATACATTTTTTTTTGTTAACATTGTTCTTAATGTTACCCAAAGAGGGCTTTTATCAGTTATATGAAAGTTCTTTAATATTATTTAATTTTTTGTTCGACCTTCTGCCAGGCGCTAAGGTTCTTATAACATCAGCGGGCGCTTGGCATATTTTGGACGGCATATAACTTTGGCTCTATTTGACATCCCCAACAATATTTAGTGATGACTTTATCAGAACTATAGGATTATTCATTTCTAAGTTAAAAAATATGCATATTAGGATTTATATAAAATAATATAAAAAATGAGTTCTTAAACAAAATATGTATTATTTCTACTACTAATTAAATTAATTTTGTAGAATCAAATCATTTATACAATGTTATTAACCAGATTTATTAATATATATTGTATAATGCATTACATATATGATATATTAATGTAAATTGTATAAATATAATTAGCATATCAACAATATATATTATCCAAAACTGATGGAGGAAGACTATTTTTTATACAGCCTATAGTTATAAATATATATAAAAATTAATATTTTAACAAGAGGGACATGAGTAACTAAAATATTTAAATTATATAAACAATAAATTAAATATAATAATAATCAATCAAAAAGTTGAGAGAAACGATTCCAATTTCTATTTTCATTTTGTTGAAAACTTTATTGCACCATTAGTCGTTAATGACGGAAGGTCACAAGTTTTATCTTCTATTTATAGTTAAACACAGAACGACTCAGTTAAGGACATTTATCCCTCTCTGTTATTGTTGGGGATGAGTCACAGATAGAATATTTTGACCCCAAAAAGTCAAAGGAATTTTCCTTTTCCTGATAATAATGAAAACGTGTGATTGCCACCCAACAGACGGCATAGCGCCCGGCAGAGGGTTAAGTGTGGTTTTACCGGAAAGCCTCCAAATAAACCATGTTAAATATCCGTTCCTGAGGTGTATTGAGGAACAAACTGTTGGATCCCAGACTCCTCGGTAACAAGCCACCTAAAGCAAGGCCATCCTGTTTTTCACGAAAAATAAAGATTAAGTGAAATTACTCGATTCTCAGCCTACATAATCTTAAACAAAAAAATCTAGTAGCTCATGTGTATCAAGGCTTGTCTACCTAAAGTACTCTATGTTACTCCGATGACTGGCTCCGGCAGGCTTAAGAAGGTTGTAACTATTTAAGACAAGCCCCCAATTGATATTGGGCCTATTGATTTGATTTTTGGATTAATAAAATAAAAATCTAATCAAATTTTAGTATGTCTGTCATTACATCCCACAGTTTAATGTTGCTGAAAATCTTTTTACAGTTCTATATAACAACAATATGAAGTTAGGTGTAAATTGGTTTTGCATTTTTTTTTCTATGAAAAGGGGACAAAACATCTAGATGTTTGATCCTCCGCCAATTTGTTTTAAGTTTGGCAGGTTAAAAACTCCAAAACGGCTGTATATAACAGCGGAAAAAAGCTATGTCTAAATCAGTTCAGCCATTTTCTTTTGAGAAGCAACCAAAAAAGCGTAACAGACATATAACGATGTTTAAATTTCTAGGTTTCATGTGGCAGAAGCAACTAGTTTTCAGAAGTAAACTGACCATGCACACCGCCTACGACAGGAAAGACAACACTGAACCCGCTTCCATTACATCATTAGCTGTGTCTAGGTCAGTTATAGTTTATTATAATAATTATAATTTATCAAGTTCACTTAAAAACCAAACAGCTGATTACTATTAAATGGTTCAGTTGATTGCGCTCTGAAGACTTGTAGAAATTCTGTTCGATTTGTCGCTAAGTGCAGCGGCTTGTAACCTCTTGGATTAGTTCTTTTTAATATCTTAGCAAATGACTACTCTCGAACTTTCTGCACCTCAAAATAAAACATATCTACTCAGCTATCTTCTCCTATCGAACAAAAGCAGCTAATACAATAATCAGCTGCTATTCATACTTCATTAATCAGCTAATACTGCTATTTATACCTCATTAAGCTTCAATTATTGTTTAAAATATATTTATTGTTTGAAAATGAAAAATATTTTTTAATTGTTTAACGTGGACCAAGTATTTGGTTCATTATTTTTGTTTCGATTGTTGAAATTTTTTATTTTTTATGTTCTGGGCATTATTGCCTTATATAAAATTTTCAGCAATAAAAACAATTATTTTATATTCCGTATCTAATCTTTCTGCATTGTTAATTTCTTCTTCAAGCTATGTATAATAGTTTTGTATTTTGTTGGTAGATTTTAAGCAAAAGTTTATACCTTCTGTAACATGATTCTAAAATATTCATTTGATTGGTTCCAATAACTTCTCAATATGTTTTTTATGAATAATACTTTAAAATTATTTTATCAGGTTAAATGTAAACTATATATATCTTGCTTACAATTCTATTAAATCATTCTTACATGAGGACCGTTTCCCGTCTATTACCACATATCCGCAGAGTCCAATTATTGCACTTTATACGGCAATTGTACCATATCATCCTAGGCTTTAAACGCATATATTTATAAGTGTGTTTCTTTTAAACAGTTTTTTTTATCCATATAAATTTATATTTTGTCAATTTTTGGTCAAGTTAATATTTAAATCTTCATAAGGATCAAATTACAGAATGCTTTTTATTTTCACCATCACATATATTATACACAGTATAATCATATTTCTTTTGTTTCACATTTATCTTGATAAACTAAATAATAGATCTTCCAAAATAGGTTTTAATTATTGAATTAAAAGTTATTTTGTTTTGATAATTGTCAAGAATTTTTAATTTTTTTTTTATTTATTAAATTTGATTTTTCATTTTATAAAAATTAAAAAAATAAATTATAATATAGCAGAAATAATGTTAATTTCATTTGAATAACAATAACCTACTTTATCAAATGCTTTGGCTTACAGGTTATTTTACCATTAATTTTCTTTATAGAGATCATAGGACTGTATATGTCGGAGATGCTCGTGGTCGGGTATTTTCTTGGAGCGTCGGTGAAGTAGCAGGAAGAGTCGATCATTGGTTAAAAGATGACGGAGCCGAAGCCTGTGCTTCCTGCAGGGTCCGCTTTAATATATACGAGAGGAGGCACCACTGCAGGAACTGCGGTCAGCTTTTCTGTTCCAAGTTAGTAATTTAGAATTATCTCATGCTTAGATTCTATTTTCCATAGTGTTAAAAGAAGAGTTTTGCTTCTGACTGATCTGAGAATTTCATTATTGTGTACTTTGTTTCTTAGATGCAGTAGATTCGAAGCTGAGATATCACGCCTGCGCATTTTCAAACCAGTTAGGGTCTGTCAAGGTTGTCATACATCGCTGCGTAGTCTACAGAATCATTGAGGTAGAAATTGTGCTCATCGCTGATAACCTTAATATGGTAGAATGTGCCTACCTGCGACCGGCTCAAATATAAACGATTTGTATTTACCTGCAAGTCGAGGTATTATTCGAACAGTATTCAGCTACTTTTAAGTTTTTTCTTTTGAGTTTTGTCGAGAGCCATCTTTAAGAATAACTCGATTATTAGTAATCTAAAAAAAAAAAATGAAAGAATTAGAAAGTTTGATTTGAATTTCTTAGGATTTTCCGTCCCTTATGATCGATATTACCAATCTATTCCCATAACTGTCCAGTCATCCTAGAACACATCTTTCATTTTTTTCAATCTAGTCTCATTTAAACTAAATTATTTTAAGTGTGAAAATATATCAAGAGTGTATACAAACTATCTCATTATGTAGTTGAAGAGTTCTATTGAAATATTTGTGATATATATTTTCTGTAGGGAGAGTGATATATTTTACAAAATAAATTAACAAAGTTTAATCGAATCGGATTAAATTGTACGTTAAATATGTGTAAAGTATGATATAAATATATTGCCGTTGTTGTAGTTTAATTAGAAACATGTTGGCAAACAGCTGTTAGCAGATCCAGTAATGTTGTTCTTAAACTTCTTTGAAATAACTTATAACAATAATTTCATGGATTTTATAATTTTTTAACAATTATTAGTTTTGCATTTGATGGAAATAAGAAATATCTAGTTGCGATTACTATATAAATTATTTATTTTGGCAATAATGTGGTATTTGGGAATCATATTAATAAATACAAAAAAATAATGGTTACTAATTGAATGGTTTTTCCATTATCGATTAATTTAATTAAATTGACAGCATGATCTGACCTGTCCACCTTGTGTTTTAATAAACTACTTACGAAAATAGTCTGTTAAAGTTTAGATTTTCTTCTTGAGATGTTCATTCTTGAAAGTATTATATTTTAATTTGTAGTATTTTCTTTCTTACACAAGGTAACTCTGGGAATCAATTTTAGAATTAAAAAACAACGAAAAAAAATGTAATAATATTAATTTCAAAAAGCCTTTGTTCAGGAGATGTTTCGCAGTTTGTGTTTTTCCAACTTTTCATGCCCATAATTTCAGATATAATTCTTATAAGAGCATTATATTTTCTTTTATTGCTCCATTTAAAAGAGCTTTTGATTTCTTGTCAGGCAATCGTTTCAATCTTCAGGATGACTTTGAAATTTACCCAATATCGCGGTTCAGACAATAAAATATTTAAAAAATTGAAACAATAAAACTTTTTTTTACATTTACTGAATAGTTAAAAAGAATAAATTCAGCTCGTCAAAATTTATGAAACCTTCATCTAATGGACTGTACATTCATTTTCCAAGAATCAAAAATAATATATAGGAGAATTAGAAAATGATGATTGAATGCTGTAAAGCATAAATGTGGTTCAAATAGAATTTTTTGATTAAGAAAAGGGAATGTAAAACAACACGTTAATAAATAAATTTAAAAAAAACACTTAATTTATTGCTAAGAAACCAAATTAGAATGGTTCAAGTTAAAAATTAGAATAGCTCACATGCATTGTTTTATAAAATATTATTTCTTTAAATTCTTCCAATGTTTATTTGGCTAATATTTTAAATAAATTGGTGAAATTATTAGAGTTTCTTACATGGCAAGGCTGGGAAAAACATGAAATTATAAAATATCTTCTAAACATAGATTGCGGTTTAATTACTGACTCAATCAACGTTGGCAATTAAAAAATGAGATGCTCTGCATTTGGGATAAATTTAGATTTTTTAAAAATATAATGTACCGAAAGTAATAATTTTTTATTTAAGCTTTTACCAAAAATTGAGTTTGGTTTTAGGATATGAATCGTTATGACAAACGCTGGAAGAAAAATTTTAAAAGCTCTCTGTTTTATTTTAATTCTATCAGTTATTTGTGATAGATTAATGTATACCTTTTTAAGATTGGTATCATCTTAAACTATTCACATAATATGGTTAGTAATTCTGGTTAGTATTTTTCATTTACTAATTAATTTTTATTACCTCTTTTTTTTTATATATTGTATTTGCATTAAAACAAATAATTATTGTTTCGTATATTATATTATATTCGTAAATGGAAATTAATTCCGTGTCATTCATTTAGTATACTTAGCCGATACTATCGATATGAATGTCTATTTTAATCAATATAATTTTGGTTATTATTTTTTTTTAAAATGGCTTGGAGAGAAAAATACTGTTCACGATTTTCGCAATTTCCATTTTCTATTATATAAAGGTTATTAGCCTTTGCGATTTGTGCATATGTCACAAATGTTGACTGCATTTAATTTTTTTATTTTGTTAGACACAAAAAAAAAATGTAAATAGTCCGATGGGATTTGAATTTAATGCTGTGATAAATAATTGAACATAAAACAGAGAAAAGAAGAAATGTTAATTTTATTTAAAACGAGACAATATAATTCACTCTGTGTGAGGGTGTTTTGTCAGTATTTAACAATGTTTTATTTTTTTATAACTTTTAGTTCTAATAATAATATTTTTTAGATATTATCTTCGTTTCATTTAAGGCGGGTTTGCACGCATGCAAACAATAGCAAGGGTCCACAAGCACAATCATGTAGATGGGGGTATTTGGATTGGCTTGCACATCCTTGCATGTGTTTGTGGCCTATCCGATCTAGTGGTGGTTTTTGGGCACAA
This sequence comes from Rhaphigaster nebulosa, assembly GCA_948150685.1. Lineage (NCBI taxonomy): Eukaryota > Metazoa > Arthropoda > Insecta > Hemiptera > Pentatomidae > Rhaphigaster > Rhaphigaster nebulosa. The sequence continues at coordinate 1,148,448 of OX411312.1, read as the reverse complement.
ATCAGAGGAAGCTTGCGGTAGGCGCCACATAAGCGCTGTATCCATACCTTTGTTTATTTATATATTTTTAAATTTTCATTTGTTTCTTTTTAAAATAAAAATAATTGAAACCGAAAATAATCGCTGACAAGTTTGACGTCAGGCTTGCTTACTTCTTTGGAACACAAGCCTGTAAATACAACATTTGTTGGTCTGTTTGTTTGCCAAGTGTTTGTAGACGTTTTGGACTTGCAGCAAGTATCAAGCGTGTAAACCCACCTTTAAATTAAATTGATAATTATATACTTTTTTTTTTAACAATAATTTGAAATTTTCCCACAATAATCGTTAACAAGTTGTTTTTAGCATTTTCTGTGATTTATTCAAACTTTTTTCCTATAATTTTTTATGGCTAAAAAATTATAAAACTATTGTTTAATGTATTTTTAAAACATTCCTAAAGTATTAACTTATTGATTTGTTTTAAAAAAAAATGTATTATACTAAGTACATGTACAATGTAGAAGAGGCGAAATTTTGTGTTTAAGCTGAATTGTTTGTTGTTCTTTGTCTCCTTCTGGCTTGTTTAATGGATGTGGATTCTGCCAGTTAATTTAATTCTGATATATTATTAACTAAATCGGGTGAAATATTTTTTTATTGCAATCGTAAGATTTAAGATGATTTCTATTCGTTGTTGCAACTTTTTCACAAAGACTTTTTGTTACCATAGTTATTATTTCAAAACAAAGTCTGTTTTATAAATATATTCTGACTGTTCTTTGTAATCTCTATTTTTTCATACTAGTCATTAAATATGCAACGCAACATTTCTTATAATTATCAAATTAGGAAAAGAGGATCTCTTTTGATTTGTTTTTTTAGTGTCTTGCAGTTTTTGTTTTTATATATACAGTCAAACCTCTATGTATCAAATTTAAAGGTTCTTTGAAAGCAATTCAATTAGGATTTTCATCAGTGACATAGATATGTATATAATTAATAACAATTATAATTAATTTTTTAGGAGCGCAAAAATTAAAAGAAAAAAATAAGTTTAACGATCACGAGGCATACAAGAGTATTTTTCATATTAATCACATATTTTTGGCATTCAAAATTTGTACATATCTATTGGTGAATAAAGGCTAATATTGATTATTAGCTTATTTAATATCGATGAAAAGTTTTTACTTCTCTGAATAAAATTAAACAATATTTTGACAAACAAATACCTTCGCAGTATACTATAAAAAAATATATTAGAAACTACTTAGTCCTAAAGAAGAAAAATCACTATGTATTCATTTTTATATATGCCCGTACTAAATATTTATGTTAGTATTTGTATTTGTTGAATATAAATGTATACTGTAGTTATTATAGGTGAAGAATATAATGTATTTGATTAGTAAAGGCTAAATCAGTTTCACCTACTTTTTATTATTTCACAAATTTTGGCTCTCATGCCATCATCAGGCACGTATTTTAATAATTTATTGAGTTTTGCTGAACCTTTGTAAGGTTATTGCTTTACTCATATAAATTGATGTGTTCCTGATATTGGCATGAGAGCCAAAATGTTGTGTGAAATAAGTTGTAAAAAGATTGTTAAAATTTATTCAGGGAGGCAAAAACTTTTCATCGATGCTAAATAAATCTGAAGCTGTTTTTTTTTTTCAGAAGGATTTTTTTGTTAATTTATTCTTCTTTTATTATTTACTTAACTGAACATATGTACTCATTTATTTTAAAAATGCAAAAATTTGTGCAATACTGTATATAAATATACAGAAAGTTTTTTTCGAATAAAAATACGTATAAGTTCTTTACATATGGTTTGACTGTATTTGAGAATTGAAAAATATATTACACAAATCTGTATTATATACGATATAAATGTTATAAACGAAAGACAGAGAAAATCTATTGTATTTTGATGTAAAGTAGAATTGTGTATCAAACAAATATTAATTATGAATTTAGATGATTAGTACTATATCATTATAGCAGCCTGTTGTGTTGTATTGTTCTATGTGTTTCATTGTATGTATATATATATAAATATAAATATGAAGATAATGGTGCATATCGTATTGTCAGTAGATTATTTATCCAAATTGGTGACAATATGTAATTTCATATATGTAATTGAACGAATGCATTATAGTGTAAATTAAAAAAGATTAAATAGTAGAAAAAAGTTGTTAAACTATTTTTATCTACTTGTTTTCCAAGCATTATAGCAGTTCGTATAAAACTATTTCAAAATTTATTTATGACTGTTCGATTTGCTAATTGTGATAGTGTACATACCCTTATAGTTATATACATGTTTTATTTTTTAACTTTTGCAATGACAATTTTGTATATTTGCGTTATTTTTGTTATGTTTAAGATATTTATTTTTCATATTAATTTATAATTTATTGTGACATTTTGGTTTAAAATTTTTGTATCATTATTTAATATTATTACCATGTAAGGCATGTGTAAATATGTTACTTTACGCTTACTTAGTTTTATAACTTTCCTTTTTGTTAAAATTTTTTATTTATTAATATTGGAACTGATTGTATATAGATAGTTTCACTCCTGTGTTCACAAGGTTAATAAAAAATTGAGTAAAGGAAAAAAAAAACGTACAGCAAGATCCTTAAACTATATAGAATGTTTTTGTAATTTCATGTTATTTAACATTTTTCAGATTTTTTTACAGTTTTATTAAATTTTATCTTGATAATTGTTAACCAATTGTTTCATTTGAGATGACTATAATTTAATAGCTTTCGTTATTTAGTTTAAGATATGTTTGTCTAGAAATATGTACAGTATTGTTTGCCGTTGTGGATACGATGTGTAAACATTATATAATACACATAAACTTACTGTAACCTGAGACAATATATTGTAAACAATTTGTAGTAAGGCAGGAGAAAAAAAAAAGTTAATGTCTTCTCCGAGTGCTTAATATTTGTTATTGTAGATATTGAAGTTAATAAAGAAATCAATTCACAAGTTTAGACCTTTTTGAAAACTTTTCTCATTCTCAAGTTGAGAGCAATAACAGATCTCGTCGCGGGCCACTATCCATTAAAATATCATCGAAAGAAGATCAAATTAGTTGAAGATTCCACCTGACATCTGTGACTATAGAAAATTGCAGAGTGCATTCTGTGTGGATGTAAAGCCCGTATATTCTACAGATTGAACTATCTTAAATAGGCTACAATCAAAACTGAAGATATTACTAGAGCCTTACTTAATCCCACGACCCTGATTTGCTTTGTAAGAACTATAAAATTCCTAAGAAAGAAGGGTTTCCCATCCCTCAAAATAATATTAATAGCACAATAATATCAATTGGTCATGTGTGAAAACTGGTCGCTGTAGTATTTAGAAGTGGAATCATAATTTTTCAATCTATGCCATTATGATGCAGAGTCTTGACTTAAAATCACAATCATAACTATCAAAATTTCTTGGGCTTACGTTCAATGCATCCCTCGATATAAAAATATTATAATTTTCATTTGCAGTTCTACAATGCTAAGAATGATCATCTATGTCCTTTTGCCTCACATTCATTTTTTAACATTTCTATTGAAAATAAGATCAATCGACCATGTATTACTTTATTGACAAAATGAATAGGTACATTGTAATATATACTTACAAAACTGAAGTGAAATGAATTGTGTTGCACTTTGAAGTGCACCTATTTGACATCTCTTATCCTACTGTTGTTACACTGATATGTAACAATCTCCCACGCTGTAAAAAAAGTTCAAAGATTGTATGAGAGAACAAAAATTAACAACTGACTAAATTTCAAAATAATTTACACCAACAATTTAGCATTGTGTGTAATCATTCAAATAAGACTGTGGTAGATGCTGAAGTTTTGGACTAGTAACTTTCTATTGTGGACTTGATTCAATAGGTGGATCAGATACTGGGGTAAATACTAGGTTGTTACAAAAGTCTTTGTGCATTAATTCATTGCTGACATTAAAGTCTCCATCCTTATTCAACACTGATGTAAACAATGCATATATCGTTGTTTACTTTGACTAATCCTTTATTTAATTATGAATACTAACTGTCTCTACCTTGCATTAAATCTTATAAATTTCACTGATAATGCTTGAAGAAAAATTGTCATTCGTGGTCTTCTGAGGCACTACTGGAAAAAAAGGATGAAATTTGTGCGGTGGAAGGTAAAAATTTCGTGCATCCTAAAACAGTAGTGTTTTGGTTCAGACGTTTCAATTCTGGGAACAACAGCCTTCAAGGTAATGAATGCTTTGTGTTTGGGGGAATCACGAGGATGTTTTGCACTTTGATCTGGTTCCAGATGGCAGAGCTACTGACTTTTAGCTTCACTGTGAACAACTCGAAAGAGTTGTACAGAGTTTTAAAAGAGGAGTCTCCTGATTTGGTCAATCATATTAAAGTGATGTTTCAGCAAGACAATGCTCCTGCCCATTGTTCACTCTTAAACAAAGAAAGATTCTCAGAAATGCAGGGTGTTAGCATCTTACCCCACCCTCCATACAGTTCTGACATTGCACTGTTTGGCTATTGTCTTTTACGGTCAATGGCACATTTTTTGAAAGGCTGGCACTTCAAAAACAACACAAATGTCAAATAAGGATGTGAGGAGTTTTCCGCCTTGAAAACCAAGGACAACCATATTCAACTTCTGATAGAAAGATGAGTTAAAGTATTTTGCAATGATGGCCTATATTTTGAAGAATAATTTTAATGTGTAGATTTTATACTGAAATTTATATAAAACTTATTCTATGCAGAAAGACTTTTGTAACAACCTAGTAAAGCTGTTTCATCAAGTGCAGGAAGGTGCTGGACCATAAGGCTGATCACTGTGGTTGGCTTGGTGGATTTTCTCAACTGGCTTGCTGCTTCTCAGTTGGTCTTGTAATGGTGGGTTCAAAAACAGAACTTGACACAATATTTTCAAGCACACTATTGTGATGCATAAGAGTAAAACCATCATCTAGTCTCACCTTATAATGGAGCCTTCCTTACTTGCCTGAGGCTACCCTGAATTTTCATGTTTCTTTGCCAATTCTGTTCATTTTCATTAGAATCTCCCACATTGAATGATATTATCCAGAATCGCATCGCTGGAACTGTTGTAGCCGGTTTTGGACTCTAATACGGCTTGATCAGATCTAATTTCGTACGAACCTATCGTCATAAATACAATTCAGCTGGCATTTATCACATTGCAGTTGGTAGATCTAATTTCGTACGAATATGACGCCTTAAATACAGTTCAGCAGGCGTTTTATCACATTGCAGTGTGATAGCTCTGTTGTGAAACAAAATATTTTGAATTTTCGACTGTAGTGAATCGCTTTCCTTCTGCAAAGTTTGAGGAACTGAACTCTCCTTTCTACTTAGCCGTTAGTTTTAGTGTGACCTGGGGCGATTTGTCTTTGGCGGATTTCATTTGGTTTTCAAAATTGCAACATAATTGTATATTTCATATTTCACGTTAAAGAAAAATATATTTTATTAAATTGTTATTATCTTGCCAGGGGCGGTTCAAGATGGGCTGGTCTCCCCTTAAATAAAGTTTCAACTTCGAGGGCATAAGGTTAATATTTTATTTTTTGATTTGTTCTATTATTTTATGAAAGGTTTTTTAAACGTTTTCGGTCATTTCCAAGATCTTTAAGTTTGATATTTTAAGACCCCAGGGCCCTTAAGTGACCGCTTGACCCGTCCCTGTGTCAAGGAAAATCGATTCAAGCCACTTCACAGTTCGAGTACGTTAACATCGACTTCAAGCGACCTCATTCGAATTCAAACCGAAACAAATATGTTTTGATGATTGCGGATAAGTACTACCGATTTCCCTTTGCTTTTCCTTAACCAGATATGACCACAGCTTATGAAATCGCTTAACTGGATCAACTATTCTTCTTGTTTGGCTAACCAGAGTACAGCCACTATGACCTAGACATCTTTAATGTCATAAGAATCAAAATTATTCCTTATATCTAATGGTGTTGCATCGAGTAGAAACACCTTATATTTAATCTTGAAAAACCTATGTTTATTTTTGAAACGTCATCTTCAAATAAGAAAAAACATGTTTTTAAACAAAATTTTGGAAATATGACGTTTTCAAGTAAATTTTACGTGTTGATAAAAGAAAAAATATATATTGAAAAACTAATATTAAATTCGATTTTTTTTAGTTTTCTTGAAAAATTTTGAAAAGTGCTTTTTGAGCTCTTTTTTTGATGCCAGATTCATTTTAAATTTAACTTTTATTGACTCAATAAATCAATTCATTTAACTTAAAAAAGTTAAAAATTATAGAGATGGCTTCGACCTCTTTGTAATGAGGTTCAGGTAAGGTTACTGCTCCTGGGGCTCACGTGTAAACAAAGGCTTCCAATGTCAGTGGCCAGTTTGAATAATTATGAGTATAAAACAGGGTAATCTTTCCTCTCTTCTCGTCCTCGAGCACTTTGGAGAGGCTCACAGAAAGATACACGATGAATTGTTGTGGGGACCTAGAACTCTAAAGTTAATTATTTCTAATACCGGTATACCAATTACAATTGTGAGTTATTAATTTATATCTGTTTTAAATATGCACAGAGAAGAAATACATTCTCTGAATATTTTTTTATGTTGTAGGTTAAAAAGGTATTGAGTGTATTCATTCACTATGGATTTGCCACTTTTGATTCCAATAAAATCGGTATACCTGAATACATACTTCAACCACAGAAAATTTTGTTGTTGCTTCGTTATCCCAGGTATGCTTCTAGATACTGTAATTATTCTATATTTGATTATCTTTTTTGGCTTTAAACTAAGTTTTGTAATGCTACCAATGGATAGTTTCTTCCCAAGCCATAAGAACCTGCATAGGATATTTACTTATATTGTAAAAAATACAGTTGCAAATTTTCAATCAATATAATTAAAGAAATAAGTTTAATTGATTACCTACTCTAAAAATGTTTAGCCTTAAGTACTGAGGCATGGTCCCTGGGACCTTTCCGTTGCCATTTCCAGAAATTTCTCCAACTACCGATGATGGCAAATCCCTGGATGACTTAGTAGCTTCCTATCTTATTAGTACCTTATTGGATTTGAAAGTGAAAGGTTATTAAAGTTTGTTTACAAAATATAAACATCTGGTCCCATGGACTGAACGTCAATACTTGTGTGACTTTTTTGATTTTTTCAAGGTAAATTTCCATTTAATGTTTTACCGTTATTAGTTAATAATAATCAATGATACTTTTAAATTTTATTTTTCTTATTCTTTTCGAATTTATACATTATTTTATTTTTTATTTTTGTTACAAATATGGAACCTCAACCTAGCACATCAAAAATAGTTATTTCTACTGATGACCCGATGTTTTGTGACAAAATTCGCCTCTTGTTAGATGATTTGGAGAAAGAAGAAGCTGATATTTTCGAATCAGATCTTGATGACATAGCCTTTAGCTGTTAAAGTGATCACGACACAGCATCAGAATTGGAAGACACTGATGAGAAGACAGAAATGATTCGAAATGAGAGTGGCTATTTTAATGGGAAGAATAGATTCAAATGGTCTAAAACAGAACCTGGTAAGCGAGTTCGAGTTCCATCACACAAATTACTAGAACGACGAAATCGCAAAACAGAAACCAACGAACTGAACGAGTTGTGGAAAAAAAATTCAGTGTTGATTTGGTGGAGGATATAATCAAATGGACGAATCTAAAACTAAATCAAGTAAGACCAAAATATTTAAATCCAAGTAGAATAGAGCTAAGAGACTCAGAACTGATGGAGATGTATGATTTCTTAAGGCTTCTCATATATTCAGCCGTGTTCAAATCCAATCACGAGGATATTGGATGTATATTTTCTACTGATGGAACTGGTCGAGAGATATTCAGGTGCACAATATCCAAAGAACGATTTTCTGTGCTTTTGGGTTGTCTCAGATTTCATAATTCACTTGACAGAGAAATCAGGAAACAAAACGACCCCTCAGCTGCTCTTGGAAATTTACTCGCAAAATTCAATTTAAATTCACAAAAAGAATATTGTTTAGTGGAAAATGTAACCGTAGATGAGATGCTAATTGCATTTTATGGTTGCTGCAAGTTCAAAATGTACATCCTTAGTAAACCTGCAAAATATGGGTTGAAACTACAGTGCTTAGCCGACGTGAGAACAAATTATGTTTACAACTCCTACTTATACTACAGAAAAGGAAGTGATTCAATGACGCTAACAATGGATGAAAAAAAATTTGCAGTGATAAGACTTTGCAAACCGATTTTTAGAAGCCAAAGAAATGTTATCTGTGACAACTGGTATACATCAATTGAACTAGCCACTATTTTACAGAAAAATGGACTCACACTGGTAGGCACTCTAAAAAAAATAAAAGAGAAAACCCTCCTGAATTTTTGCCATCAAGGAAGAGAACCGTTGGCTCATCCAGTTATGGCTTTACAAAAGATTTGACATTGGTTTCATTTGTACCAAAAAAAGGAAGGGCAGTTATCCTTTGTCTTCAATGCACCACGGAAAACATGAGGAAGAATCTGGTAAGCCAGAAATCGTTTCATTTTATAATAATACAAACGGTAGAGTTGATTTATTGGACAAGGGATGCCCAACAGATTCGTCAAGTTGCCGCACACGTAGATGGCTGATGGCAATGTTTTTTAGGATGACTACTAATAATGCCTTTGTTCTTCACAAGTCAAGCAAAGATGTAAAATTTACAGATAGAAGTTGTTTTTATAAAACATTGGGTCGCCAGCTAGTTGAACCATATTTGAAGGCTAGAATGGCAAACCTTCATGTTCTGAAGGCCATTCGGGCTAGAATTGCCGATTTATTAGGCCTAAAAGTAAACACTCCTTCCGTTGATGACGTGGAAAAACTTCCAAGAAATAAGCGAAAGCTTTGTTAAATATGCCCAGCACAAAAAATGAGGAAAACATCTTTCCTTTGTAACAAACGCTAAAAACCCATATGCTTGGATTGCTCCGAGAAACTGTGTGTCAGTTACTTGGAATAGTGAAAATTTAAATTTTGAACAGTATTTTTAGTATTATTAATAGTGTTTTATTTGTTTAAAATCAAAATTAAACATATTATAATCAATTTGTTGTAAATACACAAGTTTTAAAATATGTAGTTTTTAATTTTTACTTTTTTATTTATTGTTCCTTATTTACTGAAATTTGAAAAAATATCATATTTTCATTGATTGTGTGCAATGCAAGAAGGTTCATATAAGTAATAACAAACAATAACATTTTTAAATATTTTATTTTGTTGTATTAATTAATTTTCAAATAAGGAAATCCATGGGACCCTGTGTCAGTACTAGCATTAGGAAAATCTAAGTCAGTACTTGAAGGTTAAATGTCAAAGATGCCTCATTAATTTTTGAACAGTATTTTAGAAGCATTATTCTGATCGAGTGAGAGGATCTGTCCTTGTGAGGCTGGTAAAAGTGTCCCAGAGCGATAAATGCTTGGCAACTTATACATATCGACGTCGTTTTTTTGAAAAAGGCTTAAGTGCCAAAAATTCTAAATTTAGATTTCAACTTATTATGGAACCTAAGCACCGCCTGTATCGATTCCCGCTTACGACGTATCGAAAAAAAATTGAAAATGGTCTAAAAATAGACTATTTATGACGTAACAACTATTGATGACTATCAGTAGTCACTCTGGCCTTAACCAGTGCTAGAAGTTTTAAAAATATATTGTAATTATAAAGGTTTTGCCACCTTAATAAACTCATACAGTATACAATAAAGAATAAAATTGAAAGAAAATGTTATTATCCAAATTGTTATTTGGAGAAAAATCGTTTCCTGTAAAGGTTGCTAAATGGAGCTTACGCCTTTTTCGTAAAAAACGATGTCATTTATATCACACAAGTTTCAGATATCTAGTACCCTCTTGGTCTACATAATTAGCCCAAGTGTCTTGAAATAATGTTACTTTTTCACAATTTGTTTTTGTAAGCGCTGCACATCAGATGAATTTCTCAAAGTTAACATAAGTCGTAGACCTCATGAACTATTAACAGGAATTTTTGGGACAGGTTCCAACATTTAAAACACTGTATTCAATCGTATTTTTCTGGGAATAACTCAAAATATTGTTTCGTAAAATAAAGTAGCCATTAGGACACCAAGATTTTATTTTTTCAAATTTTAGTTTGAAATTTTGACTCCCCACTCCTAATCTAGTGAAGCAGTTGACTCCCGACTCCTAATCTAGTTAAGCAGTTGCCCAGAAATAGCCATACAAGATAGATATGATTGACTGAGCAACCAGTAATTATATTTAGTAACTATGCCTTTGTCCATAAAAATTTGCTCTTAAAATAAAATAAATATAACTTAGTAAGTTATTAGATTTTACCAGGAATGGAAATTAAGAAATATCACGGACAAGTTTTTTAATAAAATGATGTTGACAAAATGTAAGCATGATATGTAATTAAGAAATAAATATAAATGTAAAAAAAAAAAGGTAAATAATTTACAAGTATAAGTTATATGAACATTTTTGACTGAAAGCACGTTTTTACAGACTTGAAAATGGCCTGAGTAAAATTCAAAATAATAAAATTTAGGTATTCTAATGGCTATTTTATTTTACTAAATTATATCCTGAAACCAAAAGCGAAAAACACAGCCAGAAGTCAAAATATTCTGTAAAAATTTGGAGAAAAATGACTATAGCTGTGTAGGGTGTTGAATAGAATAAATCGAAGTTATATGGCATCTTTCTTTACCTATGCCATATTGACTCCCTCTATTTTTTTCAAAGTGGTGCTACAGGTTGAAATTATTGAAAGAAACGGTTAATTTCTTAAAGTTAAGCATGTTTTATAAAATAAAAAAAGAATGGTTGTTTAACCAGTTTTAAAAACTTATAAAGTTTTATGTTTAAATGTGTGAAAGCTAGCTATGAAACTTATTTGAATTGGTCTTCACAAAACCGATACTATTTTTGTGATTATTTACCTTTGATGTCTTATTAAATGTCTTTGTAAATAAGCCGATACCCTAACTGAGAAATTTTGACATTGATTCATCTGTCATTAAATTACAGGTTCGAACTTGCCATTATGAATATTTAAATAGATTAATTAATGTAACTGCCTAAATTAATATTTAAATATATACATTATAGAATACAATCTTTAGTATATTAAGTTTTTTTTTCTTCAATTTAAAGAATTTATAGTTATAATCGGAGTAAGTTTGGTTGACGGCAGATATAATTATGAAAGAAGTCAGTCTGGGGGTGCGGGCAAAAATTAAGACACTAATAGTATGACTTATTTATTTTGTGTCAGCGTTTTGGCCTAAGTTTTAGGCCATTATCAAGACTAAAAGAAAATAACAACATTGAAAACGACAGAGGCAATACCAATAACAGTAAAAAATGATAAAAAAACAGAAATGACAAGCAAGATAAAAATATATGAAGTATAAAAAGAAAAATATGTCAATATAGATATATATTGTAAAAAATGAAAAAGTAAAGTAAAGTGAAAAGGGTGAAGGAAAGGTTATGAATTACATGAAACATTAAAAAACATGATATAATGTAATGTAATATATGAAAACTATTAATTAAAAAGAATACTAATATGAAGATTTGGAAGTATGTAAAGCATATAGAGATAATTGTGATGTAACAAGTTATGTAAAAGATGATTAAGATGTTAAAAAAGTTGGCATTTATAATATGTTCATATTATTTTATCACGCGTTATTTAGAATCATGTTTAATACATTTTGAAACTATTATGGCTAAAATATTTATTTATAATTTCAGGTATTTGTCACTAATAAATGAAAAATATGGTGATGCATCAAAACACTTGATTGAAGTTATTCTTAAATTTGGTAGACTTACTGCAACGAAAACAATCCTTCAGGCATGGACTAAGTTAAAAGTTGGTGAGTATATGTGAAATATTATTCCCTGTTGAATAATAGTTAATTTATTAGTGTTTTTCATTGACCGCACCCTCCGAATAAGTTCTTAAAATTAAATTTACGGTCAACTAAATTCATGCCAATTGTTAATATAATTTGTTTCATATATTTTATTATAATATTATACTAATTATTATTATTGATATCTTTTTTACTTCTAATGCTTCAGGTAATTTAGCTAAATTTAATACTAAGGTTGCCGGATTGAGAGATTCATTCAACGAATTAGTTACTAAGCAATATTTGGTGAAATGCCCATCCCCTGATAATGATTTAGAGCGAGTACCAGTTCTGTCTGTGAAAGATGAAGATCTGCACAAACCTGTGGTACTCGATATTCAAAAACTAATACAACTTGAAAAGGGTGAAATCAAGGAAGAAGCTATTGAAAATGATAAAGATTTATGGAGATGCAATTTTGATAGATTTCATCAAGACATAAGGCAAGCAATTGTATTAATAGTTTCATTTATTTTATCTATAAAGTTCTATTACTCATCCTAAAGTGATTGTCTCTGTGAATATATGTATATCCATATATAATTTATGTATATACATATGTAATATATGTATATATATATATATATATATATATATATATATATATATATATATATATACATACATATGTATACCATACGGCATCATAGGAACATAGACTGTCTGTATGGTCTGTTGCTGTAGATCTCCAGTTATTGGTACACAGAAGGATTCGTACGTCAACAGAGACAATGTCCAACCATTTAATGTTCGGCCTTCCTATTCTTTTCTTGCCATTTAGGTCCTCCGTCAGGACTTTCTTGGGATCTCACTGCTGTACATTCTCTCCACATGTCCAGCCCATCGGAGTCTTCCCAGCTTAATTAACTTGATGATATCAATGCCTCCCTTTAGATTTGAGAGCTCCGCATTCTTTCTTTTTCTATAAACGGAACCCTCTCTAATAAGACCAAAAATTCTTCATAATGTGGACCTTTCAAAAACCCGAAACTTTGACTCATCCACTTTGGTGAAGGCCCATGAATAGAGTGGCCTGAAATTGGATGCTTGACTCATGCCATAGCTTTCTCCCCCTCAAATTTGAAGTATTGCCTTGACTTTTTTGTGTCAAAAGCCTCTGACAAGTCATGAAAACACGTATTATACTCTTCGAACTCGACATGATCTTTCTCATTAGATGTATAATCTTTTTAGGTACATTCATCTCTTCTAAGGATTGGTCGGGTTACACTGCGATTAGCCGATTTAAAATCCATGAAGTGATGTTGGGGAATGATCTTATATTCTTTAATCTTCTCCAATTTTATTCTCAGTGTAAATTTTTGGTCTGTTGTGGACTTATCTCTTTGGAATATTTAGCTGCTGCCATACTGCATCAATAGTTTTAATATTATGGACTCAATACTTTGGCATCTTAAAGCACACAAGTACTGTATCCATCTTACTGAGCTTTTTAGTATTTTAATTCATTAATGATTTTCAAACTCATGATGAGTGTATGAAATAAACAAATATGTATATATATATATATAAAAAATGCATTTATTTCAGAACAAAATGAATGAACAGATTAATCAAAGTATTCTCCATCACTGGCTATTCAAAATGAACAATGTTCAGAGAATACAGCGGGCGTGGTAAAATATCCCACTTAAACATTTCCAAATATTTTTTTACAAGCGTTGTCATGCAGAAGTAAAACTTTGTCACGTCTTTGCTCATATTCCGACTGTTTTTCTCGTAATGCACGGCCCTAACAAATCAATTGTAGCCTTTACCAATCACCTGCAATGGAATGTGCTTGACTCAGATCTTCATCGAGTAATGCCTCCAATTCTTTGTCTTCGGATTTTTTTGGCTGTCCTGAGCGAGGCTTGTCTTCAATGCTGAAATCACCATTCTTGAAATGTCGAAACTTTCCCCTACATGATTTATCAGTTGGAGCATTGTCACCATATCCTTCCACAAACATTCGATGCGCTTCAGCTGCACTTTTCTTCCAATTAAAGCAGAAAACTAAAACCTCCCACAAATTTTGTTTAGTTAACATAAAATTTGACATATTCATCTCTGTAAAAAACAAGGTTTTTGTATGAATCTCAAAGTGATATAAACTGAATATTATTGACAGATGTATAATCTCTCTGAAACCGCTGAAATCAGCTGTCACTATGAAAGATTCATAATTCATCTTTTGAAAATGGACCAAACTAATTTGTTCTCCATATATATATATATATATATATATATATATATATATATATATATATATATATATATATATATATATATACATATATATATATATATAATGTATATTTGTGTCACTGAAAGTCAAAAAATTGAAAAACAAGTTTTTATTTTCCAGTAATTGATGATTTTTTGTATGCTGTTGTATTGCATCATTTAAACAGTTGTAAGCTTAAAGGTGTTTTCTATGAAATTATTTGTTCTTAAAAATTTATGAATTTTTAATCAAATTTTGTAATTTCTATGATTTATTTTCTTTAGAGATGAAATCATGATAAATGCTATAAAGAGAAGATTCGATAGCTATGCTGGAAAATTCATGGAAGTCCTGTTAAAGTTGATCTATATTCGAACTGATCCCTGGGCGACCCAGAGCAATCCTGTACCTCTGGCAGAAATCAGAGATGCACTCGAGAAAGAAAAATGTAATCCGTACTTGATTCAATATTTGGAACAATACATCAAAGTTATAGGTATTTTTCTTGTTTTTGCTGTCTGAAACAACGCTCATAAAACTTTCACACTATATAAAGCCTTTTTAATTGTTAATATATTTTGTTGAACACTGAAAAAAAAATTTAAAAAAATACAAAAAACTTTCTGTTTGAAAATATTACTAATCTGTTAATCTGACCTTTTAGCTGTTCTGACCTACCCTCTGGTCCCATCGAGGTCAGATTAACAAGGTTCTACCATATAACTGTTATATTTAATGTGTGTTTAACTTATTATTTGTGGTTAATTGAGTATCAAATATAGTTGCAAAGATATAATTGTGAGGAAAAGTTTTAATTTTTATAAGAGGTGAAGATACACATTTGTTTGATTTTATAGTTGAAATATATAGCTATAATAATAATGACTATATGAAGAGTTTTGACCAATTACATTGATTGAATTTTCATTATTACATTTTAGAAGATGACTCGTGCCAGTTTATTAGAAGGATATCGGAAGGTTCAAGTGGTTCAGTCTATGTTAATTTTGTATCTGCATTTAGAAGCTTGGCTTCATCAACCGTTGATAGCATCGTTGAGCATAGGTTTGGACCTAAAGCGGCAAGAATTTTCAGGTAAGTTTGGTTCTACAAATTAATGTCAGTTTTTTTAAGTGATCAAGGATTTTATTTTTTAACATTGAACATTTCGGATTTGATTTTCATGAATTAGAATAATTTATAGTGTTATTTATTTTCAAGCTGTGGTTTATTCCTTTTTCTCCATAAATGAAAAAAAAAAAAGAAGAAGTGTTATACTACAGTTTTTATTAACATTCAATCATCAGACACTTAAATATTCAGGAATAATTAGGACGGTAAAAAGATAATATCTTATAATGCAGTTGCCTCATCTCATACTTGCAGTCTTTTTTAGAATCTTCCAATATTAGTTTTTATCTCCTCTTTTTTCAAATTTTCTCTCATTAATTAATTAAGTATTAAATGAAAAAAATTGTTTGTAGAATTTGACAGGATGCCTATTACTGTTTTAAATGGTGTAATCTGATCCATTTTAGCCTCAGTATGCCTGAAATTATGATGAGAGTTTTTATTCGGCAAGGTTGTAAAAAGTTCTAAAAAACACAAAAAAAAAGCCTGAACAAAAGTTTTTTTGAAATATTGGTGCTATTCATTTGTTGATGCTTGCGACCTATACAATTGATTCCTAGAGTTTGGCCATTCGGAACCTAGACACTCGGTATATGTTTATTTTATTATTTTTTCAGGCTTGTCAGGAGCAAAATCTATATTGATCAGGATCAGCTTCAGAAGATCGTTATGATTCCCGATAAAGAAGCTAAACAACTTACATATCGTCTTCTTCAAGAAAGTTTTCTTCAAATGCATGAATTGAAAAAATCTGCTACAGCGGGAGGACCAGTGAAAAATTTCTATTTATTTCATATTAAATTTAATCAGGTTAGTTAAAGTTTTTAACAATATGTAAAAAATTAAAATTTATTCCTTTGCTCAATTACAGTTTTCCTATAACACGTTCATGACTCAAGTTATTGAATTTGATGAAAATTGAGATAGGGTTTTAAACTCTTTCCTCCTCCCTCCTACGCACAAAAAAGTGTTATTACTGAAACTAATTCTATTCCTGAACTTTTCATTTTATAAAAATAAATTTTGATTTGATTTATTTCGTGGAGTAAATTAATGAAAGATGAATCGGGTGATGAAAACTGAAATATTCACTACATTGCATGAAGCCCAATTTTAATTAATTAGATAGATAGATATATTTAGGAGTTTTAATAATGTTATAAACCATATGCATAGCTCACAGATAGGTCGACATGAGTACTATAGTTGATCCCAATTTGAAATTAGACTAAATCCGCTTAGGCACAACTCACTATATGCTCTTAAAGTAATAATACAGCAGAAAATTCTTAATAAAATGTTAATATATGCATAAGAGAAAAATAGTCAGTAATTAGGTAAAGAAAGGTTACTGCATTTTGCACATCCACTACCCTAAAACCAAATACTTAAATGAATCATAATAAATTTTAATGATTTAATATTTCCATACTTAAGAGCTTTATATCTTTTCTCTCCTACATATATTTTTTTCCACTATATTTTTTTGTTTGATTTAATACCTTATATGATTAGAGTATATTACTGTTCAAATAGCACTAATTAAAAATAATAGTATACTTTCCCAACAATAATTATAAATAAATGAAATGATCTTGTGAACAAATTAACTAGCTAGTACCACGAGCAAAATATATTATTTAACTGGTCTAGAGTTTTAATGTCCAAAATAAACTCTATCGATAAATCTTCCGTTTTAGTATCAATATACTATATATCTGGAGATATTGTTTTCTATAGGTTTCTAGAAAAAGACATTCCAGCAATAAGTGTTTTAAGCTATTATGAATAAGTCGATCACACCATTTACAAACTTCATTTGTTTTAATAGGATAATGTTCTTGTGATATAATTTTAGACAGTCATTGCTTGGACCCTTTTTAATTAAATAGTTGTAACCAATATTCTGACTGGAAGTGGACTAGTATTCTTTAAAGTAAATGAGAATTTTCACCATTATTTAGTTGTTAAACATTTTTTCCCTTTTCAAAATCCTATTTTTTGTTGCACATTGACATTATTTAATTTATGAATTCATTCTTTTTAAACAAAATTTTTTTATAGGTTTGTCAAGTTGTTTTGGATATGTGCTTTATAACTGTTTCAAATACATTGTCGCGAGCAACTCATGAAAAAAATGAAAATATGAGATTGATTGAGAAGTTCGAGAAGCTAACTTTACTCACTCAGAGCTTGCGCGATCAGGGAAATGATGAAACGTACATAAAACAAGTTGTGAGTACACTAAATTTTAATAATGTATTCCACAATTATCTTATTTATATCATTATTTTTTCTGTTTAATAGCTAAGTTCAATAAGTTATTTATATTTTACGATGTATTTGAAATAATTTTTTCAGATGGATGAACTTATGTCTCCTCCTGAGAAATCGTTATTGGACTCGGTGGAGGGAATGATCCAAAAACTGAGGTTCGCTGAACTCAATTTAGATGAAACTATGTTTATACTCAATCTTTACAGTTATTATGATTCTTGTGAAAGTCAAGAAAAAAAATAATTGTATATAAAAATGTATATTTGTAAAATTTGTAGATAAAATATGTATATATTTATTGTATAAATATAAAAAAGTTTTTGTTATTATAATTATTTGTAAATCTTATTTATTTATATTTGTTGAATAAAAGTTTCAATCCACAATTTTTTTTATATTTGAAAGCATGAATAAATGAAGGTGTTGTTATAATTTTAAAGTTTTGAGCAAATGACAAATAAAGTTGTTTTTCTATAAATTTTAAAGACGTGATCTATCCAATTCATTAAGAAATCATGTGATTATCCGAGGATCTTGAGTTGTTATTGTTACAAGGTGAAGCTCATAGCATTTTCATTTCTAAGAATTTTTTTTTTTTTTAAACATTATTCTAATAACATAAATTATGATCTATTTGCTGAAGTGAAACCATATATATTGAGATGAGTAAAAAAAAATTACCGTTTCACGGGTTAAGATGGTTTAATTTTTTCTTACATCTTTGTTAATTCTAATGCTGTTATTAATATCTTTTTAATCTTAATACTATACTTAATCATTTAGTAAACATAATGTCTCTCTGTGAGTAACCAGTATTCATAAGTCTCTTGTTTGGCATTCTTTCAATCAAAGTGGCCCATCTCTTGTGGACAGTAAGGGTCTGTGACACACTATTGATGGTGATCCCACAAAAAGTGCTTGGCGGCTATACTCCGAACTTGGTTGGTCACTTACACCAATTAGGTAAAGAGAAGAGAGCATGTTGAAAAGTTCCACATGTGCTCACCGTGCAGCAAGCCGAACCTCACCTCAAAATATGCCGGCAAATACTAACTGAAATGTCATCGAACCTTTCCCGCACCCACTCTGTAGCCCTGATCTTGCGATTTTGGACTTTTATCTTTTCCGAGCAATGGCTCACTTTCTTAAGGGGAAAAAATTTCAAACATTGGAGGAGGTTAAAATTGGAGTAGAAGACTTTTTTCCAGTCGAAACCCAAAGAGAGGTACTGACAGGGAATCGAATAGCTGGCTTCTAGATGGCAACTAACCATTGAACATAATGGACTGTATTTCGAAAGTTAGAAGAAATTTTATGTAAAAAAAAATGAACTTCATTTTAACCCTTGAAACAGTCATTATTTTTTTGCTCATCCTAATAAAATATATCCATTGGGAATTCAACTTTTTTTTTTATGTTTGCAACACTATTGTTAATCAGTTAGTTAAGACTCGATTACATTGAGGGAGTTTATAAATTACTAGTAGGTAAGTGAGCTAGTGCGATAGTAATAATGACACACATAATTTTCCACTCGCTCAGCAACCGTCTAGCTGGTTAGTTCTGTTAGTTCTGAAACCTGGAACTGCTGACTGTTAGTTCACTAGCAAATATGATGAAGCACAGCTTACTTGCTAACAAGTCCACGATACCAACAAATAGCAAGTAAAATAGCCTGGTTTTCAACTTTAATCGCAAATTGTTTACAATCGGAGCTGGAGAACATGATTACACTGAGTTTAATAGCAGTTTGTAAATTCTGTGGCTAGTAGCATGTAAACTCGCTTATTGTAATCGAGGGTTTAGCATAGTGATTTTCAAGTTGGGTACCACAAATGTGCTGAAATTTTTTTAAATATTAGTTTAAAAATGATAATATTCAACTAAATAAATAATTATAAAAAATTAATATTGTTGTTTTATTGCAATTCTATGGCTTATTATTTCATTTATCAAAAATAATGGGTGTGCCATGAATTTTGTTTTATTATTTCAGTGTGCTGCCAGACAAAAACGTTTGAGAACCTCTGCTTTAGCTAGAGGAGACTGTTTAAAAATGCCAGTAGTGAAGTTTAATAAAACAAGAAGTAATTAAAATACAATTAATTCTTCTTAAACTTTAATCTCTTCTTCTGGTATTATTTCGGCTATTTTATTTGTTGAGAGTCTTCTTTGATTCCAAATATAGAGTCAGTGTGTAGAGGCAATAAATAATATTCCCAGTTAGAAAGGAATTTTACTGAAAATGTTTTAATTTCTGATTAAGGCCAATAGAAAGGGTCGGAAGTTAGTTCTTGGCAATGCCAACAGATGGGGTTAATAGTACTTTTTTCGAGATAGATTATGTTGGATAAATCTTGAACAATTAGAACTTTTTGTTTTTAAAAAAAGATTGTGCTCATTCTACAAAAGGTTAATTTTAATCAAGATAAAGTTCTTTGCATTTGTACAAAAATGAAAGATTAATCATTGTGATTGTTTTACAGTAAGAATATAAATGCATTTGCATGTATATATATTGATGTGGCTCACATCGATATTTTTGGCCGGATCAATTTTTATAACTACTTTATTACTTTTTAAATATCGAAATCGCTAAAAATTATTATTTTAATTGATCATAAACCACACAATTCTCAATCCTTTGGCATACCCGAGATCGCACTTTATTACATTAACAGCCTGTGCAATGATAATGAGACGTCTAGGCGAAAAACTATCAAGCCTTTTAAGGTGATGAAGATCCTTTAATGCAATACACTTGTTACCCTCGACTTATTTTATCCCAGTTCCAGAATCCTAATATCATTCCTTTGCCAAAATTTGAATTTCTCGTTAGAGTCTTACTGTTGTAAGCTCATTATTGTTCAACTATTTTAAGTTCATTATTATTGTTTGGCAACACTGGCTGTTCCCACTTGTTTTAACACTTAGCAAGTAGCCATATTACGGAATGTAACTTAGAATGTGGTCGTTTATTCTCCCATTCCTTTCTGGCCAAAGAACATCATCAAGTAAGTATGTTTCAAATAAGTAATTATATTAATGGATGACCTAGTAATCTAAACTGCACTCATTTGCCTACTGTTAAACTAATAATGAGATACGTGACAAAAAAACTGGCATTTTCTATTAAAATTTAAGACCATGACAGCCATATCCGCAGCTCCTACGTAATAGGTGGACTTGGGCATATTATTTTATATTTCAAAAGTATTTTATTTGAAAAATGACTGGTAAAAAATTATCAGACAGACTAAGTGGTTCAAAATCTACAATTTTTGAAAGTTTTTAATGAAGAAACCATCATATAATCAGCAAAAATAATCAGGCGCGTACGTAGTAATCACTGAAGTATCTATAATAACCGAATTGGGCGTTAGTTTTAAGAGTAAGAGTGAAAATTGGATCAAAAATCGTTATTTAAAATACAAAACTTATGAATATCATATATTTCAACAAATTCGGGGAGGGAGGTTAGAAATATGACTATCTGACCCCTCCCCCCCTGCATAAGCCACTGAAAATAATAGTTCCAAAGACAAAAGTATTATCTATTATTTTTGATTTTAAGTAAAAAAAAAAAATATATATATATATATATATATATATATATATATATATATATATATATATATATATATATATATATATATATATATTCGAGTATAATCTCGATATTTGAGACAATACTACATTAAAAAAAATCTTAAATTCCCAGGTTTATAAAAAATTGAATATTTAGCACCAAAAAATGCTTATTCTTCAAGTAAAACTTTAGTTATATATTCTGTTACGAGGAGAAAATTCTTCACACTTTTATATAATTAATTTATTGTTTAATTAATAACGTAAAAATTAAAAACTGCTATGAATGAAATTTAGTTGCTAAATATTAGTGAACATCCAAAGAAATGATTTTGTTGAAAAAAACGCCGAATCAGTTACATATTATTTAATAAAATTCTAACATTCAAAATGCCCAGTTTTGGTAGAATCGCCCACTTGTAAGTGAAAATCAAATAAATGCTCAATAAGAAAGATTGTTTTACAATTTTGTTATCGTTATAAAATAAACTAACTAAGCTAAATTTAAACACTTATAACTTTATTACAAAAAATATTTAGACAATTAAAGTTAAAATCCTATTGTGAATATTTTATTATAATTAGCTAAATTTATGTTAAATTTGAAAATGACCTCATGATAGCTAAACTACCTATACTTAAAGAAAAATTACCGATTCGTATAAAAGTAAAATATCAAATACTTTTTCTTTTTTCCTGTAAAATAATACATGTAATTTTTTAATCCGTTTTGTTGGCAAGATTGTTTTTCTAATTTTCAGAACTGCATTTCGATTCAGTTAAATGGCGTTCGGTTGTACACTTCTCTGGTATGTAATTATTAAGTATTTTTCTCCTTTTCTCTTTCTCCTCGTTTCTACCTTTATTCTTGTTTCTTCCCTATATATAATACCTAATAACTTACAATTGTATTACTCTATCTTTAAGCTTACATAACTTTATATTTTACTCCTTTATTTTTTGTTATCTATTTGTTTTACTTATGTTTTATTATATCTACATATTTATTCATAACCCTCCCTTCTTTATTTTTGTATTATTTTCATTTCAATTAATTTTAACATTATTTGTAATGTCATAATTATCTCGATATGCTTTACATACTTCCAAATCTTCATAATTTTCATAATCTTTCCTTCACTTTTCACATTATTTTAATTTTCATTATTTACAATATATTTTAATATGTTTTTACTTCCTTGTACAAAGTAAAGGAAGTATTGTAATCGAGAAAATTTTCGGTTTTCAGATTTCAACGGAAATATCCATTTTGACCATCCCTGAATCCATTTTGACTAGTTTCGTCGTGACGTCTGTACATACGTACGTTCAATATCTCGCGTAACTCAAAAACGGTTAGCCGTAGAAAGTTGAAATTTTGTATTTAGGATTATTGCAAAATCTAATTGTGAACCTCCCTTTTTGGTCACTACTGGATCACCGGAAGTGGTACTTTGCTTGAAGGTCATAATTGATTTTTATCAAAAATTCTATTAAAATACTATGCAAAACTTCTCAAATTTAATATTTATAACTTATACATTGATTTAAATAACATACTAGATTTGGGTCTAAATCGGAAAACCGGAAGCGGTACTTTACTTGAAAGTGATATTAGATTTTCATCAGAAATTATATTAAAATATAATGTAAAACATATCAAATTTGGTAAATAGGACTTTTATATCGATATGAATGTATTTACTATATTTTAGTTAAAATTGGTGAGCCGAAAAGGGTACTTTACTTGAAGGTCATAATAAGCTTACATCAAAAATTATATTTAAATTAAATACATAAATCATATGTTTCGGTAATAGAGGTCACAAACGCAATTTGGTTTCTAATTCAATTAAACATTTTTATTACTTGTTTTAAGTGTTAAAATTGAGTGTAAAATACTGGTTTTCCTCCCCATTTGTGTGTGTGCCAATAGATGGATGTCATGACGACGAGTGTCGTTTTTGAGTCACTGATTTATAGTTTAATAGGCGTACAAGGAAGTCATGTGTTGTCCACATCAGATATTTATATAAAGTTTAGTGACACCTGTTGCAAGCAAGCAGCTTCATGTTAAGATCTCTTTTACGTTTAGTTTAATCTTTCAAAAGTAAAAGTTCATTAACACGCATAAAACTCATTTAATTTTATAAGTCATTATTTTAATAATAATGAGATATTAATAATTATATGCCCACATCCTTTTTCATCGTTGGATGATAATTTGGAAACTTGCAGAGGAGCAGGTGCTTTCATGTTTTGGTAGGCCTAAGTTAGCGAGTAAACGCATGCATAATCCTCCATTAATGAGTTCCTTCGTCTAACATTAACATATTTTCTCGAGTTTAGTATGATCTTATTGCTATCTTATTGATAATCTAATGTTGTGGCTCGCACGAAAATTATAATCGAGACGGTTGTAATGAAAGTGGCTCAAGTCGAGATAAAAAAAGAATGGGTTAAAGTTTTATAACTATTTATTTTTGAATGTTAGTGTTACAATCCCAACTACAATTATAAATTTAATGACTTAAATAAAATGAACACCTTTGCTGTCTTATGTTTAAAAAAAAAAAAATTAGCTACTTCCTATATGCGGTCTCTCCAAATGGAACGATTGAGTGGAGTGCTTGGAATGACGACAATTTCAATTGACCATCAATCCATTCCATTGTTCCATTTTTTACCGATAGGCAGTAATTCGCGCTCAAACAGGCCATTTTCGAAACTATTCCGAATTCATTATCTCTGAATATAGTGAAAATTATATTAATAATCAGAGGGGTTTACTTTACTACCCAAAATATCTAATTGATAATTTTGATCTCACTTTTGGTTTATTATTTTCAATAATAGACCTTTGTAATCGACCAAGGAAAAAAATGTTTAACCCTCTCCCCCCTCAAAATTTGAAGTTTTACGTTTCAAGATGCGTAGAATCCAAATATCAAATAAAAAAAAATCCGTCTGTCCGCCGTCCGCGGCTTTTCTACGAGACTACTGGACCGATTTTCTTGATATTCGGTACCAATGTCACAAGTCACCCCGGGATGATCCTCGGAACTCGACATTGCCATCTGTCTGTTTGTTTCAAAGTGGCGGCCGATTAGAGATCTCATAAGCCCATAACTCGGCCATTTATAAAGATAGAGGAGAAATGTAAGGTGTTTTGGAATCAACATAACAAGGCATTAAAAAAAAAAAAAAATGAAAAAAAAATCTATAATAATTGCCGATTAAAGATCTTATAAGCCCATAACTCGGCCATTTATAAAGATAGAGGGGAAATGTAAGGTGTTTTGGAATCAGCATAACAAGGCATTAAAATAAAAAAAAAATAAATAAATAAAAACGAAAAAAAAACTATATCTATAAATGCTTTTGGTTTACTATTTTCAATAATAGACCTTTGTAATCGACTAAGGAAAAAAAATTTTGTAACCCCCCTCAAAATTTGAGGTTTTACGTTTCAAGATTTTTTCAATAAATAAGTTCGTAAACACGTAATTTATAATATTTTTAGTCTACAAATATTTCAATTTACAAATTAATATAACTTTAGAATTAATGGGGTATAGTTAAGTAGTGCCTCTGTAACAGCAAGGACATTAATGAATTAATCTTTACTAACAAATAATAACAATAATAAAAGGTTTAGCGAACCCGAAGGTTCGATGCCGATACCACTAATCGCTGCCTACAAACCTCGGTCCACCGACCACCGTCCAAACCCAAATTCTATTGATCACCCTTAAAACAATCCTCCCACCTACGTTTCGGTCTACCCCTCGGACGTTTACCAGTCGGCTCAGCGTTAATAAACTTTTTAAGAATTACTAACAAAAATAAAAAATAAATTTCCACTGTTTTTTTCACTAAAAAAAAAATAGTGGAAATTTATGGAAGTATATTAGAAATTATAACTCAAAATACTAATTTCCTTCAAATTGATATTTATATATTTTTTTAACATAATAAAATATCACAATAATAAAAAAAACAATATTGTAAATTATTCTTATTAACATTGTTGTAACATATTTTATACAATCAATATCGTGAGTTTTAACTATTCTGTATTTACTCAGCAACAATTATTCTCCTATGATAACCTGACAAGAAGGTTCTTAAACTGTTCTGTGACTTAATTGTTTTGTTTGTCCATGACCAATTTATAATTTTTTCTTATTTTGTCTATTTTGGACTAAATGTTAATCATAAATCTTTTATTTTGTTAGTTCTTTCTATTTATTAAGAGTACACTTATTATGAATAATACTAAATTTAAATATAAACAACGAGTTTACATTTGAACCTTGGTTTATTAGCAAAGGTGACAATACCACATTTAGCATGAAGCGATTCATTTAACGAGTAAACTAAAATTTAAAAATAATCACTTAATAAAATTTTAATTAAAATTAAATGTTTTATATTTTTATTTTTTATACAAACCACTAAATATCATATCTCATTCATGACTTACCTACTTCAATGTCATTCCAAATCCCTCTTATATTGGACAATTTTCAAGTTATAATGCGCACTATGGAACTAGACTAGAGTATAATATTTTTTTCCAAGAACACATTAGTCTAACAGAATGCAATTATATTTGAGATTTAGACAATGGTCTCTTACTTTGCCTTTTAAAAATAAAATAAAAATGATTTGAGCTGGACGATAACCGGCCACACGCAAACTTCGGTAAAATATACTTTTCACCACAAGTCTTAGTTTTAATACTTGACAAGTTTTCCAGTGCACACGCTCAAACTTTTTGCAAAAGTTTGTTTGAAGGAGTAAATCGTTGCGCGTGGAACCGACCCTTAGAATTAGGAGAAGCCTTTAATTTAATTTAATTATTTTCAATTGTTGGCCTTCCATATTATATATTTATCTTCAATTTGCCTTGAGGTCAATTAAAAATCTCAATAATATTTTCTATTTATTTTTAGAGGTTTCGGTGATACTCTAAATAATATCCCGACATTTTGGGATATTATTTAGATGCTGAAGGGGTGGACGGAGTATCCCCGAAACGTATAAAATAGATAGAAAAACACTACTGAGTTTTTTAATTGACCTCAAGGCAAATTGAAGATAATAAACATTTAATTTTATTTATGTCATTTCTAAACCTAAATAACAATTGACTATGGCGTACGTTGGAGGGGGGACGATCAGGAGGATTCGTACCCTCTCCCGAAACGTACAAAAAAATATAATATAATATAATATAATGTATATATATATATATATTATATTATATAATAATATAATACCTAGCAACATAAGATTCGTATTTTGAGTAATATTTTGGGTAATTTTAACACGCCAAATTTGGCGGTTATAGACATTTAGGTGATTATTATATCCCAACCCCATGAAAAAGAAATTTAAATCCCTCCTCCGAAAGAATTCTTCGCACCTCTCTGAGAATTGAAAAGTGCTATAAGGAAATTGAGTTACTAATATAAATAGCGAATAATCCACCTCTGCATTGATCTACTGGATGAATTTCTTCTCTAAACAAATAACCTAACATCCCCCAACTTTGTGACACTTCCATGCTAAACTTCTTTCGATACGGGCAAGAAGGGGCTCGAAACCCCTAACCACCCCTAACATGTTTTTGCAGTTTGTGGAGTAAAAGTTAAATAATTTACGCGTATAGGTGTATCAGTAGTGATTAACTTGCGGGCGAGCATTTGTTTAGAGTTTATAAGTTTATAATACGTACATTAATGAATTGGCGTCCAAGCATGGCAGGGTTGCTATTAGGGGGTTGGGATGGCCTGACTTCGACCCCCTCATGAAAAATGAGATGGATATAGCGTAGCCAGAGGGGGAGGAGTTCAGGGGGTCCGGACCTTCCCCTACCCCCGAAATTACAAAACACTATTACCTATTCTTATCTGTAAACAAACATTGAATAAAACCATTTAAATGTTACTTCATAAACAATATACCTTGGCATAGAAAATGTAACATAGAGAGTGGGCTCTCTTACATCCACGGTAGGGGTGGGTTTCTTTAAAGTAGATCCATGAATGCCCCCCCCCCTCCCAAACAAAATCCTGGCTACGCTATACATGGACACTTCTTGAGGTCTTTTTAACCCTGAATCACTATCCATATTTTTCGATATGGATCACTAGCCTGGGATACAGGTGTACCCCACAAAAAAGAAATGCTTCAAATCGTTTATAAAAAAAAATTAATTATGTTTCTAATGTATTATTTACAATAAAATAATAATTTGCCTAATGTTTGAGAGCTTAAAAAATGATTTGGACTCTATATATAAATATGTAATTAATTTTTCCAATTGAAAATGAAATGATTGTTTTTATGATTATTACAAGTAAATATCAATAAAAAAGTATGTCTATTACAGAATGATATAAATAAAAAACATTCAATGTGGCCATCAAGAACAATAAAGTATTTTTAACAGGAAGGACAAATTTTATTTTGGTGCTCCGAGAAAATAACCTTCTTGCACTTTTCTCTTTTCACTCTCAGGATCTTAGTAATGCAGCAATTTATGCAATTCAGTTGTCTTCCTCTTTTGATAAATCAAAAGTATATTTAGAAGACATTTTTTGACCTAAAAAAATAATTAAAATAAATTAATTATAATTGAATAAATACAATTAAACTGGCGGTTAAATGTTACCAAATAACAAATTTTATTTATTAATTATAACTAAAAATATATTTAATTGAAAACAGTGACACCAGGAATAAAAGGGAGGAGAATGAAAAAAATATAGCCCTGGGACAGTAGCGGAAGTATGAATTTGTAGGCCCATGGCAGCCAAGTTTGAGCCCCACTAAAATTCTTACTCAAAATTTGAAGATGTGGCTGTGTGTTATTCATAATAATACAATGTTAGCTTTTAATTTTATTACTTCATATAACATTGTATTACTACATATAAATACAATTTATATACATTTTATTGTTATAAAGACCAGTAGGAGCCCCCCCGTAGCATTTGTACCTTGCCAGCTGCTATCTACGCCCATACCCAATGTGCAAGTTAAAAATATTTGTTTAGGTTTTTCGATTGTTTTTATCTCAATTCAGTCAATAAAATTAATTAATTAATTAATTAATATAATATATATATATATATATATATATATATATATATATATATATATATATATATATATATATATATATATATATATATATATATTATATATATAATATAATTATATAAATAAATATAATTATATTTATTTATAAATGTTGCCTATAGGTTAACTAAAATAATGTCATAAAACTGTTGAATTTTATTGGGAGGGGAAGAATAGTGAGTGAAATGAAGGATAGCAAAATTTAGCTTGCCTCTCTTCCTGGCACAAATCCAAGTTCCGATTAGGGATGACCATCGATCCCGAAATCGACGAGAATACATCGATGTATTTTGAGAAAAAAAATCGATATAAATTAAAATCAAAGTAGTGATTTCAGAAAGGTGAACTGATGTATTATAATGGAAACTATCGATCTTATGGGAAATTAGGCTGCTGTTAATGAAATTATATTTTAGCACCAATGTAGGCCTATTAACTACCAAAATAATTGACCTACCAATGAGAAAGAGATAAATGTAGCAAAAAATTTCATTTGATCAATAATTGAACAAAAATTAATGAAAAAACAGTTCTGTAAATATTTAAAAACGTCAATATCGGGAGAAACATCGATGTAGCAAAAACATTGGTTGTTTTCCATCGACATTAATCGGGCATCGATGTTCATTCCTAGTTCCGACTCTGAGACAGACAAAACCTGAAGTAACTTTCTTCTGCCAAACAGCCGCTTGGCAATAACCAGACTTTTTTCATAACTTTATTAAGATTGTTTTTGTTTTTTTCAACTTGACGCTATCACTTCAATCATATTAACAGAGTGCAGCGTCCGCAATCCAGTGTTGCAGTAGCAGTTCCAGGATTTAATTTTTTTGGAGGGGGGAGGTTAATCCAGGGGGACTAGGGATAGAGATACCTCATAGCAACACTGGGTCCTCTCCTGGGAAATTTTTGAGTCACTGATCAAAACTACGATTGAAGGAGTGAACTTGAATCATTAAAAATTCGGTTTTGAAGTTCTTTTTTGGTACAACTTTCGTGCGTTCTTTATTGGGCGCGTTATCACTGGTTCCTTCCGAAGGTTCTCGGACTAGCACACTCTAGCGCCATTTGTGCTAACTAACTGCTTTGCATTCGATTGTAACATTCGTATTCATTGCAATTATTAAAACTATTACTGATTTAATTAGATATTATTTAAAATTACTAGTGCTGTCGACTTCCGCTCATTACGTTCACCCAAGAACTGAAAAAAACACTAACCGATCCTTTTCAGTTGAGGTCGGGGTCTTACCGTAATTTCAATTATTACTGCTTTAATTAGATCACAGCAGTCGACTTCCGCTCGCTATCCTCGCTCAAGAGATAAACAAACCAAAAGTTTCTTTTCAATTGAGGTCGGGTCCTTACCGTAATTTAAAACGTCACTGCTTTAAATTATTACTACAACTTCCCCATATCCTTGGAAGTCGACAGCACTAATAATTTTAAATAATGTGTAATTAATGCAGTAATAATTTCAAAGAATACGAATGTTACAATAGAATACAAAGCAGTTGGTTAGCAGAAATGGCGCTAGAGTGTGCTAGTCCGTTGACCTTCGGGCAATTTCGGAAGGAACAAGCGATAACGCGCCCCTAGTGTAAAGTTGTATTTTTTTTTTTATAACGGTAATTACAGGAACAATAATGTTTTTAGGGGGAAATTTTTATATATTTTTTTGACACATGCTTACATTTAGTAGTGATGTGATAATTTGTTCTGTTTTAACCACATTTAAACCTTATGTTCATGCATCGTTGTCTTAATTTAACCTTTAAATAATGTATTGTTCTCTCTGTATTAACTTCTTGTTTGTACTTGTGTATTTCTCAGTATAATAAAGCCTACATTTAGGTCTTTAGTTTTTGTCTAGTTTATATCAAGTAGCTGATGTACACTGGTTTTAACCTATCACTCTAGCACACTCTAGCGCCATTTGTGCTAACTAACTGCTTTGGATTCAATTGTATTCATTCGTATTTATTGGAATTATTACTGCTTTAATTAGATATCATTTAAAATCACTAGTGCTGTCGACTTCCGCTCAATTACGTTCGCCCAAGAAAAGAATCAAAACACCAACGGATCCTTTTCAGTTGAGGTCGGGCCTTATCGTAATTTCAATTATTACGGCTTTAATCAGATCACAACTGTCGATTTCCATAGACGCCATTACTTCAATTGCATTTCTTTATTCTTTGTACTATTTAAAATCGACATAATTTTAACTAAGGTAATGTGATGAAAAAGTTGAACAATATCCGTTACAGAACTCAGTTTAATTATAATACTGCGTTTGGCTTTAACGTGTGAGAAAAGCTAATACGGGAGGTATGCAAAATTAACTGATTATGGCCGGATAGTTATTAATCACAAAATTTCACGTTTTTAAAAATAAATGAAAATAATTTAGAAATAATAATAAAAAAAAAATATTGTTCTACAATTTAGATAGAAAAGATTTTATATGCCAACATAACAATTTGTATGTATGAAACCGATAATAGTTAATTTATTTCTGTATTTTAATGTTTTTAAATTTAATATATTGTTGAAATAAATAAATAAAATTATTTGCCTTTATTTACATAATACAATAATTATAATTATTATTTATATAAAGGCCCCTGTGGTAGGGAGAGGAGACGAAACTACCCCAGTGAGGGTGGCCAACCTGCGGGGATCTGGAAGGCAGTGAGGGCTGGCGAGCTGGTTCAGTAAGTGCTCGGCTGCGGGAGGGAGCGCTATGATGGTCCTCGGAGGTTGTCGAGTCGTCTCCGCCGAGACCAAGGCTGTGCCTCACCGTCAATCTCAAAGGAGTTCTATATCAGGTCAGTCAACCATACTACATCCCATTTATTGTCCATTAAATCATTTTTAAAAAAATAATGTTTAAATATATCAAAATCATTCTGATTTGGTTAGATAAAAACACAATTCATTCGTATTGTCATTTAATTTCTGCTGCTCATCAATCTATTTTAAAACTTTTCTAAAAAAATATCTGCAACTTAATGTAAAACAATGAAAGTTAGTTACAAACTTAATCATGCATAGATTCTAGTTAAAAGACAACAACATTGTACTTTCATATTTTTATCTTTCCACAAGTTTTAGATATTGAACTTGATAACAAGTTAAATTATCAGTCAACTTCTGTTTTGTGCATGATAACCTAATTTGTACACGCGAATCAAATTACCATTTGTTTACATTCTGTTTTTTTAAGACTCGTGTGTTTTGTCTTAAGAGAATATTAATCTGCTTATTTAATTTAATAACGTATTCTTGAATAATTTTGTCAACTTTAAATTTTTTTTGTTTGAATCTAAATAAATTTGATTTGTTAAGCATTTGTCCCTTTGTGCCTGATATTAGTGTCATATTACAATTGAATTTGGCCTAGAGTTTCCCGGTTCATTATAATAATAATAACACGTTGAGAAAGAATAAAAACTATTCCGTTTGAAAGAAACAAGACTCCCTATTTTTCTAATCTTTGAAAAAGACATAAGATAAACTACATGACATTTTTAAAATTATCTATTTCATGTTTATAAACTGTTACAAAAATGAAGTGCTTTTATAATGTATAGAAAGTATTATTGGCTGAAGTTGCCTAAATGTTCTGTTGGTTGTAAAAAAGAAAACAAAAGAAAGAAGAAGAAATGCCCGCGCGTTGGTGGAGCGGAAAGTTTATTGAATTAAATTACTGGCTCTCTTCACTCTGTCACATCTTGTCTTATTACCGAACCTAATTAATTCTTTATCAACTTTTAATAACCTATATTTTCTATTTATTGATTAAAGTACCTTTTAACAAGATGTCCAATATTTTTTTTTTTCTTATAAGTCTTTACTTAAGAACTTGCTTATTTTCTACCGATAAAATTCAGTAAATGAAACATTAAAAAACTTGAACTTTTAAATTTTACATTAAATTTTGAAAATAAATTTGAAATTTATTTATGCTTCTTCACTCCTCATCAACATATTTATTAATTAAAACAATTTTAAAAATAAAATTTGGTTAATTTAGTTTTCTTATCAAGCCCAAATGATTGCCTTGCCTTATCATGTTCAATTCAACAAATAAATGGAAGTAAAAAAAAAAAAAATTATGCTCTAATTACGTGAGTCTTGTATTTTTCTGAATTTATTTCATCTGAGTCAGATTTAAATGTATAAAATCGATAATAATTTTGTCTAATTATTGACAAAAAAATATCTTTCTCCATTTTTTAAGATTTCTTTGGAAATTAATCACTCCTATCATGTTTTATTTATTTACAGTTGGGAGGGGGGTCCACAAATGCAAAGCATAATATTTATTTATTCCACTTCGTATCAGTAAGATACATGGGAAACAGATTGTAGCATACAATAGCAGAAACATAATTAAATACAATGACTGCATAGGTATTAATAACTCGTGTTTTTAAGGTTATTAACCCTTTATTATACAAAGGGTTATTAACCCTTAACCCGTCATTAATACAAAATAAACTAATTAATAAATGAAGTTCATAAACTCTCCTTTTTTTTTTTTCTTAACCCCAACTGTATAGTAGATTTGACTGTGATCCATCTCCTTTAATAAATGTTTTCTAAAGTTAACCTAATGAAGATTTGTGCAATGAGCTTACTTGCACGAGAATGAAGTTGTCATGACAACGATTACTGACACCTACGTACGTACGTATGTTTGTGCTAACAGGTCACGGAAATATCATTTCTTTCTTTACTCCTTTCAATACTGCCTTCCTTTTCGATAAGTCTTTCAATCTTTTTGAGCGAGGTGCTTTCCCATATTCAGTCCATTCATTGCCAATGTGTTATTTCTCATCTCCCACAAGAATATTAATTTTGTTAATGAATTTTCTAAATCCTTCTCTGTTTTTAATTTTAAGTGTTTGCAGTTCTTCTTTGATTTGTTTAGTCTTCCTAGGTTAACTTTCTAGGCTTTCAATGTTAGTTTTTCAAAAAATTGTTTATTGATTCTAGGCTTCATTGTTATCGTGTGCCCGTAGAATACTCAAGCTTTTTAATAAAATGATGCAGAAATTATATTCACAACCTCAGTGGAGCACATCTATGTAATTACCACCATTTCTTGTTTCTTCCAAATTTCTTGTAAAAAAAAAATATTGTTTTAAAAATAATTTATATGAATTAATACTGAGTAAAGTAAGAGGGTTTGATTTTTGGTCTAGTTCCTTTAAATACGATCGATTTGTCAAAATAACAATAAATAAAAAAATAAGGTTTTGAAGGCGACATCTAAGGCCTGATTTTGCCGCCTCTTCTTTCAGTCTCCCTCCAATAAAAGTCGAAAGTCTTTTAGGAAATATTTATTTCACAATAAATATCATCATCTGATAACATTAACTCCTTCAAGTTCTAAACTATCAAAAGTAGAAACAAATATCTTTACTTAACCTGAAAACAAACTTTCACTGGAAATTTTCCGCCCTCTAAATCCTACCGCCCGGGGCCAGTGTCCCCTTTGCCCCCTCCCCTAGTTCCAGTCCTGGGGTGGCATGACACACTGGCCCCCAATGTGCACCGACCCGCGTGCATCACCCACCAATCCGTCCCGCTATAGTTTATTTTGATCACATTGTAAAATTTATGATGTTCGTTAATTATACAATAAATAATGGTATGAATTAGTAGATTAGTCTTAAATATGTTGGTATGATAAGCCAGCTAGGTTTTGCCCCTGGGGACTTAGTGGAGGATTCATTATTTAGTAATAGGATGGTAGAGTAGTCTTAAATATGTTGGTATGATAAGCCAGCTAGGTTTTGCCCCTGGGGACTTAGTGGAGGATTCATTATTTAGTAATAGGATGGTAGAGTAGTCTTAAATATGTTGGTATGATAAGCCAGCTAGGTTTTGCCCCTGGGGACTTAGTGGAGGATTCATTATTTAGTAATAGGATGGTAGAGTAGTCTTAAATATGTTGGTATGATAAGCCAGCTAGGTTTTGCCCCTGGGGACTTAGTGGAGGATTCATTATTTAGTAATAGGATGGTAGAGTAGTCTTAAATATGTTGGTATGATAAGCCAGCTAGGTTTTGCCCCTGGGGACTTAGTGGAGGATTCATTATTTAGTAATAGGATGGTAGAGTAGTCTTAAATATGTTGGTATGATAAGCCAGCTAGGTTTTGCCCCTGGGGACTTAGTGGAGGATTCATTATTTAGTAATAGGATGGTAGAGTAGTCTTAAAGTTCAAACATGTTTAAGAAATAATTACCATGTATGAGGAAAAACATTGAACTTGGAGTTTGGAAATTTTAAGGAAAAACTGTATTTATGTAATATATTGCCAAGATTTATTTTGAATTTTTTTATAAACTGTTTTAAAAGGAAAAATCAGATTAAACTCTTTATAATTTTAAACTATAAAAAATGTTTATAATTATTTTTTAATTATTGTGATAATGAAATTGTGTCTCACTAAAATGTTTTGGTTTTTACATTTTAATGATTTGACCAGAGATCTTCAAACTCTTTATTTACCCTAACCTAAATATGAAATATATAGTAAGGGAAAGTATTGCGATCCTGAACATCGTCTGAGTCCAAATTACAAAATCTCGCAAAATGATGTTGTTTTTTTATTATAACAATAAATAGTGATATTTTATATATAACTCGATGATTTGAGTTGACTTTCAAAAGATTATTTACACATTTAAAGAGGCGAGGCACTGGAAGATACCAAAGGAAATTACAAGATTGATTATTTGCAGTCTTTGAGGATGTTTGCTATCCCAGATTAGATTAAATGCTTCCGATCCCCCTTGCAGTTTGTCCACCCTCGCTCCACCTCGCAGCCTCGACACTTCTTTACGTTATTATATGTATGATTTAGATTTTGTACAGCATATTATAGCAGGCCTCGATTTGAAATCTTCGTAATATTTTATAATGCAAAGATGTTGATAATATTCGATACATATCATTTCGAGGTCAATAACAATAGTTCTCCGGATAAAATTATATTAAAATGTATTTTTGTAATATATAATTTATAATTGATTATTGCTCCTGACCTCGTTGACAACCATTCCCCTCAATTGGAAATGTATTATCTATATGTGCTCCACAATTTATTTTCAAAATTTCAAGAAACACTAGACTATGTAGTTTCAAATAAGTTTCAGAGACATAAGTTTTAAAAAATGGGAAAGTGCGTGCTTAAAACAAAAACCAAATTTAAAACTGGTTAATTATTTTTAAAACATATTTAAAAATTGTCATCATTATACTAGTATTTTATTAAAAGTTAGATATTTTTTGTAACAATTAGTTGAATGTACTTATATTATATATTATTATCATAATTATTGAAAATAAATTCTGAGGATTATAAGCCATTCGGATTGGGCCCTGATTAGGACATTGTTGGTAGAAATGAATGATCCTCTTTGTTGTAGAAAAACTGCCTGCAACTCTCTCTCATCCAGTTTCATCCTATATATATATATATAATATATATATATATATATATATATATATATATATATATATATATATATATATATATATATATATATATATATATATATACGGAATATGGGGGTTCTGAGAGTCAATGCATAAATGTTTCGTAGCATCTTCTGTCAACTTTACTTCCATATCCATCTTTGTGTGAGAAAAAATAAAAAAAACCTGTACCACTACAACCCGTGGAGGGTCTTGGGCTCAGTACTTGGGGTAAGGACCGTACTGTTTCTAAGCCAACGGTTGTGTAAGGAGGTGATTTGGCCGAGATCACGCTCAACCGCCAGGTTTTTCCCCAATTAAGGGTACCCACTTTATAGAGGCTGGGTGAGCCCCAGGAGGGTCCCCCGATCCCACAGGGTCGATCCGCGACTGAATACAGAATAAATAATTACCTGCCTCAGCCGGTCTCGAACCCGGGACCTTGAGATTAGTAGCGCAGTGCCTAACCCACTGAGCTACCCCGCTCCCGAGAAAAAATAACGAGATAATTTTATAATCTTTTAATTCAGCACGAAAATAGTTTAAACTTAAATTAGCCAACAGTCACGTACGGCGTATTTCCCGACGATAGGCAATGTCGAGTCGGTAATACAGATTAATATAACTCTTGAGAATTAATGATACATAAATAGTGCCTCTGGAGGGGCATTAAATAATTTGCTATTAACCCCTCCCCTCCCCCCTCCAAAACTATATAAATAATAGTGGGCATTTTAAGCTAGAAACTATAAATCTAGTAAAAAATGTTTATTTACTTTTCGTAATACTTATATTTTTTAACCTGATTAATTGTAAAAAATAAACAGCATCCTATGTTTTTCATATAAAAAAATTGTAACATATTTGGAACAATAAATTACATTTCCTAACATAACCCTCATAGATATAAATATAACGTGATGTAATTGTTATTTCCCATCACTAAATATTTTACGATAACATATAATATGATGAAATGAGGAAAATTGGGAGGAGCATGACTACTTTGGCATTATGGCCGCTTGTGGCCTGGATGTGGATTCGCTCTACTTATCCATTACTCAGCTAACCGCCTTTCCTTTTTCAGGAAAAACAGTTTAACTGCGCCTTTTTAAATAATTTGCACTTGTCGAGAGGAAGGAGGTATATGAGATGTCATTGAGCTGTCCTATCGTTGAGGATAAACCCGATACCTCTGGCACGTAGGCAGTCGGATCCAATGATGTCGCCTGCAGTTTGGAACAATGTTGTTTTTCAGAAATTATAATGTAATTGAGAAATAGATTAGGAAACACGAAAGGGGAAGACTCAAGTATGGATAATGTTATTTTATTTTAAAGTAGCACTGGAAGTATAAGTACAACTCGCAGTTTTATCAACCGGGTGTCGGCCTTATCTATTTACTTTGTCTTAGCTATTTATGGAATACATATAGTAAGAAGAGGGGGGGAGGGAAAAGTATCGCCACCGTGAAACATATCGGTCTCCCAATATGTCCGTGTATATGTCAACAGCCTGGATCGAAAACGAAAAGCAAAAATACGAAACTGAAATTACGTATTTAAGGTAGGTATCTTCATAGGATGTTACGGCAAATTTATGGTCAAAATCGACTAACCGGAAGTGGCACTTTATGTAATCCATTTTACACTTGTTTACAATTTTCTTGAAAACGGCTCTGACGATTTTGATGAAACTTGTCTAAATTATTCTTGGTTAAGCCCTTTAATTTTTCATTTATGTAGTACATAAATGTTATGATGAAAAGAATATTTTATTTTTGTATAATTCGAAAAGTATGCATTTTATGGTAAATTGTGTAAACGATCGTGTATAATTAAATAAATATACTTCGCCGCTCTTCTGGAATAGACGGTAGGACCCGAATCTCATTCATTTCTTGCCAAATTTTCGCCAAATATGGTTGGTTATATTTTAACGATATTAATGTAGGAGAAGCTTCCTTGGGAGTGATTATAATCTAAATAATGATAATTAAAATAAAGAAAGAAAGATTATGATTTGTATAAAAGATATAATAAAATACATGAAAACTACTAATTGTAATAACTACTAGTACGACCATTCAGGATTATGAAAAAATATATCAAGATAATTATGATAATATAACTGATGAAAATGATGTAAATCAATAATGTTGAAAATGTAAATAATGAAAACTACAATAAAAATTATAAATCTTAAAAAATAATTATAATTAAAATAATCTTAAGTTTATGAATTATATGCAAGATAGAATAAAGTAACGAAGTAAAAAAAAAAAGGTGTAACATTTAAAGTTATGTAACCTTAAAGATAGAGTAATGTAATGTAATGTAACCTTAAAGATGGAGTAATGTAATGTAATGTAACCTTAAAGATAGAGTAATGTAATCATATCCACGTCGTTTTTTGAAAAAAGCTTAAGCGCCGAAAATTCGAAATTAAGTTTTCAATTGATTTTGTGAGGTAAAGTGGCTTTATACTGCAATACTTCCTTGGTTCTTACTTATTCCTGATCTTAAGAAAGAATAAGTTCTCTCAAGTGATTAAAATCCCTTAGGTCATTTGGAGTTTTTCTGAGAGCTTTAGACCTTTTTAGTGGTTATTCTTAGGACCATTATGCTCCAAATATTTTATTTTATTATTTCGTTTATTATGTTTATAAGTGCAATTACCTCGGTGCAATTACGAATGTAGTTCTATTTCTATTTATATTTCTTCAGCAGCTAATAAATGAATGGCTATTGACAATCCTCATGAGACTTTTTCTAGGGAATTGATCTGCTTTTGATAAATAAACAATTAGACAGTCTCTTGGTCGAATGTTTTGAAAATATCTGTTTGTTTTTCTCCCGTTTTAAATGTAAACCGACACCACCACCCCGTCCAAATGTGGCCACTTCACACTTCCAAAGATTATCTCGACCAAGCCATCCGTTCCGAGGAGGAAGCGTTGTTTATATCGGTTGTTTGGGGAGGGGG
This sequence comes from Rhaphigaster nebulosa, assembly GCA_948150685.1. Lineage (NCBI taxonomy): Eukaryota > Metazoa > Arthropoda > Insecta > Hemiptera > Pentatomidae > Rhaphigaster > Rhaphigaster nebulosa. The sequence goes on along the minus strand of OX411312.1, from coordinate 1,109,570 downwards.
GGGGGGGAGGGGGGGGTGAGAAGGGGAACAATGGATATTTTGATTATTTGTATACAATCTCGGGCTATGGGAGGCATTGTATATTTAGCTAGCCGTGGGAAATGAGCAACTCCCTCCACCGCCCCCCCCCCCCCCCCCCCCCCCCCCTCCCCCAGGCCATATTTCTTATTTAAATATCTGTGTGCAATATCTCATCCGCTGCCTTGACCACATTTCTCGGCTTGGCTTTGCTAAATATGGTCCTGTTTATCCTTACCTCTCCTCGTTGCCATAAAACCCGGATTATCTTTTCCTTGGAAATACAATACTTTGAAATACTTCCATTGCTTAATCGGCGGCTCCGGTAAAACTCTGAGGCGGTCAGTATTTATGTCAGGTTAATTAGAACTTGACAAGTGACAGTTTTGCTTAGTTATATTATATTAAAGCGGTCACTGACTATCATTCCAAATGGAGCGACTTGAGCGCTTCAAGTGGAGACGATTCTGTTCCCGCTGATGACCATTCCCCTACACTGTTCCATTTTTTTACTAGAAGGTAGTTAGGTAGTCACGCTCCTACAGGTCATTTTCAAAACTGTTGCGAACTCATATATTTATACTACAAATCCAGACATTCATAAGAAACATTATCTCCGAAAATTATGAAAATTAAATTAACAGACAGGAGGGTGGAATTAGCAACTTTGCCACCCGCCTAATTGATGATTGTGGGCACATGTTTTTTTTCTCAATACAATGGAATGAGTTGGTAAGTCGTGTAATACGATTTTATAATATTTACAACAGTCGACAAATATTTCAATGTACTGATTAATATACACTCGTGATAATCAATGGCATATAAACAGTGCCTATACAAAAGCAAGTACATTAAATCTTTACTCAAAAAATTAAAAATAGTCAGATTTATTATATTTTACTAATAAATACATTTAATTATGTATTCTTATTTATTAATTTTTTTTTCTTTTTCCTATGTGGGTTTTTATTTTATCTTTTTCTTACTATTATTATACGAACAATGTAAAGATATAAAACCTAATTATTGTTTTAAAAATTATTGATAATGTAAAGGATGTGAAACCCGGAACATGATTACAGAGAGTTTTTGTAATTTTAAAAATTGAGAATAAAACTTTATTATTATTATTATAAAAATAGTGAACATTTTAAGCATATTATTAATTATAAATTTACTGAAAATGTTTATTTCCTTTTAATTAATATTTATTTTTTTAAACATTATTAATAGTAAAAAATATTGTAAGTTATTTATATCACTGTATTTACTCACCTACAATTATTATTATAGCACTGCCTAAAAACTGTGCAGTCCATCATTCCACTCCATCGGTTTTCCACACTCATCATCGATTGGAGTGATTGGATTTTGGCGTGGCGTGATTGAGTATAGCAACGATTGAATTCCAGCTGCTCCTCATCATTCCATTTTTAATTTACAGAATACAATCTTTGTACCAAAACCATCTTCGAGAGTTGTCTAGTAGTTAAGTTTTATGTTTTATTAGTTTCCTTCACCTTTCACTGAGGTGTATAATTGCCAGGTGTTTGAAAGGTATATTTAGGTTTACGGCAGAGGTTCCGGTTCCTGGATAGCCGGAGGCCCCAACTATAATTTTCAAATTGCAATGTAGCCATTACCCAATAATGCCATGCCATTGCAATTTGCTTCTTTCATTTTATGGCACTTGACAACGATGTCATTAGTGCCACGTTTAATTATAAAACAAACTTAACCAGCATTTGTGAGAAGAAAAAATAAAAATAAAAAATCTCACTACTTCTATAGGCTATATAAGGAAAAACTAATGTGCAAGAAAAAACTAACTTAATGTTTTTATCATTTATCTCGACATCTTTCAGAAAAATTATAATAATATTCACAAAATAATAATAGTTCAAAATGCACATGCGTCATCAAACAAATACCCGATTCAAAAAACGGAATCGAAACCCTCAATTACCTAATACATAATCCCTAAAACGATGAAAACTTAAAAATTAACATTTAATCGAAATGCGCATGCGTAACCGATTTAAAGCATCTGGAGTGTCCATTCACACGACTTTCTTTGCCGCTTTAAATATGAGTAAAAAATAAAAGATTTGATATATTTTCGCTTATATTATATATCTATCTATCTATATGTATGTATATATATATATATATATATATATATATATATATATATATATATATATATATATATCTGTTTATAAATTTGTAGAATTTTAAAGTATCTTTGAAATGAGCATCTGGAACGTCCAGGTGATGTATAGTTTTCGGATTATCAGAAAAGTAAAATAAGATAGGAACAGGTTCACCTTGAGAATAATACCAGGAACTTGAGCATAATACTTTATAACATGTGTACAAAGTTCAAAACGCTATATCTCTGCTAATACTGGTCCGATTTTGATGATTTTTTTTTTATTTGTTTTGTATATTCAAATAGCTGGTAGTTGTCTTTCGAATGTATACTTTTTGATTTATGCGCGAATGAAGTTTTATTTTCTTCATGCCATTTTTTTCCGTTTTTTCCTCGGGGATGGGCTAGATAGGAAAATTAAAATTGTTTTAAATAGAAGATTTTAGGAATGTTTCATCAAAATCGTTATAGGACTGTAGCACGTCTCGATTCCTATATCAAACAAAACTTTAACGGTAAATTAAAATGCGCATGCGCAATGTTAAATCCTATGTCAATATTGAAATTGCCGTCCTTAAAAACATACTTCCTGCAATTTTGGACGAAATCGGACGAGCCGTTTTCGAAATATAGATGTGTCGATGAAAATAGGTTTTCGCATGGAAATTTATTATAATTGATTGAATTCACAACTTTCACTTGCTGTTTTCGATTCACACATATAGGTTATTGATTGAACTTTGGAGTGTAGAAGCACATCGGACTATTACTTTGTTACGATAAAACTAAATATTTTAACTGTAATATGGTCTTGGCACTTTGTGGTGAAGTCAGTGTTTCCCCTAGGACTTAGTATTATTAAGTCTGAAAAGGAAAAATTATAAATTATATTTAAGTATTATATAAATAGCTTAGACAAACAGATTTAAAGATGATGCGTTAATTTTGTATATACCGCTGTCGGGGAATGCCTTTTTTCTTATGGTGCCTTGGATTTTAGAACTGATTTAAGTTCGGTGCGCTGAATCTAAATATCGAACCAACTTTTCTCTATCAGCTACATTTTTTAGATTTATTGACCTATCTATCAATGATCAATGTGTATTGACCTATCTATCAATGATCAATGTGTATTTTTATGCTATACAATCAAGTATAACTAATTTGATCCTACTTATTAACCGTCTGCCCTCCAGTTAGTTCCAGGAAAATCTGCTAGTTGAAATAGGCTTAGCCTGTCGGGTAAATGTAGTGAGTGACCTTCAACTTTTCAGCTGAAGTCGAGCTAGTTTGTGAGCTCGTCGTGCGGGATCCAATAGATCGGGGAATAGATCGGGTCTCGCATGATATTTCTCTTTAGGAAGCAGTTGTTATAAAGTTGACTTAAAGCCTACTTGTAGATTGTTGTAGAGTACAAATGAGAACAGTTCAACTCATTGAGGATCCTGCCATCGTAACTACATGAATGAATGGAAGGCCGAGGGAAAAGCCGGGGCTTCATTTGTATGCTATACACTTGAACATGAGCATTAATGTGGACTGTTTAAATAACCAATTAGACCATTTACTTGAAAATTTTGGATACACCAGATAGGAACAAGTTGAAAGATTTCTCTAGGATATTAACAACCATGGAAGACCATTACCAAAGAAGATGGTATAAGCACATTATGGCAGATCACTGCTGGAGTTTAAAAAGGGACTCTTCCAAAATACATTCAAGAATGTCATAGAAAAGAAACTTGCCAAGTATTTAGTAACTAATTGCTTTGATGGAACAGTTTTTCCTCTTTCCTTGTTCTTTTTGATTAGACAAATATTAATTACTACAGAAATATTCTATATGATTTTTATGTTTTTTTAACATATTTAAAAAATATATATAATTATAACGACAAATTTCGTTGCTACAACTTTACAGTGCAATCTCATTATCAGTAGCGGTCGCCGCACTACCGTTCTCTAGCGCCATTTGTGCTAACTGTTTTTTGTTCACTTTTGAAATACTTATTCGTTGGAATTATTATTGCATTAATTAATTATATTTAAAATTATCAGTGTTATCGACTTCCGGTGGTCTGGGGAAGTTGTAACTTAAAGCAGTAATGATTTGAATTACGGTAAGTAACGGTCTACAACTTAAAAGAATCCGTTGGGTCTATGTTCATCTCTTGAGCGAGCGTAGTGAGCGGAAGTAGACAGCACTAATAATTTTAAATGATTTTTAATTAAAGCAGTAATCATTTTAATAATTGCAATGAATACAAAGCAGTTAGATAGCACAAATGGCGCTAGAGAACGCTAGTGCGGCGACCGCTACTGATAAGGAGGCTGCATTGTAAAGTTGTACCATTCCGTTTTTAGTTTTTTTATTTGATCAATGGGTTTAAATAAAATAGTGTCACGTATATTAAATTAAAATGCTACATCTGATAAATTTGAGACTAAATTGTTATATCTTAGGCAAAAACTAATGCAATATTTAAATCGAGAGCATGGAATGAGCTCCACTAGAACCACCGTTGTGGGCTGGCTGTGCTCTAGATGTGAGGGAGGGAAAAGCCCAAGTCGAAGTTGGCGGAGAGGATCGACTAAGTGCTAACGGCTAAGTGGCAGTTAGTTTGTTAGTTAGGGCCACCCCTACCTCAGTGTATTAGTGTATTAGCTTCAGGATCAACGGGTTCTACTCACGCCACCGTATCCTTGAAACTGCCCCGCCTCCGTATGCCCCGGCTATTTTTGTCCTCTTGCACCTCATTCTGATAATATCCTTTTATTTTTTTCCCAATAGATTATAGATATTAAGTGCACGCTTTGTCACCCGCGTTAAATTTGGATTAACTCCTGAAATACAAAATGACCTTTAAAATAATAACCTATAATATGTTGTTCAGGCTCAATTGTAAGTCATTTTCAAGGAATGAATTTCAAAGGACGATTTTCGAAACGATATGAATTTTCATAAACGACAATAATGTTCCCTTAATTATATTTCACATTTTAAAACTTTTTTCCTCTTACACTAATTTCACACTTATTAAAAAGTTTAGTATCTATAGTCAACAAACGGTTTTTTTATTCGTTATTTGGATTCTACTTATCTCGAAAACTAAAACCTCAAATTTTGAGGGGGGTTAAAATTTGTTTTTCCTTGATCGATTACAAAGGTCTATTATTGAAAATAATAAACCAATTCCTTTTCTGACTCTTTTTGACAATTAATGAAGAAACGACTCATTGCATCAAAAACGGATCGAAACGAACGCGTTAGGGAATTAGGTTTGGCGTCGAATGAGGCCAATAGCAGCTCGGTGGATCGAATATACCATTTTTGGCGAATTGTCGGCCTTCACTTGAATTTAACACCGGCTGCTAAATGTCCAATTCCAAATTAGCTTGTTATTTTTAGAAAAAATGGTTTTAGGTTGTTTTACAAAAAAATAAAAACGTTCTAAAAGTCGATAGATTTGGAAGCAATTTCTTTCAAAAAGGTAAACGGGGTTTAGCAGCGCCTTAGAGCTCATTCCACGCTAAATTTAATTCTTTATCTAAATCTAATGTTAGTTTGGATACATTTTTTATCGTAGGAATCGTTTCTTGATTGATTGCCAAAAATTGTCGAAAAATGTATTTTTCCATATTTTTTGTCTACAACTTGGTCAATACTAAATTTACTGACCCATGTTTGTAGGAACTCTTTTGCTCAGAGTTAAATTTGCTATAAATCTTCAAGAGTTATCCTTTTTTTAGTGGAGAGGGGAACATCCTGTATAGATATAACATCATTATTTTCTGAAAGATAAAAGATGGTGGTGATGGAATGTGATGTGAATCATAAGATCATCGGTTGGTACATACTTGATGAGAGCGGTGTTGGGTTATTGCTGAATTGGCACCTCTCGGTGTCTGCCTCGGCTCTTGGTCGTCTCTTGCTTTCTTTCTTTAATTCAAAGTCCAAGGTGGACTGAAGGCAGAAAGTCACAAAACATTAATTTAACGGAAATAAATCTTCTAACAACGTACCAAGTATAAATCATGATTTTAATTTTTAAAAAGAAACAAAAAAAAACATGACTATTTACATGATGTATGCAATATTGCCATATCTTAGTAAAATAAGAGAAATTTCTCATCCAACTCTATCATATCCAGTAAGTCCTTTTTTTAGGTCTGCCGATGACTGAAAATATGTCTACCATAGAGCCTGGATGGATGAGATTTTTTTTATTGGATTGAAAGACTGTCCTTTTTATACTATGGGTTTGTGAGCTCGAATTTTTTTTCCTGGAGATTTTTTAACACATCCTCCTATTTCTTTTTCTTATGCGCACGCACTCTTTGACTATTTACGACTAAACCTAATATGTCATTAAATGGCTTCCTAAAGTCTTGAAAATGATTTTTTTTTTTTTTAGAAGATAATGCATAGGTAGCTGTAATTTCGCTGTTGCTCAATACAGGATTATCAACTACACCCAGCTGTTTTTGTTATAGGGGCACAATATTGGTAAAACCATATAGAAAGTTATCTTGGTTGTCTGCAGTATGTGACCGAAATTCGGTGTGCTACTTACACACCGAGGGTTCCCGTACTTCCATCGGCACTTAAACATAACCTGAAAAGAAGAAAATAGGGAAACAGATGGTATAATGCATGTTTTTATTTGAAAAAGTCTAGCTATTTCTCATCATTAAGTTGGAAGATGATATATGAGGCATTTTGATCAATAAAACTTCACTGACAGAACAGAATAACAAGGCCAACAAGCGTGGATAGTGTTTATAACATTACCAACTGATTGCCTCCTCTAGAGCAAGTATCATGGAAGGCGCCATCTTTTGCCGCTCCTAGGAAATGAACTATTCTACCGATTGACTTACTGTTTTTAAACTCTATTGGTCCTAATCGAAACGAATTTTCGATTTTTTTTACTTGTGTTATCGTTTCGTTAAATCCAACCCCTCAACTACTAAGAGCTGTAAGCCTTTACGGAGCATGAAGCCTAAACACTGATGTATCATAAATCAGCCACGAGAGTTCGCTAAGGTGAATTATAACAAGTTGTAAAGATATCAATTCTAACTCGTTGATTAAGTTGGATCTTTCGACTTCTGTTGTACAGCGGTATCGGTGTTTATCAGAGTTATGCCTCCCCTCCTGCGCACGCCACTCATGTTTATCTCTAGGCCTTATTTTTTTTATTTTTGCGGTATGTGGAACCTTCAGAAGCTGCTCTTCAAAATTCTTTGTGATTTTCATTTCCCATCCTATTACCTTTCCCAAGCCAGAGCACTTCAATCGTATCAAAGCCAACTGAAATCAATATCACTAAGCCAGATGGGATTATGAAACAAATAATATTCTCCTCGCCAATTAACTGAAGACGGCTCTATCTATGGTACAGATCAGTTACCTCCACAGAGACGGCTATATGGTACAGTTGCTCAGTTTACCTAACCACCCCTAATTTATCGAAAGTGATCGACTCCTGCATTTAGATCCCTCTTTGTGAAGGACGGTAGAGTCTGTCGGAGTTATCTTGTTTCTTTAGCGACTGAGTCTAATTCCAATACAGTCTGCTTCACAATATGTCTATCAGGAGTCTGAGCATCAAGGCTCACCTGGTAAATATTTTCCTCGCCGACTTATTGGAACGTAATAAACAGCTATTGGCCGCTAACGAAATGAAGCGGCCCTAGCTGATTGGTGTATATTGTGGCGGGAGCTAAGTTGATTGGCTCTCGGCGAGATGAGGCCCAAAGCGAATATACGCTCCTGATGAGGCTGCCTCCTATATCTGCTATATCACCCCCTATCGAAGGGGAGGTCTCATTTACAATTTGTTCTTATTCTGTAATAATTACAAAAAAAAAAAACACTTTAATTTTAGCTAAAAAATCTCATGAATTTCATTTCATTTTACATTTCTGGGTTTGAATTAATATTTCAATGTCCTTCGTTCATTTGTTTTCTCATCAAAGCCATTTTTTTTTTTTTTAATTTTGTTCCCATTATAATTTATTTATTTGTTATGCCTATGTACGCAGATACACAAATACATAAATCTGCATGCCCACACGTATATATATATATATAAAAATACTTTTATTTTTTTCGTACCTTGACTTTTGCACACATTTTTCGCAGATATTTACGGATCGATGTACCCCAGAGCTCGGCTTCCTTTTTTAATTTTTTTTTTAGCTTATTCGGTTACCTTTCATTCTACATGGAATGTCATCCATCTTTAATATCCTTTTCGAGTAGTTTGCTAAGTTCTGATGGAGTTTGAACCGCTTTATCTCGTCCACGCACAGCAGCATGTCTTCCACCAGTTGGATTTCAATGGCGCGCTAAGGTCGTTGTTCCCATTTATGGGCTATGAGCTAGGGTATATGTTGTTAGTTAATTGATCAAGCAATAAATGACTTTTCATTATAAAAAGTAATCGTCTCGTAAAATCCACGTCCGGATCTTGTAAGAACTGGCCGTTCGGGAGCATGAAGGCTAAACACTGATGTATCACAAATCATCAACGAGAGTTGGCTAAGGTGAACTATTACTAATTGTAAAGATATAAATTCCAACCTCTTCATAATGTTGGTGCTTTCAGCTTGTGTTGTTGAGATGTGTCGGTGTTTGTCCACCAGAATGCCATATTTTTTGAAGTGTTTGTGGCACGTGGAACCTTCCGGTACGTGGAACCTTCCGAAGCTGTTCTTCAAACTACTTCGTGACAGCTCCTTGAAGTGCTCGTCCGAGTTGCCCTGCCAAAACATGATACTAGGGGTACGTGTAGATCTCTGTTGTAGGACTAATCCGTATGGTGCAAACTTACTCCTACTACCACCTTTGGCGAAGGCAACGACGAATTAGACTATTGAAATAAAAATTCCTTTTTTCAATACATTTATTCAATCATATTACATTACCCGCTTTCATTACTCAATGGAGATTGTAAAATATGAATCTCAGACAAGCTTTTCTTTTTTTCGGTGGTTACATTACTACAGTAATCTCCCACCAAACTATTCTACACTTGCTCCAAAACCGCTCATACTTGAATAACGAGTCTTCCGGATAAATCGTATGCACTAACCCCTTAAGGCAGGGGCAAGTGCGTACTAGGTTGTATTAAATAAAATAATCAATCTCATAGAAATGGGCCTGGTTTGAATTTAATATTTTAACACAATAGTCTAAGATAAATAAATGCTTTTACAGTCGTATTTTGTAAAATCGAACTTAAGAAAAATATAGTGCTTACTTACTCCACATTACCTTACAGTATAGTCCGGATACGGCTACTGAAAACAGAATATATATAACCATATAGATAATAGGAGCATGAAAACGGTTAAAATTGAAAAAAATACGTTTAAAATATTTTTTTATTGATTAATGAGTTTGGATAAGACGTTATCAATTTAACTGCTTCCAACGGTCGGTCAACAGTTCTAGCCCACTATCAGGCTTCTGTCCGCCGGCAGATTTGTTTACATCGCAATGACACACTTGTGTAGCGACCAATCATAGCGGCTCTTATCGATGGCTATTTCGTCGGCTAATAACACGGTGGACGGCTGATCGGAAACCGTTTCAGAGCTGATTACCGAAATTTCTCTTTCATTTTATTGCAGTTGCAGTTGCAGTTGCACTTTATTTTTTATTTCAATCTATCAGTGATTGGGAAACTGGAAGATCAATCGTGAGGTATCTGTTGCCCAGTTCGTACTAAGGATGTATATATCGAACTAAAACATTGATATATATATTCTATCGATGTTTTTCAAAGATATCAAAATAGTAGTTCGATATATCTATAAGAAATATCGATATTTCGATGTATCGGAAAAAGGCCTTAGGGAAGGATGGCTTATGGTATTGAAGGGTAGAGTAATATAAATGAACAAGTATTTAGATTTGTAATAGCTTCAATAGCAACATCTAAATATTCACATATTGCTTATCACAAAAAAAGTATTTTATATATTTTGTGTTAGAATTTTGTCTCATTAGGTAAAACGGCTATCATTCAACAGATCGCAGAGTGAGTTAGTTTCTTTTGTGCCTACCAATCCGCTAAGCACAAGGAGGGTAACTGGATTTGAGGTAATATTGAGAAAATGGAGTTCAAAGTTTTGATGCATACTTTTGGTTCCTTTAATAATTAGAGAAAGGGCCAAAGCTACTGAGAAGGACCAAGCAGAGAAAAATAGAAGACAAAATTAGGCTAAGGAAATGGAGGTGGATAGGGCACACCTTAAGGAGGAAGGAAGGCATCGCCCGGGAAGCTCTGGTGTGGAATCCTCAGGGACAACGTCGAGTTGGCAGGCCAAGGAAGACATGGAGGAGTTCTGTCCTGGAAGAGGCCACTTGGACCACCCTCAAGGAGATGGTATCACTTCATCAAGGCCCTATGTCCCATGGGAGAATAGCAGGAATAAAAATAAATAATTAGGAACATATGGTTGCTACATCCACCATTCTTATTTAGATCTTCATTCATATTAGGAACATATGGTTGCTACATCCACCATTCTTATTTAGATCTTCATTCATATTAGGAACATATGGTTGCTACATCCACCATTCTTATTTAGATCTTTATTCATATTAGGAACATATGGTTGCTACATCCACCATTCTTATTTAGATCTTCATTCATATTAGGAACATATGGTTGCTACATCCACCATTCTTATTTAGATCTTTATTCATATTATAAATTATAAATCCATTATCAATGGATCACTAGACGACCAATATCGGGGAGGGTGCCTTGTTGTCATTTTTGGAAAAATATAGTTCTTCAATAATCAAATTTTAATATCGATATATCGAATTAAAACTATCGGACTAAAATATCGTCATTTTATATATATATATATATATATATATATATATATATATATATATATATATATATATATATTCCAATAAGGAAGGACTTTCTTTTCCCGTTGTCTAAGAGGGCTGGCATTAGCGGGTCCATCGAGGGGGTCCTGTATACGGTAGGTTGCTCTGGCCTGCGTGCCCCCGGGGAAAGTGAAGTGATGACTCCAATCCTAGTAACTGTAGTGCTATCATAGCGAGAGCGGAACTGGAGAATGTTGTGTATAATATATATCTGTATTGTGCAGCAAGCAATAATAGTGCTATTGTTAGCTGTCACAGGCTGTAGCGTACACCCAAGCGGCACGCATCTCTATGATACAATACAGATACAATTTTATTAATCTACAAGACCAATAATTATAATATTTACAATTCACAGTCTACATGATAATTGGAAAAATGCTGCTAATTATTATACAATCCTTTTGTTATTTCCAATTATCTCTTATAAGACCAGCAGTCACCTATGAAGCGAAAACTTGTTTGCTCCAAGATGATTGCTGTTAACTGAGAGTGTTTGAAAGAAACTGCATCAAAGCAAGTAGGCTAAGGTGGGCGGGACATGCAATCAGAATGGAGGATGAAATGGCTCAGAGGAAAATGTTGGAGGAGCTGTTCAGGAGGAAAGGAAAAGGGGAAGATAAAGAAGCTGATGGAAATGGAGAATTGATTCAAGGAAGGATTAAGTGGAGAGAGATGCGGGGAACCTTGGAGTCCGCAACTGATAACTAAGGAGGCAACGGGTCACCCTGACCTGTAGTGCCGAGAAGTAAGTCTACAAAGTTCAATACGCTATATCTCGGCTAATAATATCCGATTTTGATGATTTTTTTTTTTAGGAATTATTATTGCTTTTTGATTGGCCATAACAAAAAATTTAAAAATGGATTTAACGCATCTTGAAAGGTAAAATCTCAAATTTTGTGAGGGGAGGTGGTTAAAGGCGGATAGTAATGGGCTTTGACGTTGGCTTGGACTAAATCTCAATAAAATCGGTTCAGTTATCTCGGAGGAACGTAAAACATAAAATTTTGAGGGAGTGTTTCAATTTTCTTCTTGGTCGATTACAAAGGTTTATTTTTGAAATTAATATACCAAAACGACCTCCTTCTCACCCTCTTGTCCTACATAGGTAATAGGTAATAGCTGATTAGTAGTAAAAAGAGAATTATAGTACTGGCTTCATTATGGAATTATTATAGGGACATTCAAAATAAGAGAAAGCTTACTTCTCTATAAGTTATAAATGAAAATTAACTATCCCCTTGACCTACTCATTAAAACCAATTTTGGTTACTTCTTGATATATATTTATATTCTTGGAATAAGCAGAAAACGATTATTATGGATAGATATATAGGTGTATAGGGACCCTGTTTACCTTTATTATGGATAGGTCTATAGGTGTATAGGGGTCCTGTTTACTTTTATTATGGATAGGTATATAGGTGTATAGGGGCCCTGTTTACCTTTATTATGGATAGGTCTATAGGTGTATAGGGGTCCTGTTTACTTTTATTATGGATAGGTATATAGGTGTATAGGGGCCCTGTTTACCTTTATTATGGATAGGTCTATAGGTGTATAGGGGTCCTGTTTACTTTTATTATGGATAGGTATATAGGTGTATAGGGGCCCTGTTTACCTTTATTATGGATAGGTATATAGGTGTATAGGGGTCCTGTTTACTTTTATTATGGATAGGTATATAGGTGTATAGGGGCCCTGTTTACCTTTATTATGGATAGGTCTATAGGTGTATAGGGATCCTGTTTACTTTTATTATGGATAGGTATATAGGTGTATAGGGGCCCTGTTTACCTTTATTATGGATAGGTCTATAGGTGTATAGGGGTCCTGTTTACTTTTATTATGGATAGGTATATAGGTGTATAGGGGCCCTGTTTACCTTTATTATGGATAGGTCTATAGGTGTATAGGGGTCCTGTTTACTTTTATTATGGATAGGTATATAGGTGTATAGGGGCCCTGTTTACCTTTATTATGGATAGGTCTATAGGTGTATAGGGGTCCTGTTTACTTTTATTATGGATAGGTATATAGGTGTATAGGGGCCCTGTTTACCTTTATTATGGATAGGTCTATAGGTGTATAGGGGTCCTGTTTACTTTTATTATGGATAGGTATATAGGTGTATAGGGGCCCTGTTTACCTTTATTATGGATAGGTCTATAGGTGTATAGGGGTCCTGTTTACTTTTATTATGGATAGGTGTATAGGGGCCCTGTTTACCTTTATTATGGATAGGTCTATAGGTGTATAGGGGTCCTGTTTACTTTTATTATGGATAGGTATATAGGTGTATAGGGGCCCTGTTTACCTTTATTATGGATAGGTCTATAGGTGTATAGGGGTCCTGTTTACTTTTATTATGGATAGGTATATAGGTGTATAGGGGCCCTGTTTACCTTTATTATGGATAGGTCTATAGGTGTATAGGGGTCCTGTTTACTTTTATTATGGATAGGTATATAGGTGTATAGGGGCCCTGTTTACCTTTATTATGGATAGGTCTATAGGTGTATAGGGGCCCTGTTTACCTTTATTATGGATAGGTCTATAGGTGTATAGGGGTCCTGTTTACTTTTATTATGGATAGGTATATAGGTGTATAGGGGCCCTGTTTACTTTTCTCAGGAGGATTTTTCTCCATACATCATACAGCCAAAAATTGTTCCTGAGATTCTTTTATCTCTGCTCCGTAAAACGATTTAAAAATCTCTTAGTGTTGTGAATTCAATCTCTTCGGTGCACATTCAATTAAATTTTACTTTGCGATATTCTTTGAATTTTTATAAAGATTTTCCTCAGCATTCTTTGCAGTACAAACAGAATAATATACCTGACCTCCAGTCCTCTTCTTTTTAGCTTATCATCTCTTCCAGGCTTCTTTATTTGGCCTCTTCTAGTTTGACGCCAAGAAATTAATAATAAAAGCTACTATTTAATTAAAATAAATATTCATGTAAATAAAACAGGAAAAAGGTTCTACGCACGAAGGACCCATAACAGCTGGGCCGTATTTCATAGTAAAGTACAATTGGAAAAAGTAAAATTGGAAATGTTACAGGCAACTTATCGTAAATAAGTAATAATAATTTACTATTTACTCTTATGAATGTTATCGTGTTTTAACGCTGCACAGTGGCACAATAGTCCCACTTTCCTCTACTCTGTGGTTACACTCTGTTTCATAATTAAGCACAAGTACAAGTGGGCCTACGACTTACTACACCTATGAATTACATTGTGAAATGTTGAAACATGATAACATTTGAAATATTTATATTAAGAAATATTAAATTAAAAACAGAAATGAATACAATTATTATCTAATCAGGATAAATAACCTGTAACACGAACCTTTCCACTTGTACTTCTGCTTTTGTACTTTATTAAGAAATAGGATTCAGGTTGTGGCAACATAACGGATCGAGACATCTCTTTCAAATTCAGTTATTAAGAAGTTTGAATGATGGGAACTGGAGTCTGGATTCTTCCCAAGAAGTGCCAATGGGTGTATCCACTTTCTCAATTAGTAGTCACAAAACAGGTGTTAAATACGCTGCAAATTATTACACAATGGTTTATTATTTCCAATTAGTAATATTTCAAAAATATCTGGTCTGTCTATTCACAGGTCTTCCCGTATTGCTTTGGTTAACTGTTTAGATTATCTTTCAAATGAGCACTTGGAGTGTTTCGGGAAAGGAACATGTACAGAATACTTTATAAAAGATATCTATCAAGTTCAGCAAAGAAATAAAGCAGTAGGCACCAAAGGAACAGAGACATTTGAACTTGTCCCAAGATGATCGCCGCGAGAGTGCCGAACTGGGAGTCCTAAGGAGAAAATATCCTCAAAATCGGCTATACCATCATTTCAATTGAAATGTATGTGACAATATGCCTAGACTGGGCCTTGGCTAATAATAAAAAAATAAAAATATTTTTTGAGGATTAATTCGTCAATTATATTCTTAGAAGATTATTCTGATACGTCCCGTAGTGTCGTGGTAAGTTAACGGTTAGAGGGTCTTGCGTCGTAAAAGTAGTAATAAAACTCCCCTGTCCTCTCGTATCGAGAGAGTGCTGTGCCCGGGGGTTTGTGCATTCCATATATTTACGAAATAGATTTCAAAATTAAAAAAATATTTTTAATAAATTGGATTAAGGTACATTGTGTGCTGTATTTTGAAGAGGGTGTTCCCGCGTGAGAAGAGAACGGTACTGAGGAGTTGTGCTGGTTTGGTTTAATCGACGCCGGGTTGGACGGCTCTTGTCAGAGTACCTGGAAACTTATATTTAAAATGTTCTAGTAGGGATTTATATTATCATTACTTTTATAAATTTTAATGTTAAAATAACTTATATTAATAGTACTTTTATCTGGAAAATCTAATGGTATATGTCCTTAAGAAACTTTTTATCAGAAAGTTTTGTTGTATTGAACTTTTATGTCAATACTTAACTTGTAAAAGTTGTAAAATAATTAAACTAAAACTTTTTGCAAAAGATCAATAACTGTTCGTACCTAGATAATTTTTATAAAAATCCGAAATATTATTCTAGTTTCTACAAAAGAAAACAAATTTTTTTTCTTTTATTAGTTAGTGGAAGAAATGAAAATTTGTCATCTAGAATCCAGATTCAAAATTTGTGTTGATCTGTGTTTATAAATATTTAAATCCTTTTTAAACCAGTAAACAGTGTCAATAGCAACCAGGGCAAATGCTATAAAAAAAATAAAAAAACATAAAAATAATAATTTTTGCATTCTCAATTTTTGTAATACAATTATTTTCCATGCTCTCTCCTGTGCATTTCATAGTGAACTTATAAAATAAGTAGAATTTTTAAATGGTTAAAATGCAATTTCAATTTTTTGTAGTAGACAAAAAAACCTACATAAAAATAGAATTAAATATTTAAAAACAAAAAAAAAATAATAAACTGCAAGTTATAATCAAAATATAAGGATATATACACCTGTAAATAAAGTACTTTATAGTTAGCATCTATTAATTGATTTAAAAAATAGTCAATCAATGTATAAACATTTTTCTATCTATTCTACAATACAAACATTTAGTGTTAATGATTTAATTATTGTTCAGTAGTACGTGCTTGGTACCTCTATGTTCATATCTTTAGTTTGTTTATTGTTTGTTTATTGCCTATCGCTTGAATGATTGGATTTTCTCTAGAAATGAAAAGGTTGTTGGTCTGGGTGTCTGTAATTCGTTTGATTCTTTAATCCTATTTGATTCGATGAGAACATTAGCGGTAGCAATGTTCTGTTAAAGTTCTTACATTGAGGACTAACACTAAGGATTAAGAATTAGCAGTAGCGATGTTCTGTTAAAGTTCTTACATTGAGGACTAACACTAAGGATTAAGCATTAACCCCACCCTGATCTAGAAGAGTCGAATCTTTTCAGTCCAAGTCTAATGAGCTTTAATTGGTTAGTGCATTTAATTAACCCGCGGCTTAGGACTTGGAATAAGAAGCGAGGGGAGGTGGAAATCCACTCTGACGTGCTGTATTGGACTTTGAGATCTATCAGCTCATCTCGCTGGATCTGAGTCAACTCGATATAGCGTTCTCCGGCCCGGGTTCGAAATGTTTGCAAGGCGAATTAAACAGCTTGTCAGATGGGCGATTTTCAAAAATAGGCCTCCAAAAAGGGTCTGTGAACTCTTCCCAAAAAGATCTGAATAAATTCGTGCGTGATCCATAGATACTAATCAATGAGGACAGTTTTAGTCTGAAAATAATTTAAATTGATTGTATTTTCGATATAATCGATAAATTAATTGATTTTCAACCAGGTTTATCATTACCACAACATTAACTTATTACTGCCTCAAAATGAAATCGGTGGAGGCAATAAGGTTTAAGGAGTGGTTGTGATAATTTCAACTTAGAGCGCCTACCAAAGTAATATTTAATGGAGTTTTATGAAAAACTAAAATGCTGTTCTGTTGTGATTTTTATAGAGAAAAAGGGTAATTCATTTTTAAAACTTCAAAGCAATACTTTAGGAGAAACATTGAGGAGTGGGCAATGATCAGAATAAAAATACTCACCGAAAATACGCCAATTTTATGTGACTAAATGTATTATTTTTTTAAATTTCTTTTGTATGATATTTGCTTATTGATTGCTGAGTACCTTACACAAACATCTGCTTTTAGCTGAGGAGTAATTTGAGTTTAAAAAATTTTGTTTTGAATATACAAGGCAGAGGAGCAGACAAAAGAGCGAAACATTCAAGCCGGTAAAGAGCTTTCCTCAAGACCGTGAAAGAGCTATTTCGGTTCGGCACCAAGAGGAAAGGAGAAGAGAAAGGGGTAAGGGGAGGAGAAAGGGGTAACCAAGGGGGCATTGTTCTTAACAAAGGGACTTTGCTTCTTCACTACTTGCCATAACGAGCTTTTTTAACTTTATTTATTCGGCCAAGGGCTCTATTATCATTTCCCATCGACTTCCTCGTTTATTTCTGTATCCAGGTGGAGGATTTGATACTTCGGGAACAGGCGTTTTCTTCATTTTTCTGTCTTCAAGTATTGGAAATATTTTTTGTTGATCAAATAAGCAAAACCGATTTTTGATGAATTTTCTGCATCTATCGAGTTTAAAGCTCAAGTCATCAAGTCAGAAGTGAACAGAGGAGTAATGCACTCAACATAGCAGCAGAGTTACCCCTTCAACTCTGCACCACCTAGATCATTAAGATCACTCACTTAAAATTTGATTACCATGGGGTTGGAGATACAAAGTAATTTACTGCGGAAAGATGTTGTCCGCAGGAGCTCTGTCCTTGGCCAGGATGAAGGCTAGATGAAGTTTTTGATGTTTAGTCCTTTCATAATATTATAAACTTCTTATAGAGAATGCCACCTTATTTTAGCCGAAGTTATTAGATTGTTAAATCGGTAATATTGATAGTTAAAACCATATATATAGAGGATACCAAAACCAAAACCATATATAAAACCAAATATATATATATATATATATATATATATATATATATATTCATATTGTTCAATAAGGAAATCCCCCTTAAGGAAGTCGTCCGGCGCGTAGAAGCATTATATCATAACAGATAAAGGCAATGCGATTTGAATATTATTTTCCTTTGAGGAAAGAACATATTTATAAACGTGGAATGATTAAATCCATTCAAGCTTTAAGAAAAGGTTTTTCCTATTGTTGATGCTGAAGCGTCTGTGCCCGTGGTATGTGCACGTGTGACCGACCCACAAGTATACGTGACGCTGAAACATTTTTCTCTGTTACTTTCGAAGCACCGTCACGAAACTTGAATTTTCCTAAGATAAGTGTTAAATGGGCCTAATAGTAACTAAAAAAGAATATTAATACCTTATCATATAATATTACAATATTATATGAATAGTACAATATTACAATATTATATGAATATTACAATATCCATATAGTACAATATCCATATAATGTGGTTTTATCATTATCGTTATTTCTGCGTTGCATATTTGTTATTTTCGTGGCAATCGCGAAAAATCGACTTACATTTTGATTTATATATTTTGTCACTACTAAAACTGATTTTTAATTCTATCTAATGTCTATTTTTTTGTTTGTTTTATTTGTTACAGGTAATGAATTATGTTAACCAGAGCTGATATTACAACAGAGCTATCACCTTTAGTTGTGATGGCTGTAAAGTTAACAATTTCCCCGTAAGTAGATATTTTTTTAAAATTGATCAGTAGTCTATGATTTTTTTTTTTTTAAGATTAGTTAAGATCAGCAATCAAGTTGTGTAGTTGAAGGTTTAATTTTTCAATTGTTTATTCGATTTATAATATTCCCAAATTAAAAGAAATGAATCTAACATAATAAATAACTATCTTGCCACAGCTGGAATCTGCCTCGGGCCAAAGAGTTAGGGTTCTCTTTATTACCTTCCTCACTCTAAGGTCACCCCATTCCCATTTCAACAAATAAAATAATAACTTGTTTTTATTTCTTGTGTAGTCTGTCTAGACATGGTTGGGCACACCCTGATTCTCAATTGTCAGCACTGTGCTCTCGTAGATTAATTTATTCCCTAATTGTCTCCTTATCGTTTTAGGGCTGAGAGGATTCAAGGAGCCTACATGAATCCTCGGTCCCGCTTCTGAGAAAGCCCATTGCTTTTCTGTCAAGACAGGTCAAGTCAATAAAAATGAGCACCTGCTCATTTCTCAAACAACTGAGCAGATGCTCCATTTAGATGTGAATAAAGAGAAGTCACAATAAAATACTTGCTAAGCGTATGGAGCACGTACTTACCTTTCGAAGTGAATAAAACGTGAGAACGCCCCACTTTGTGAGGAGGTACTGAGTAAAATACCGATACACTCTTTTGTATCATTTTACCGAGTACCTGCTCAAATATTAGAGCATTCTCTCGTTTTATTCACTTAGATAGGTACTCCAAATCAAGCATTTGCGGAGCACGTGCTTCATAGGCTTAGCAAGTATTCCATTGTGTAACTTCTCTTTATTCACATCTAACCGGAGCACCTGCTCAGTTTTATTCACTGCACCTAATGTGTATGCCAGCTAAGATTTGAAACTGGATCTTTCAAGAAATGAAACCAACGCTTTACTAACTATGCTACTTGGATCTCCATTTGAATATTAATTATTACTATTACTATAATGGCAGGGCATTTCTACTGAATTAAATCCTAATGGATTTAATTCTGATATGTTCTATCGTGAGGATAGACATCTGGGCATTGTATATTGCATTAGATGCGGTGATTCGAACAAGTTGTAAACTGTTGTAATGTTCTTTTCCATGTTGTTACGTTGATCACGTTCTCGTTGAGATTTCATTGTTCTACGTTAATTGTGACTGGTGTGGCTTAGAATTAAATCCGGCAATAAACTTTTGCACAAATGTTTTATATTGCTTTTATTGCTCAGTGTATACTCTTCGTTGAAATTGCTTTAGAATTGAATTTTCCTCTGTTCTTCAAAGTGATTAATTATCAAATCTCTTTACCTTTTATCTTACTTGTTATTATTATATGTTTTAGATAAGAACAACTCATGTAGTCTTGAAACTCGAAGTTCTTGTACACTCCTTCTCTTGTAATCTTATGAACATATTGATAAACAAAATACTTATGTTTTTATCAATACAGTTACATATATAGTATGTATAAGCTGAACTGTTAGGAGTGATGTACCACAGGCAACGAACTCAAGGAAGAACCTTTTAGTGCGCATGCTCTTGGCAATAACCTTTTTGTTATTGAAATAACAATCAACTTACGACTTTGTGCACGGAATTGAAAGAATGTACAAAAAATCAAAATGTAAAAATAGAAGCCGAATAAAGTTATGTAGAGGGAAAAGTCTTTTCCCTAACTGAGCGTAACCTCCCGGCCTACTCTTCGCCCAAAAGGAATGGTTTGCCTATATCTCTAAGTTAATAGGCCGTTGAAATGGGATGTACTGATCTCTAGTCTGCATTAGTGTGATTTTATGGGTTTGAATCCTTACGATGCGTGCATTGGCGAAACCTCGCCTGGCTAGTAGGTATTTTAGATACTTTTAGGCTTTGTTTGAAAATTAGATTATTTTTTTTTTTTTTTTACTTTCTGCCCTCATATGAAATGGTCCTTTTTTATCTTAAGCAATTTTTCCTTAGGCCTTTGGAGGCATTTTTTGATGTGTTTAAAACAGATAATTGAAATTAACTCGTATTTTTCTCCCGAAGTTCTCAAAAGCCTTTATTTGATTTTTATATTTGAAATAAAAGCCAATGTTAATTTTTTATTATTTGAGTTATTTATTTGATTATGATTAATATAAACATTTTTCGATATGGAGGTCTATTATTATGTCATCGGAGACGTAGTTTTTGAAAATATTTAAAATGTCGATATTAAGATCCCGTTCCCATTTCCCAGTATTGATTTATTTCAACTTTTTGTTATTGTCGATTATTGAGTTATTGAAGGTGGAGTTGCATTGCTATAGTGAGCGTGCAATAGTTTTCGATGATGTTAATTATGGATTTCCTAAAAATTCGATTAATTATTATTTTTGCATAATTCTTCGTTACTAAGGGATCGTTTATCAGAGTTTATAAACCCAATTATAAACGAAAATTCCGAACTTATTATTGAATTTTCGATCCTGTCCTTTTCGATTTACTATTAACATTGAATAATGCAAATATTCACAAATATAACTTTTTTCTCAAAAATCGACTTGCCGGAAGTGCCACTTTCTATAATTGATTTTACACATTTTTAAACTCGTTTTATAAATGTGCATTTAAATGGTGTATAATATCTGCTAGGTCTTATCCTAATTGAAATATGTTATGTTATGTAAAGGGCTTAATGGTGTATAATATCTGCTAGGTCTTATCCTAATTATTATTATATGTTGTCTGAAAGGGCTTAATGGTGTATAATATCTGCTAGGTCTTATCCTAATTGAAATATGTTGTCTGAAAGGCCTTAATTGCTTAATTGCCGGATGTTCAAGATATTTTCTTGTTCAATTCAGTTTATTGGACATCATTAGCCGTCTCACTATAAGGAGTGTAGTAATAAAAATGGATACATATAAACTATAAAATAATTTGTTAATTAAATAAAGAACAATCTAGATCAGTTTGACATAACCTTTTGTTAATTAAATAAAGAACAATCTAGATCAGTTTGACATAACCTTTTGTTAATTAAATAAAGAACAATCTAGATCAGTTTGACATAACCTTTTGTTAATTAAATAAAGAACAATCTAGATCAGTTTGACATAACCTTTTGTTAATTAAATAAAGAACAATCTAGATCAGTTTGACATAACCTTCTATTCCCTCTTGTAACTTGTTTTCGAACCAATTTTCATCAATAGGTACAGAACCTTATTTTTGTAGATTTGACCACATAGAAATGTAGTGTTTTCCTTCATCCATTTTTACACTTGAATAACTGAATTTTGGAGAGAAAAAATGTGACATGTGTTTCCCCCGTGGACTTCAAATATTTTCCCTGGTTTAAAACAAATATCTTGAAATGAGAAGAGTAAATAGATGTATTGTAATCTTCGCTAATGGCCATAATACCAAATATACCAAAGATCAAGTCAGCCTAGCTCAAGGAGGTAGGAGAAACGACAGGAACTGAAATACTGGAGATCAAACCAGGAAGGTAGAGAAAGAAGTTGGACCTGACATATCAGATATAAAGCCGGACTCCTCTGGGATGGAGGGGAAAAGGTAGGAGCTGAGGTACTGGAGATGGAGGGGAAAAGGTAGGAGCTGAGGTACTGGAGATGAAGCCACCTCTGGGATGGAGGGGAAAAGGTAGGAGCTGAGGTACTGGAGATGAAGCCACCTCTGGGACGGAGGGGAAAAGGTAGGAGCTGAGGTACTGGAGATGGAGGGGAAAAGGTAGGAGCTGAGGTACTGGAGATGGAGGGGAAAAGGTAGGAGCTGAGGTACTGGAGATGAAGCCACCTCTGGGATGGAGGGGAAAAGGTAGGAGCTGAGGTACTGGAGATGAAGCCACCTCTGGGATGGAGGGGAAAAGGTAGGAGCTGAGGTACTGGAGATGAAGCCGGCCACCTCTGGGATGGAGGGGAAAAGGTAGGAGCTGAGGTACTGGAGATGAAGCCACCTCTGGGATGGAGGGGAAAAGGTAGGAGCTGAGGTACTGGAGATGAAGCCACCTCTGGGATGGAGGGGAAAAGATAGGAGCTGAGGTACTGGAGATGAAGCCACCTCTGGGATGGAGGGGAAAAGGTAGGAGCTGAGGTACTGGAGATGGAGGGGAAAAGGTAGGAGCTGAGGTACTGGAGATGAAGCCACCTCTGGGATGGAGGGGAAAAGGTAGGAGCTGAGGTACTGGAGATGAAGCCACCTCTGGGATGGAGGGGAAATGGTAGGAGCTGAGGTACTGGAGATGGAGGGGAAAAGGTAGGAGCTGAGGTACTGGAGATGAAGCCGGCCACCTCTGGGATGGAGGGGAAAAGGTAGGAGCTGAGGTACTGGAGATGGAGGGGAAAAGATAGGAGCTGAGGTACTGGAGATGAAGCCACCTCTGGGATGGAGGGGAAAAGGTAGGAGCTGAGGTACTGGAGATGAAGCCACCTCTGGGATGGAGGGGAAAAGGTAGGAGCTGAGGTACTGGAGATGAAGCCACCTCTGGGATGGAGGGGAAAAGGTAGGAGCTGAGGTACTGGAGATGAAGCCACCTCTGGGATGGAGGGGAAAAGGTAGGAGCTGAGGTACTGGAGATGAAGCCACCTCTGGGATGGAGGGGAAAAGGTAGGAGCTGAGGTACTGGAGATGAAGCCACCTCTGGGATGGAGGGGAAAAGGTAGGAGCTGAGGTACTGGAGATGAAGCCACTTCTGGGAGGGAGGGGAAAAGGTAGGAGCTGAGGTACTGGAGATGAAGCCACCTCTGGGATGGAGGGGAAAAGGTTGGAGCTGAGGTACTGGAGATGAAGCCACTTCTGGGATGGAGGGGAAAAGGTAGGAGCTGAGGTACTGGAGATGAAGCCACCTCTGGGATGGAGGGGAAAAGGTAGGAGCTGAGGTACTGGAGATGAAGCCACCTCTGGGATGGAGGGGAAAAGGTAGGAGCTGAGGTACTGGAGATGGAGGGGAAAAGGTAGGAGCTGAGGTACTGGAGATGAAGCCACCTCTGGGATGGAGGGGAAAAGGTAGGAGCTGAGGTACTGGAGATGAAGCCGGCCACCTCTGGGATGGAGGGGAAAAGGTAGGAGCTGAGGTACTGGAGATGAAGCCGGACTCCTCTGGGATGGAGGGGAAAAGGTAGGAGTTGAGGTACTGGAGATGAAGCCGGCCACCTCTGGGATGAAGGGGAAAAGGTAGGAGCTGAGGTACTGGAGATGGAGGGGAAAAGATAGGAGCTGAGGTACTGGAGATGAAGCCACCTCTGGGATGGAGGGGAAAAGGTAGGAGCTGAGGTACTGGAGATGAAGCCACCTCTGGGATGGAGGGGAAAAGGTAGGAGCTGAGGTACTGGAGATGAAGCCACCTCTGGGATGGAGGGGAAAAGGTAGGAGCTGAGGTACTGGAGATGAAGCCACCTCTGGGATGGAGGGGAAAAGGTAGGAGCTGAGGTACTGGAGATGAAGCCACCTCTGGGATGGAGGGGAAAAGGTAGGAGCTGAGGTACTGGAGATGAAGCCACCTCTGGGATGGAGGGGAAAAGGTAGGAGCTGAGGTACTGGAGATGAAGCCACTTCTGGGAGGGAGGGGAAAAGGTAGGAGCTGAGGTACTGGAGATGAAGCCACCTCTGGGATGGAGGGGAAAAGGTTGGAGCTGAGGTACTGGAGATGAAGCCACTTCTGGGATGGAGGGGAAAAGGTAGGAGCTGAGGTACTGGAGATGAAGCCACCTCTGGGATGGAGGGGAAAAGGTAGGAGCTGAGGTACTGGAGATGAAGCCACCTCTGGGATGGAGGGGAAAAGGTAGGAGCTGAGGTACTGGAGATGGAGGGGAAAAGGTAGGAGCTGAGGTACTGGAGATGAAGCCACCTCTGGGATGGAGGGGAAAAGGTAGGAGCTGAGGTACTGGAGATGAAGCCGGCCACCTCTGGGATGGAGGGGAAAAGGTAGGAGCTGAGGTACTGGAGATGAAGCCGGACTCCTCTGGGATGGAGGGGAAAAGGTAGGAGTTGAGGTACTGGAGATGAAGCCGGCCACCTCTGGGATGAAGGGGAAAAGGTAGGAGCTGAGGTACTGGAGATGAAGCCGGACTCCTCTGGGATGGAGGGGAAAAGGTAGGAGCTGAGGTACTGGAGATGAAGCCGGACTCTTCTGGGATGGAGGGGAAAAGGTAGGAGCTGAGGTACTGGAGATGAAGCCGGACTCCTCTGGGATGGAGGGGAAAAGGTAGGAGCTGAGGTACTGGAGATAAAGCCGGACTCCTCTGGGAGGTAGAGAAACAAGTTATAAACAGAAATGAAAATGAATGGATGATCTAGCCTGACAAAGTACAGGGGTGCCTAGACTCCAGCATGTTCTGATTTAGCCAATTCGAGGGATATATATGTATATATATATATATATATATATATATATATATATATATATATATATATATATATATATACACACCAGGTGACCAAATACCACTGACTGATCTCTACACTGAGAAATGTTGCATAACTTTATTTTTTCTGGCTAGATAAGGGTATCTTTCCATCTAATTTTTATTGGTATAGATAATAGCAATACATAAACCAATGATATACAGAAAGTATATATTAAAACACAAACATTAATAAAATACATTAATTATTTATAAAAAAAGTAATGATAAACGTATAAAGCTCTTGATGAGCAATGAGTCAAATAAATAGTTCGTTCTTTGGCAGCTAGGCTTTGCTGTCGCTCTCCTTAATTAATCAGGATAGGAGTTAACAGCTCCAGCCTAGTACTGAGTGGGCTCACGGTGTGTTAATGTCCTTTTGGTGGTAATTGAGAACCGAACCGAGATCGTTCTCAGTGCTGCGTTATCCTCTCTCAACCGCCAAGGCCTCAAATGAAAAGCCAACAGATACCCAGCCTGTTTAGCCGAGGATTCGGCATTGTTCGCTATCTGTAGGTCTTGTGACCAGTTGATAATGGTGACCTGTCTGTTCCGAGCCGAATCTAGTTCAGGGATGTCTCTAATGGAAAACCTTGTCAACAGTTAGTCGTTTAAATCTATAATATTATATATTATATTATATGTTAGGTATTACTTGTGGTGGCGTATAACTTTGTGACACTATCTCCTTGATAGTAAGTTGTGCGGAGTGATAGTGAAAGCGATATGGCGAGAGATAATGCGGCGTTGGTGAGAGGGCCTTCAGAGTTGAGATATTATTAATATGTAGCTCGGGGGTTCGGGACACTGTAGAGGACAGCTGAAGAGCAGTTTGCCTTTCAGTATAAGTGGCCTTAGTGTTCCTTTAAAAGAATGTTCTTCTCTTACAATTAGTCTAGAGCATAGTTGAGGAGTTTTATATCTAAAGTCAATATATCCACTTTTGAAAAATTATTACAAAAAATGTTTTAGGTGGAAATCTGATGGAGATAAGGTGATTTTTTTTTTTAAGTGTTGGTTTGTAACACCTATTGGACAAGGAGAAAATCTAAGATTTTAAATAAACTAAATAAATTTTTGGTGTAGAATATTAATCCGTCAAAAAGATCTTTGGTTTTTATAAATAGATGCATTAATTTTTTATAGAAAACTTTTCAATTATCTATACCACTGATAGTGAATAGAAAAAAAAATCCTATACCATTACAACCCGTGAAGGGTCTTTGGTTGAGTACTCGGTAAGTACTGTTTCTAAACCAACGGTTGTGCAACGAGGTGATTTGGCCGAGAACTCGCTCAACCGCCAGGTTTTCCCCCAATTAAGGGCACCCACTTTATAGAGGCTGGATGAGCCCCAGGAGGGTCTCCCGATCCGACAGGACCGAGACACGGATGAATACAGAATAAATAATTATCTGCCACAGCCGGTCTCAAATCCGGACCTTGAGATTAGTAGCATAGTGACCTACTCACTGAGCATGCCCCCCCCCCCCCTCCCTGATTGTGAGTAAAGCAAAAAAAGTTAGATAAAAATGTATAATAATGTTCATTGGTAAAAAATACGCATAGTGCCTTTCTATCTCGGAGGCACAGACATACTGCAATATGTCACCCATTAATATCTCATATCTATCTTATTATACCTGCTTATAGCGTCCTCTCTCGGTACCGATACCGATTTCGATAAATAAATAGAATCTAGAAACACTTATAGATAACAATGGCAACAAAATTAAGACACGGATGCATCAATGTTATATATACATCACATCATCACATCATAAATACATCACACTTTACAAAAAAACAAATTTTTTCTTTTATTTCGATGATTCATTAAAAAAAAAATTTGTAGTATGTTTGTGTGCGTGTGTGGATGGGTGTGTGTGTGTCCAAATCCTGAAGGAGCAAAATATGGACCTTAACTCAATTCACTCAATTCACTCGCAGCTTAACACAATTTTCCTTTATCTTTTATAAATTAACATCATCTAAGTATTTAAGTTTATTAATATTGAAAGATTATAATTGACGTTCAATTGGCGAGTAATTGAGAGGCAATTATACAGCGGTTGGTTTTCACTTTTTTTTTCCACTCGCCTGGTCGCGGGCTCCCTGTTCCCCGCTCGGCCGTCCCTAACTGAAGAAAGTATAACCGAGGTTGAGGTTGCTCCTGTTCCAATCCTTCACAAATCGATCTGTCTGCTGACCTTCCGAATCTGTCGAATCCATCAGTCACGGCTGCAGCTAAACGAAATGCATATTTCTGTGCAATGTATTCCTTTGGCCATCTTGATGACCTTAATGCTAATTATTACTTCAAGTTTGTAGCTTTATAGTTAATATGATAATAGTTCTGTTTGGAAGTGCAATCACTATGCCTTGCTTAGATACATTGTAACCTATTATATCACTCCTAGTCGTCTGTTATATTGTTCTAATCTGGTATATATACTACAGGATATAGGTACTTGTCTAATTTGTAAACAGTATTGGTATATATACGATTTATCAATAGTCAAATTGACAGATGTTGTAAGTACAATTTGGTCATTTGAGCACTAAGTGTTGAAAAATGACTAATCTACACTATATATCGACGTCGTTTTTTGAAAAGGCTGTATTAAAAAATGTATTATGGAATGTAAACACCCCTTCTATTGATTCACGCTCACCAAATATCGAGAAAAAAAAAATTGAAAATGGTCTAAAAATCTGCTATTGATGACGTATGCACTAAATACAGACGACTCTCAGTCGTCACTCTGGCCTTGACCAGAGGTAGAAGTTTTAAAAATATATTCTAATTATGAAAGTTTTGCCATTTTAACAAACTACTACTGAACATCATAAAGAATAAATATTAAAAATAAAAATATTGTTATATTTAATTTTCACACATTTTGATAGTTGGAATCTTGTTTTGCTTAGCCCCGATGAAGGTCTACAATTTAGGCCGAAACGTCGGCATTCATTAAAAATTCGTTTATACTTAGCGGTATGTTTTCTTCTTTGACAACAACCAACTTCTTATAAAATATTTTCTTGCTGAAATGGCTGCCGTTTGTTATTTGAAGTCGTAAGCGGTATAGTTAAGGATGGAATGTATTATAAATTAATTTTTGTATATTTTTTTCATATTAGTTGTTTGTTGTCATTGATTTGTTATTGTTTGCTTAATAATAAGTGGAGCATTGAAGGAGTTGGGCATTGTTACTTAATCTGATGAGCCTACTTGCGTTACTCCGCTCTAAATTTAATGGCTCAGCTGCTTCTGAATGGTGAATCATCCGCTAGAGTCACAATGACATCATTCTACTGGAAGATACGAAATAAAAAAATATTTCATTCCTAATTTTTTCTATGAGTGGTTTTCCTCCTTCAAAAACCTCCGAAGGCATACATTTTGTTGTTTCTTCTTTATAATAATTCTTTCTTTCTTTAAATTAACGTAAAATTTGCATACATCGTTGGTTTGCCAGTTATCTTAAATGGTGGGTTTATTTGGTGCTCCTGCGTCTTATTGTCCATGGCAGAGTACTTCCTTCCTCCACCATCTTTACTCAGGTCTCTTTGAAATATTTATTTTAATTTAATTATTTACGATTTTCTACAAATTTAAATCAGACTCCATTGGAATTTTTATTTACCTGGAAGCATTGAATTCCAATAACTGAATAACAAACCTTTACTACAATTTTGACCGAATTTCCCAACAATAATTTTCTTTTCTATTCAAATAAAATATTATATCAATAAAATCCCATTTTTTAAATTAAAAAGTATTGTTTTTGGATTTAAATGTTAGTGACTCTTTGAGGTGAAATGTTTCAGCACGGTTTTTGCAGTTCGAAGTTGGTTCTCAAATTTCCCAACTATTAGCGTTTTCAAAGGAATTCTGTTCTAAATTCTTCAACCATTTTTTTAATAAGTTTAGACACATGATTATATGGCTATCATCAGTTATATAAGTAGTGGTTTATATATGTTAGTGAATACCAACATATATTTGATTTCTTTTCTTAATTAAATTTATAAATGTTTTATAATACTGATTTATATTACATCTAATTTAATATGTATAATAATACCAAACTGTATTTTGAATTGCTTATTATTTTTTGTGTGTGTGTGTTTTTAGAACTGAAAATAAATTTATAACATTTGAAACTAGTTTTCAATAAAACAAAATTATAGAAGTGGCAAATAAATTATCATTCCCTAATTAGTTATATAAGTTACTTATAGGATAGTACAAGCGCCGCGTGTACTTCTTTCTATTATTAAAATAATACCACAACTGCCATTCGGCGGCTTTGTTAATGCTTTAGTTATACACTTGGCTCTGTGTATAATGTTGGCTTTCTTGTACTCGCATATTTATTACTGTAAAGGAAATGTGCCAGGGACTTGTGCTTCTTTGCCTTTAATGATAATGTGCTTTCAACTTCCCTGCATTAAGTAACTATTAATTGTTGAAAAGTAATTATCTGTGATGGTTTCAATAATGAATCTTTGTAATCAACCAAAATTAACCCCCCTCAAAATCTGAGATTTTACGTTTCTGGGTACTTACAATCCCAGTATCGAATAAAAAATCCGTACGTACGCTGTCCTTTCTTCGAGACTACTGGACCTATTTTCTTGAGATTTGGCAACAAAATCATAGGATATCTCAGGAAGATCCTCGAAACACGACATTACCATCGCTCATTTCGTTTCAAGTTGGCGGCCGATTAGAGATTTTTTAAGCCCTTAACTCGGCCATTTATAAAGATAGGGCAAAAATGTAGTGTTTTGGAATCGGCATGCCAAGGCATTAAAAAAAAAAAAGTTTCAAGATAAGTAAAAAAATAAAATAAAATCCGTCTGTCCATTTTTTCATCGGATCGGCTCCAGTTTTAATAGAGATATAGCGCATTGAGCTTTGTAGACTTATCTCCTGCTCGTGACCCTTTTCCTACTGAGTTAACGTTTTCCCTTTCTTTCTATCCTGCACCTCTATCTTGCAATCGAGGATCCCCAGTACTTTATTATCATATCAAATAAACAGCTTTACACGTTAGAATGAAGATGCTGCCTGTCAACAATACTCAGGGTCACTATAGCTCAGGGTCTTTATCGTTTCATGTGATCAGTTGAGAGGGTATAGTAAGGCTTAGCGATCAGTTGAGAGGATATAGTAAGGCTTAGCGATCAGTTGAGAGTGTATAGTAAGGCTTAGCGATCAGTTGAGAGGGTATAGTAAGGCTTAGCGATCAGTTGAGAGGGTATAGTAAGGCTTAGCGATCAGTGGATAGTGTATAGTAAGGCTTAGCGATCAGTTGAGAGTGTATAGTAAGGCTTAGCGATCAGTTGAGAGTGTATAGTAAGGCTTAGCGATCAGTTGAGAGGGTATAGTAAGGCTTAGCGATCAGTTGAGAGGGTATAGTAAGGCTTAGAGATCAGTTGAGAGGGTATAGTAAGGCTTAGCGATCAGTTGAGAGGGTATAGTAAGGCTTAGCGATCAGTTGAGAGTGTATAGTAAGGCTTAGCGATCAGTTGAGAGGGTATAGTAAGGCTTAGCGATCAGTTGAGAGAGTATAGTAAGGCTTAGCGATCAGTTGAGAGGGTATAGTAAGGCTTAGCGATCAGTTGAGAGTGTATAGTAAGGCTTAGCGATCAGTTGAGAGGGTATAGTAAGGCTTAGCGATCAGTTGAGAGGGTATAGTAAGGCTTAGCGATCAGTTGAGAGGGTATAGTAAGGCTTAGCGATCAGTTGAGAGTGTATAGTAAGGCTTAGCCATCAGTTGAGAGGGTATAGTAAGGCTTAGCGATCAGTTGAGAGAGTATAGTAAGGCTTAGCGATCAGTTGAGAGGGTATAGTAAGGCTTAGCGATCAGTTGAGAGTGTATAGTAAGGCTTAGCGATCAGTTGAGAGGGTATAGTAAGGCTTAGCGATCAGTTGAGAGGGTATAGTAAGGCTTAGCGATCAGTTGAGAGGGTATAGTAAGGCTTAGCGATCAGTTGAGAGTGTATAGTAAGGCTTAGCGATCAGTTGAGAGTGTATAGTAAGGCTTAGCGATCAGTTGAGAGTGTATAGTAAGGCTTAGCGATCAGTTGAGAGGGTATAGTAAGGCTTAGCGATCAGTTGAGAGGGTATAGTAAGGCTTAGCGATCAGTTGAGAGGGTATAGTAAGGCTTAGCGATCAGTTGAGAGGGTATAGTAAGGCTTAGCGATCAGTTGAGAGTGTATAGTAAGGCTTAGCGATCAGTTGAGAGGGTATAGTAAGGCTTAGCGATCAGTTGAGAGAGTATAGTAAGGCTTAGCGATCAGTTGAGAGGGTATAGTAAGGCTTAGCGATCAGTTGAGAGTGTATAGTAAGGCTTAGCGATCAGTTGAGAGGGTATAGTAAGGCTTAGCGATCAGTTGAGAGGGTATAGTAAGGCTTAGCGATCAGTTGAGAGGGTATAGTAAGGCTTAGCGATCAGTTGAGAGTGTATAGTAAGGCTTAGCCATCAGTTGAGAGGGTATAGTAAGGCTTAGCGATCAGTTGAGAGGGTATAGTAAGGCTTAGCGATCAGTTGAGAGGGTATAGTAAGGCTTAGCGATCAGTTGAGAGTGTATAGTAAGGCTTAGCGATCAGTTGAGAGGGTATAGTAAGGCTTAGCGATCAGTTGAGAGGGTATAGTAAGGCTTAGCGATCAGTTGAGAGGGTATAGTAAGGCTTAGCGAATCCGAAAGTTGGAATGCCGATTACTGTAGTAAAAAATAATGAAGCTTTTATTTACAAATTTACAGAAACAAAAACTATTAGTTTACATGATTACGGATGCCACATCCTTATAATCAAACAATTTTAGATTTGATATCTTTTAACATGAAAATAAAATTTAATTTAAATTATAAGTTTAACATAATTTTAAGTTCTAATAATAAGAAAAATGACTTTAGTATTAAACTCACATCTTGAAGGTCAGAGGTATGAAAATCCTGCCATCCACGTTTCGGTCGACCCTTTTGACGTTTAGTTTTAGTGATCATCTGCATTTCGGTTTCCGCGATGCTATCATTTTAATTATATTTATCGGGTGCACGCAGTGTTTTACCTCTGCCTTTTAAATTTTTCTCTATTCATTCATATTAATTTGGAGCGATTTGGTCGAGAGGTAATATTGCTGGGACCTTTATCTTGTTTTCTAGAACATTAACGATGCTCGCTTCTGTTTCATCCCAAGAGACAACATGTTTTTCATGTTGGTTTGAAGTTTTAAATCGTAGGAATGATGCCCGCTATGCGAAATGAACGACGGTTTACGATAAATGTGAACGTTCGTAAAGCGAACTCCCGGAAGTAGCGAATAGCCTACGGGCGTAGTGGTGTCTGTTTGCCATCGATACTCGTGTATAGAGGAGAAGTTGGTGATAGTTCGATAGCTCTCATTATCGATTGTCACTAGTTGTTATAGTTAGTTAGGAAGTCAATAGTTGGCAGCTATCGATACTATCGATTCGATTGGTTATTAGTGTTTAGATTTAGAGTGATAGTGGAGGGGGGAAGGGGTATATTATATTCCTTCTATGGTGGGTCGATAAACGTTTTTATGGTTCCTTATCAAATGATCCCGTAAGTTAAAGATAATGGTTAGAAGATGTTTTGAAATTTATCTTTTCTTTTAATTAATAATAATGATTGATCATTTATAATTAATAAATAACTAAAAAACGCACACCCGCACTTAGAGGTAAGGTGAAACTGAGAATAATATAGAATTGTAAAAGAAATAGCAACTTGAAAAAGTGGAAGGACATTTGTGAAATTTTTTTGTTGACAGCTTTAAAAAAATATATTCTTAAAGAATTCAATCATTGCTTAGTTGTCAGGTTCTAGCTTCCAATTGAAATTCCCGAAATGGCAGTTTTGATTTGAGTATTTTGCTTAAGAAGATTTAATAAACCTTAAGAAGCTTTTACAAGTTTTCAAATTTAACAGCCTTCTTTCTTTAATTAAATTATCTATTTACTTTTTTGGTAGATTAGACTTTACGTTAGATTAGACTTTGGTAGATTAGACTTTACGTTAGATTAGACTTTACGTTAGATTAGACTTTAGTAGATTAGGCTTTGGTAGATTAGACTTTGGTAGATTAGATTTTTAGCAAAACGCCAGCAGATGCAGATGGATACTCTTTTCGATGTTGATCGATAAGGAATATCGATATGCTTTTCGATAGTGACGATCCTTAGCGGATTCAAGAGTGCTTTTGGGATCAATCCCGTCCCTCCAAAATCTTGTTTGTTTTTTTGCATTGGTCCATTAAATTTTATTTCTCGTGTTGTAACATTCACTTTTCTCACACATAGAACCTTTCCATACTAAAGGTAAACACATTATTGTAATTAAATTGTGATCTGTAACGCCTACATTGTTCAACCTTTTCTTCACAGTACCTTGCTTAAAATTATATCAATTTTTAATTGTACAAAGAAGTACAATTGAGGAGGAGTCTGAGTGATGGGTTAAAAACTACTTCAGCTACTAAATGTAAGCATGTCAAGAAAAAAAAATCTTAAAAAAGAATTATTGTTTCTGTAACTAATTACCATCATTAAAAAAAATTAAAACTGAATTTTTAATGATTCAAGTTACGTAACTACTTCAAGTGGTATAACAAAAGTTGTTTTGATGAGTGAACTTGAAACATTTCCTCGGGGAGGGCCCCCCTGTTACTATGAGGCATCTCCATCCCCAGGCACCCCTTATTAGCCCCAACAACTATCGATAATACAATCGAACTATTGCAAACGGCAACCTCTAGCTGCCCCCTCCTGGCAGTGGCCAGGCACTCCTTCGCTTGATATAGGTACTATTTGATACTAATGATATTTAATACTAAAGACCGCCCCTTTGAGGTTTTGTGGTGGCGTCTCTGGTTACGATCCGAGGAGGCGAGGGCAACCGCTTTCCTTGACTTGCTACGGCCCAACTCAATTGTTACTATTTCGGTAGGCTTCGTCCCTTTCATTGCCATGTCGAACCACATAGTAATATTGATATTGTCAGACCGTGCTAAATCATTTACATCATCCTATTTAGGGTAGAATCTAGCCTCCGGTGGAAGAATGACTTATTTTAAAGTTTTACAAATTGTGTAAGAGTTGCTTTTCAAAAAAAAAAAAGAAAGAAAGAATTTAAATAACCTTTATAATAAAATACTTTTGATTATTTCTTTAGAATTTATTTGGTGGACGTTCGAGGAAAAGTCACTTGGTCCAATTAGTGAATTTTGAATGACAAATGATTTTTATCTGGTGAAAAAGCAATATATATGGCCTAAAGGAATTTATCCATCAAATTAGAGCTAAATAAGGTGTTGAATGAACTATAGATGTTAGTTTGCCTGGTAGATAGGTAGCTATATATACATATACATATACATATACATATATATATATATACATATATATATATATATATATATATATATATATACATATACATATACATATATTTATACATATACATATATACATATATATATATATATATATATATATATATATATATATATATATATATATATATATATATATATATATACATATACATATATATAGAGAGATAGAAAAAGAACTTTATTCGAGGACTAAAGTTTTAGTCCTCACTGTTTTAGTTCATTTTATGGCCACCACGTCGAGCTTCAAAATTAGGAAATTTTACTATCAAATTTTCTTTGAAACAGAATGTCCGATTTTCGTTCTATAAATTTCAACTTTCTACTCCTTTTTAACATAGACTTTCCAATAACCATATTTGAAGGTTGTAGTATGTCAAATAAGAATATCAACAATACAGCCCTCTCGGAAACATGGCACAGCAAAATATTAACACTTTGCTGGTAGCTAGAAATCTGGCATTACCTGGACTAGTAGTCAAGTTCACCAACCACAGTTTTGCGACAAATCACATAAACGTGGATAAACTTTATTTTACATTTTGCGACAAATCACATAAACGTGGATGAACTTTATTTTACATTTTAGGGTATTCAGGCAATCAATAATAGAAGCTTTTGTTGCGTCCTTAATAAAAAGATGATTTGCCATCCCTGTATAAGACTTTTTTTTTATAGTTATAATTTGCGAAATAGAAATTAAAAAACATAAACATTGTTTATATATTGTTTATTCTACTATTGTGAAATGATTGAATCAGCAAAAAGGATTCAGTTTCATTTTGCTGTTTTCGAATAAACAAGCCTATAATTTTCACACCAATTTTGTCGCCATCTATTAAAGAAAATAATCGTACTGAAAGGCGGTGAGGTTTAGCCTTAAAAATGACAAAAAATCAATAAATAAAACAGTAAACGTATCAGGCCAAAATACAATAAAATAAAAATCAATTAGTGTTTACTATAATAAATTAATTAAATTAGCAGATAATATGAATTATGACCGACCATAGATATGGTTTGCTAAGTGAAGAAATGAACTGCGAAAGTTAAATGTGAACTTTTTTATAAATGTATCAACGTGCTATGATGTCTATTTTCCTGTTTATTTTCCGATTTAAAATGTACAGGTTTTCTGTACCTTACTTTGAGAAATTCATGTTTTTCTTTTTGTTTTCATTGTTGGAAAATTGACAAAAGGTTTGGAATTAGTGAGAGGAAATATTCACAAAAAGACGCAAGAACTATAATTAGCTTATTATTGAATGGCTTCAAAGTAGGGTCCTTATTCCCAGGGGCGTTGCTAAGTCAACTGGCGCCCGGGGCGAGCTTCGAGATTACCGCCCCCAGGCTGGGGGAGAGGGAAAAAGGTGGCGCTTATCCCAAGCGGCAGAAGCTAGTGGGCGGCAAATTTCGAGTGAATGTATATTTTTAAATTTAGTATAAATATTTGTTTCTTCTTTTTGATAGTTTCGACCTTAATTCAGTCAATTAAATGAGTCAATATTATGAAATGATGATATTTATTTCGAAATATATTAGCTAAATTAATGTTAGAAAAATTGTTGACTTTTGTTGGAGGGAAGTGGAAGAAGGGGCGGCAAAATTAAGGTTGCCCCCTCCCTTGGCAAAAACGTTGTTTTCAGCTCTTCCCTGCCACAATTCCAGAGAAATAGAATACCGACAAAATATCGATACTGACACTCATTCAAGCGTCTAAATAAAAATATTCGCTGCCATTAAGACATTGAAAGGAATATTGAATGAGTGGTATCGATATCAGTGGTATCGATATCAAAACTGCTTGGTATTGAAAGCAGAGTATCGATACTTTACTTGAATCGGTGGGTATCGTAAGTCCCTATCTACTTATTATACACATTATTTCATGATTACTAATTTAGACGTATGTTCGACTTAAATCCAATAAAATAAATCTTTTGTAGCCTAAACGAGAGGGAAAAAATATATTAAAAACAATTTCTTGGCATTTTGGTGCCCCCTTTGAGCCACCCCCGGGTTGGTCGCTCCTTGGCCCTGCCCTAGCTGCACCACTACTTATTCCCTTCCCTATTACCTCTACATCTATATTTGTGTTACTAGAAAGGAAAACGTGGCAGGTGGCAGGCGTACTGTCGCTTGTAAGTTGGAGGTTGTACTTTCTTCACTTTCTAACCGATAATAATTGCTACTGTTTAGTTTAGTCATTATATTAGTTAGTCTGTGCCTTCCAGTTCTCATTATAAATAGTTATTACAACCGTCCTAATAGCAAATAGTTCCAGTCTACTCTTTTGGAATGCATATAACAGTAAAAGTAAAGCGAAACAATTAGTTATATGTATATTTACCACAACAGCCGACGTTTCGGCCAAACTTCGGGGATATAACAACGATACATATGAGACGAAATATGGTACAAAAAAAACATAAATAAGATGAAAACTAATAATGACAGATGTGGAAACAAAAAAATATCTGATGTGGACAACACGTGACTTCCTTGTACGCCTATTAAACTATAAATCTGTGGCTCAAAAAGTGATCGTCAATTTGGTTACTAATTTCCGAGAATTGCAGTATCTCAAAAACGACACAAAAGTATCCCGACATCCATCTATTGACACACACAGACATACTCTTGTTTCTGGAGGTCTCATTCCGTTATTATATGTAGTTTTTTTTTCAGTAGGTAACTAGTTTCCAAGAGATTTCTTCGTGTTCCGTGACAACATTAAAACTGTCAATATCACCAGATAAAGCATTAGAAATCGACAGTTTCTAAATTTTAAGCCGAAGAACCCACTTAACTTATATCTTATTCTCCTGCTGCAGACATGTTCATTTCACAAATTGGGAGGAAAACCAGTATTATATGCCCAATATTAACACTTAAAATAAGTAATAAAAATGTTTAATTAGAGTATAAACAAAATCGCGTTGGTAACCTTTATTACCGAAACAAATGGTTTCTCCATTTAATTTTAATATAATGTTTTATGTTTATTATGACCTTCAAGTAAAGTACCCTTTTCGGCTCACCAATTTTAACCAAAATCTAGAAAATACATTCATATAGATATAAAAGTCCTATTTACTAAATTTTAGATGTTTTACATTATATTTTAATTTAATTTTTGATGAAAGTCTAATATGATCTTCAAGTAAAGTACCTCTTCCGGTTTTCCAATTTAGACCAAAATCTAGTATGTTATTTAAATCAATATATAAAGTATAAATACTAAATTTGAGCAGTTTTGCATAGTATTTTAATATAATTTTTGATGGAAATCAATTATGACTTTCAAGTGAAGTACCACTTCCGGTGATCAAGCAGTGACCAAAAAGGGAGGTTCACAACTAGATTTTACAGCAATCCTAAATACAAAATTTCAACTTTCTTCGGCTAACCTTTTTGAATTATGCGAAATACGAACTAACGAACGTCCGTACAGACGCCACGACGAAACTAGTCAAATTGGATTCAGGGATGGTCAAAATGGATATTTCCGTTGAAATCTGAAAACTGAAAATTTTCGCGATTATAATACTTCCTTTACCAAGGAAAAAACCAAGACAAAAAAAAGTGTATGTGTGTATATATATATATACACACACACACACACACACACACACTTTTATAGATATATATATTATGAATATCTTAATTGTCCTATATATTTATAAGTTGTACAAATTCTGAATAAGATGATATTAGTATGCTGTGTGTATGATCACCTCTCTCGGTGTCTCTTAAGGATGCTATCCTTGCTATTATAGGACAATTATGATTAGGATGCCATGATGCAATTTATACTAATTACTTTCGAGTTCATTGTAACGTGTAGACTTTTGCTGAAGGCTCCCTTGGACCGTGCAGGGAAGGAGCATTCCTACGTTTCAGTGAAAGGTAGCTTGAAGACCTCCTTAGCCGTACGGTACGGTACCTTATTATATTGGCTATTGATCAGGCATGTCTCTTGTTGGATGGAGTGTGGGGTCCTTGTTAGTGAGTACGTTCTGTCGGCTGCCGTCTTTGCCGCATTGGGCCAGGGTAACGCGACCCACGGGACCCAGGAACCCTATAACTCCAATGACATTAACGAAGGCCTAGGAGATGGAATGTTTGCGTTTAACCGATTATTTAAGAGCTATGCAGATCGGCGATAATGAAAAAATTATAATTGGGAACTAATTAACTTGTAAGAGCAAACAAAATCGAAGAAAGATTCCCAAATTTAGAAATTGGTATGAGAATATTTTTAAGCACGATGCGCCAAAAATCAAATCTAGTGGGATTTTTTTTTTTATGCATAATATATTCTATTTGGACCTACATACTGTGAAATAATAAGTAGTTGAAATGATATTTTAAATATGTATGCACTTTTTGAGTATAATATATATTCTAATTTCATAACAACTAATGTATAAAATAAATATTTACTTTCGAAAAAAGGAGCAAAACCGGACAGAAATTTCTAAAATGCAAATAAAAATGTACAATTAGGGCGACAAGGCAAAGCAAAATAGCGCCGCGCCGCAGGGACAAGGCAAAATAGCGCCGCGCCGCAGGGACAAGGCAAAATAGCGCCGCGCCGCAGGGACAAAACTGATTTCACATGATTTTTTTAAAAAGTTGTACCGATTTTCATACAATTTAAATAGCTATTACTTTTGCATCCATTGCAATATGTATGCTTTTTGCAATAAAGGAAAGAGTTCTCAATGAGTAATTATAAATGTCTTAATAAAGGAAAGAGTTCTCAATGAGTAATTATAAATGTCTTAATAAAGGAAAGAGTTCTCAATGAGTAATTATAAATGTCTTAATAAAGGAAAGAGTTCTCAATGAGTAATTATAAATGTCTTAATAAAGGAAAGAGTTCTCAATGAGTAATTATAAATGTATTAATATGATAACACTTTCTCATTGCTACAATTTGATTTGATAATAGCATGAATAGAATTGGCTTCTTCATTCATTCATTCATTGATTTTTTTTTATCTACCCAGGCGAGGGTTAGGATGAAAACCAATAGAGGCTGATAATCCAATCCTGGTAGCCAAAGTTAAAGTTAAGCGCAACCAACTTACAGTTACGACATTTTTCGCAAAAATATTTTACTAATCAAAAATCAAGAAACTTACCTTTTTTTTACGAGAAAAAGATAACACTTCATCTGTTTTTTTAATCGTCCAAAGTTCATTTTGTTGTCCTTTCATTTTTACTAAATTATTTATTTCATACTGTAGTGATTTTATAATTATATTATAATAATTATATAATGAATTTATGATTGTTTATTTTAAAAAAATGTTTCTTTGATTGAAATTTGAATGGAATAAATTAAGGCAATCGTTGGTTCGGTTTAATGACACGCTTTTTGCTCTTTTTTCATTCACGTTTTTTCATTCACAGGTCTCGTATTTGTTTTTATTGGATGAGTTTCCTGGGGTAAAGGATTACTCCAATCGATTTCTGAGGCCCAACAATCCTCAGTCTAAAAAATTCCGCAGGATTTCGAGAATTGCCGTTTTCTGTGTGCCTGGTCCCTCTAGTCTCTTTATATATTGGAATGTTTGTTCCATTTTCTTGATTACATATTCCTTTCTGTTGGCTTCATTGACTAATGGACTCGTAGTAAAGTTTCTTAACATTTCACTGCTTTGTTTTACATTTGGCTCAATAACAGACCCCATTCTCAGAATAGCTTTGCTAACCTTAAAATATAGCTTTATGTTCTAAAGTCTCCTCTTTAACAAGCTTGCTCTCTTTTTATAACTGTTTACATTTATATATATTCTTTGCCCTATTTAGTATGTATTGGGCATATTTTTATCTCTGCTGTATAATTGATAAATCCTTAATCTATTCCAAACTATTTTAATGTCCTATTCCACTCTCCCTCCTCTTCTAAGGAAAGAGGCCAACATGAGGTCCTTGAACAGGCTCTACTACAGATTGTGTAACCGCTTCCTTTTTGATCAGGGGGATTCCGAATCTCGTTATCCCCTTCCTTTCCCAGTATTTGTATGATAAGTTTCCATAACTACTTGTAGCAATTATTTCAACTTTGAATCATAATAACGATAGGATTTTGCCGTGGAACCTTGCCTATTGTGGCAGTAATATAGGGTCGATTTTTGCCATGGGGCAAACTTCATTTTGCCGTCCCCTCTTTCGTCCGGCGAGGTCAATATACTGTTGACTTTTATTGGTGGGAGGGCCCCTCTATACGTCAACAGTTTGATAAAAGTATTTTAGGTTTTAGGTAGTATATTTCGAAATATACAACCAAAAAGTAAAAACTAATATATTTTACTTAAACTAAAAATAAAATTTCGCTTGGATTTTGCTTCCCTCTTTGCCCACCCCCCTCCAGAGTTCCGGCCCTGCATTAAATTCCTCCTAGAAAGAAGACATTAGATGGAATGTTAATTCGTTAGATTCGAGCTGCATTTTCTTTAATCTCTTCGTACGGTTCTTGATGTTTAGTTTGTATGTATACATCCATCCTCAGATCTAGGAGTTAGTCGTATTTTCTCCGAATAAAACAGACTATTGCAATGGGTCGAAGGCCGACGGTGAGGGGCGGGTCCGCGTTTTCTATACGTTTCATAACCCCTAGAGCGCGATTATGTAAGTTTTGGAGATGTCATATATATATATATATATATATATATATATATATATATATATATATATATATATATATATATAGTATAGAGCAGTATAAGCAAACATATGGCTATTTCAACTCCAGCGTCCCCCCGTTGGGCCAAATGAGCTGAAATTCGGTATGAAGGGTTTTCTGTATCGAAGGTCAGCGGAGAGGCAGAATAACAAAAGTATGGGTAAATTTCGGTTTGTCAGGGAACTGACTTTTGCGGGTCTCTTTTTTTATATTTTGTATTTTATTAAAAATACAACTTTAGTGACGGAGCTCTGCTGCTCAGGAATTTTTTTTTTACGATCTTTATTTTGAAGCAATAATGGAGTTTTATTATCATATATTTATTTTTAGGCAATGGAGTATGTGAATTATTCACATTTTTTTTATGCTAGTAATTTTAAAGGTCAGGCATTGGATGCGTAGAATCTTATCAAACAATTCGAGTTATTGAGGTTCGAGTTATCGAGAATCGACCGTGTAGGTTGAGGTCTGTCAAATCCCTACTCATCGAGCTTGTTTGTACTGACAGAGGCTGATATATATATTTTTTCTGTCAGATGTTACTTCTTTTAAATTTATTAATTTTTGAATGAAACCTAGAAATATACACATTTTTCCTAATTTATGCTTCATATTTCCATTTAGGCGCATTTAAAGCAAACAGACATCCTGTATTTAAGTTGCATTTTCATTGGTGGTCATTGAGTACACAGACGGTTAAGCTCACGCCTGTAAAGGTTCTTGTCAGATTAGGGAACATTTGATTATTGTATATTTTTTATGCTTTTAATTACGTATTCGGATCAAGCAAACTGTAAATCGTTCTGCGGTTGCCACAATCTAGTCATACCTCCTCGACGACATATTGTGAAATTTTGGTTTTATGTAAGGCAAGCTAGCTGTCGAGCTAATGACCTTTATATTATTGCTGTTTCTTCTCCTGGCATGAGAGTCCTGCATGGAGGCTGCATGGAAGCTTAGCCATTATAAAATAAAAAGTAAACGGCTTCATTACATACCTGTACATGCAGCCTAAACTAGAGAAAGATTGTTTTTCTTGGAACACTATACTGTATTATAATAGTATATTATTAATTTTAATGAAATGCAATAAATATTGTATAATGTATATTTTACATATATCCTTGGAAAAAAAAATAAAATAATGATTTTAAAAGACAATAATATTTTATAAAATAAAAAAATATATACTTTTTAATGAAAGGGGTGATTCGACGAATCCACATGCCTATGATTAATCTGATAGTTCTGATAGTTCATTACTATTATTATTATATTTGTATTTATATGTGTTATAGGA
Source organism: Rhaphigaster nebulosa (assembly GCA_948150685.1). Taxonomy (NCBI): domain Eukaryota; kingdom Metazoa; phylum Arthropoda; class Insecta; order Hemiptera; family Pentatomidae; genus Rhaphigaster; species Rhaphigaster nebulosa. The sequence continues at coordinate 1,066,920 of OX411312.1, read as the reverse complement.
ATGAAAATAATGTATAAAATACTTCCTTGGTGTTAAGTCTAGGTGCTGCCAAGTACCTGAAGTAGGGAATATCTGAGAACCGAGGTTTTTCTTTTGAATCTTGTTGAGGGGTAATAATTGTTTGTCTCAAATTTTTTACTTGTTTGCTTTAAATATTTTTTCAGTGCAATCTTATCCGAATTCATCATAATATCAAAGTTTTTGGCGGAAAACTGATTTCAGGATTGTAGACTATTGAGATCAAAATAGTTAAGGAGAGGCTGACAGTTATATTTTATACAAATGACTAAATCTATGCTATTAAAAAAAAAAAAAAGTTTGTTTGAAAATTGCATTGATCCCGATTATGTTACTGATTTCGAACATTTGGCCTTTTCTTGGATTTTAATCTTGAAAGGATTACTGTGAAACATTTTAGAGGTCAGGCGTTGAATTATTTATAATAACGCTGCAAATTATTATACAATGGTTTATTATTTCCACATATTTATTATTATCCTCAGAGAGATACGAGGAAGTCAGAAGGCCAATAGATAAGTCAGGAGGCCTGGGGCCACGATGACTAGCCGCCCGGAGAATCAGTCTACGAAGTTCGTTACGCTATATCTCATCTAATAATGGTCTGATTTAAATGATTTTTATTTCGTTCTGTAGGGAATTTCATTTAAATACAATAAAAGCACCAAACTTTAGATATTTGGATTCTACGTATCTTGAAAGGTAAAAGCTTAAATTTTGAGAGGGGGGGGAGGTTACAAAAAAAATTTTCTTGATCGATTCCAAAGGTCTATTATTGAAAATAGTAAACCAAAATAAAATAAAAGGCTAATGAAGGTGAATAAAATATGATACAATTATCTGCCAACTATTTCTTATCTGCAATGCAACTAGAATGGTAGGTTCTAATTTGGCCGAGTGGGTAAAGTAGACAATTCATTTTCTATTCCATCAGATATTGGTCGTCCCCATGGGGAATATCTTCGGACACACTCAGCTTCTGGTCAATGGGTACCTAATCCTTCAATGGGGTAGGGATGAATCCTGACGGTTGACCTTGAGCATCATCTTCTGGTACAAACGTTGGTCGAAATACTCTATCTCCGGAATCCTCCATGAGTTATAGTGGACAGTTTTTTTTTTGCTTCATTTGAATGTCTCGTTTTTTTATCTGATGGTATATCCATGTTATTTTTTATATTCTGATTTATTTCAGCAATGAGAACCAATGCGGTATACAAGTTGTCCAATCATTGTAGCCTAAGGGGCCACACTAAGTCCTAAGGTTAACACTGACTTCTCACACAAAGTCCCAAAGGTTGGCGTGTCGTGCTAGCTCGTCATATCATCGTACTGTCGTTTTGATTTTATAGCAAATGTTTAGTTTCAATGTGTATATCGGTTATTGCATTCCTTAATTGTTCGTTAAATAAAAAAATGTGATAATTGTTTTGTGTGATTTACCTTCATTATATTGGGTTCATGCAAAAATAATATAGTATTTTGATATTTACTGAAAATATCTCATATCTTTATTTCAAAAATATCAGAATCTATACTCTTTTGCCAACGCAACTTATAATAAACTTATTTATCCAGAAAAAGAAAAAGAATTTGAATCCCTGTAAAAAAGGAACTGCCAAAAGGCATTTTGTATATCACCATGCTTTTAAACGTTTTTCTCTCCTAAAAGATTGTCCAGGTTCTTGAAAAAGTGGAATCCAGTATTGGAAAGTTCAGGCGAATAGGGTGGGTGTGAAGGATTTCGTAGTCCAAATCGTGCAGTCGTCGCAGCGTTGGTTGTGCAACGTGGAGAAGGTTCGGTCCACGCCGATTAATCAATGCTGGGAAAAGACGTTGCACCTTCCGATGAGTGACATCTATTTATTATCCAAGGTGATAATTTTGCCACGAGAAAATGTCTTGGTGGTTCGCCATTGTCTACATTGTATAAGATTCATTTCTCATCACACCTCCATATGCGATCGAGAAACGGATTGCTTTTATTGTCTGTTTTTAACGCATGGAACTTATTTCTAAACGATTGTTTTGAGCTTTCCAAGCGATTTGTTTGATGCTTGTTGAACTCGCGTGGGCTTTTTTGTTTTACCAATGGCCTCCAGGTGGCGCAAGATGGTGGATTGCTTTACGCCGAGTTCTTCCGCGTGGTTTTTGTTGAGTCTACTGACGGCCTCCTGACCCCACACTTTCGTGATATTACCAGCAGTTTGCGCAGCACTGCGCATCCAGTTTAAATTCGTAAGAATAAATTTGACGAAATTTCGTTGTTTGAAGTTTATTATGATTAACATTAAGGATTTGTTTTATGTACACAATTGGTTTTAAAACGTAACAAGAGCGAAAGTTAACCCGATATATTTTACAACGTATGGAAAATAAGCGTGGCGGGCTGGATCAGTGGATTCTCTGGAAACCTCCAGTCATATCCAAGTACCTAATACGCGTTAGAAATCATTGAGTACAAAATATTAAATACTAAATTTTCTAGATTACTTTTTTATAATCTGTGGTACCATTCATTCAGTTGCTGGAATAGAAACCTCACCACTTGCTCCAATTGGAGCAATATGACCACTTGGATATCCAAATATGACCACTTGGATATCCAAATATGACCACTTGGATATCCAAATATGACCACTTGGATATCCAAATATGACCACTTGGATATCCAAATATGACCACTTGGATATCCAAATATGACCACTTGGATATCCAAATATGACCACTTGGATATCCAAATATGACTGGAGGTCTTGGACCGCCTTTGGATAGATTATGCAAGTTGATAATAAGTTGTTATCATTTGGGTCATCGTTAACCGCAAGGGCTTGAGTAATGTCGGCTTTAAGTAGACAATACAATTATTCGGATTATTATTAATATCCTTTGTTTAATTGTTTTAATTTTTAATATTTATGAGGCTTGTTAATGCAATATATTATCCTTACAATGACATTTTAAACAATTAATGAGTAATCCATCGTGGGTTCTTGGGATGGATTTGACAATGGGATCTAAATGACTGTTTTGTTTTCATTTATGCTATTTTAATAAAAGATAACTAGTGTGAACCAGTCGTGATAAGCTAGAATTGATTATTACTAAATTACTGAACGTCATCAGAAGTAAATATTTTAAAACATAACGACCCAATAATTGTGTCGACTCGTTGGAAAATTATGGGCATGGATTGTGAAGAGCCCAAAAAGTTTCAAGATGATATCCTCCATTGCGGTATTATGGACATTCGGAATACAATATGACGGTAACTAGTAAATCGAAACCCATCTTTAATGATTTTCGCAGATTTTTTTTTTTTATAAACGCTAAATGGTGGTCAGCGCTAAACAGAAGGTTAAGAGGACTAGAGGTTCACCGAAACGTAGTTGTGACGATTGTATTAGGTCTCATCTTGAGGATTATTCTTTTAATCATTATGCAGATGAACTACATAATTTTATCTGAAGTCTTCCTCTAGATTTTTAATTATTTATTTATTTTTTATTATTTTATTTAATTTATATTTTTTAAATTGCGTCATAACTTCTTATCTTATTTATAGGCCAGTCAATGAAGGGTTTGTAGGCGGAAATTACGGAACAGCCGAAATTGACTTGAGGGCTTTATTTGGACTAGCTTGGAGGTAAACATACTAAAAGCCGAGGGATCTAGAAGCTGAGGCAAAAAGAGGAGATGGGGGGGAAGGTCATGTTTTTCGATTTTTCGTTTATATCTCGAAAACGGTTGGTCCTAGTTAAAAACATTTTATGTAAATAATTGAAGAGCATTAAATTTCCTACAATAATGTTCCGGTTATTTTTTAGTCGTATTTTCCCCGAAAAAAATAGACTATTGCAGTGAGTCGAAGGTCGGCGGTGAGCGGTGGGACTGCGTTTTCTATCCGTTTCATAACCCCTAGAGCATGATTATAGATGATTTGGAGATGTCTGATATATATATTTATATATTTTATTTTCCCGCTACATTTGGAGATATAGATGATTTGGAGATGTCTGATATATATATTTATATATTTTATTTTCCCGCTACATTTGAGTACCTCCAGAGGCCCCATTTGGGTCAAATGAGCTGATATTCGGTATGTGGGGCTTTCTTCCAGGCAGAATGATACCATTAAAGAATGGGTAAATTCCAGTCAAAATTTCGGTATGTTTACTGGAAATCGCCGTTTTTTAAGTTTTGCGCATCTCTCCACCATATTAGTTTATAGGGCCGAAAATTTCTATGTGAATTCAGTTGGTGTTGGGGAAGTATTTTTGTGTTGGGGTCTCCCAACACTTTATTAATTGTGGTCTCCCAACAATTTATATGGGTATTTTTGGACTTGGTTTCCCCCACTCCTCGGATTTTTCGATTTTTTTAAATATTTGTGCACTTTTAAAACCCTAAAAATTTCGGCGTTTTTAAAATTTTGCTCATTTCTACAGCTCCACTAAATTAGTTTATAGGGTTGAAAATTTGTATTTGAATTGGGTTGGTTTTAGGGAAGTTATCTTTTGGGGGCCTCAATTTGGTTCCCCCTCAAGTGTTTCGATTTTTTCAAATATTTGCTCACCTCTAAAACCTCTCCAAATTAAAACCTATTGTATTTAAAATTAAATTAAATTACCTAAAGCAAAAGAAGTTTCATCGAAATCGGACCAGTATTAGCAAAGATAATTATTTCAACAGTTTCAATACCTTTTTAGTCGTATTTTCTGATATATATATATATATATATATATATATATATATATATATATATATTTTATATATAAATATAAAATATATATATATATTTTTTTTTTTGTATCGAAGGTTAGCGGAGATGCAGAACCTTATAATAAAAGTAGAGGTAAATTTCGGTTTGTTAGGGAACTGTCTTTTGTAGGCCTCGAATTTTTTTCTTACTCCCCCGTTTTAATAATATATTTTTTATAGTTAAAATACGACTTTAGTGACGGAGTTCTATAGCTCGCGGATTTTTTCATATCTTTTATACTTATTAAGAAATGTACGCTTTTCAGAGTAACAAATTGATGGTGATTACATTTTTTTTTTTATCATCTTTACCGTTGTTTACTTTGAAGAATGCGTATTTTTTTAAATGTAACTGAAACGATGTTTTAATGTATTAAAATTGAAAAATGTTTTAAGGTAGGATCAACCATTTTCGGGATATTTATTTAAAAAAAAAACAAACGAAAAACACGACCTTCGCCGCCCCTCCCCTCTCCTCTCTTTGTCTCTGTTCCTAGATCCCAGAACTTATAGTAGGTTTACCTCTCGACTAGTCCAAACAAAACCCTGAAGTCAATTTTGGCCGTGCTCTCATTTCCGCCTAGACTTTTTGAGTATTCATTGACTGGACTATTAATTTTGAAATTAGATTAATAATATATTAAATAAAATCCGGTTCATACATTTATATGGACTTGATATTGCTTATAATAAAGCATTTTATGGCATATTACTATAAAATATAGTACCCACTGAAGGATATGTCTTTAGCAGATAATAGCAATGTAATATAAGAACAAACTTGGTAGCACGGCAGTTGTTGGTTGTAGATGTAATACAGACTAAATGTTATATATATGATAGTCTATCGGCTATCGGCTATCGGCTATCGGCTATAACAAAAGAATGAGTTAGTTGGCTGCTGCAGTAAAGTCTAGCGGGCAATCATATTTTAGCCTACATTACAACATTACATATATGATGATCCGGAAATTGAAGTCATGGTTCGTTATTAAGTCGAAATACATTGCGATAAAAACAATTTTTTAAAGTATTTATCAAAAAAATTGTCATTTTATCTATAAAAGTTTCAAATGAAAGTTGTTTAACTAAAGATTTCTATTTAGAGTTCAAATTAATTTTTTTTTAAAATGGTTATCGCGTCCAGTACACTCTAAAAAATCAGCAAACTTATTGTTATGTAAATATTATATATTCACAATATTTTTTTTTTTTTAAATTAGGCTATTTCCCATTTTTTTAATGAATGCAATTAATGTTGTAAACTCGAATTCATTTTAATAAGTTTATCGTTTTACCTTAAACTGTAATTGGACCTCTTTGTTGGTAATTGTGAACTGTACAACTTCCATTTAAAACGCTTATAGATAAAATCCAACTTCGATATTTGCAATATACGCAGAAACAAAACAAAAATAAATGACACCCTGCTCGATTCTAAGGCAGAATTGATTCCATTTCGTTGCAGTTGCTCAGAGACTATCATGTTAATTAAATCTTGTATTACATGTTAAGAACAAGCAGCGTGATACAATGTTCCTTCTTATATTACATTATCTGCTAAATAAATTGCCAACGGTGGCTACTGTATTTTATAGTACTAAGCCATAAAATGCTTTATTATAAACAATATTAAATCCATATTTATACGGTACTTAGTTTTGTTTGTTGTTTCCTGGAAAAACTAAACATACTGTCAGTTTTTATTATTTGTTTTGGCCTGTCCTTGGGCAAGGATAATGCTCGTTCAAGACTGATTTGCCAATAGTAAATATAATCAGTTAATAACTCCTAGGTTATGTTGTGTAATATCCTAACTTACTTCACTGGTCCTTCAACTCCTTTACTAATGACTACTTATCTATCGATCAATTTTGTATTTTTATTCATGTAATCGCTATTTATATTATAACGAGTATATTACTTATCCTTGATTACTTGTCAGCTCCAGGCTGTTTTGTAGAAAGAAAAAAAAAATTAATAATATCCGTTCTGGGGAAGGTCTGTTCCTTTAAATCTTTAAAAGGATATTTTCTTTGAGAAAGATATTGATTGATATGATTAGAATTTTATATTTTTCATAGCCGCTACGAAATTCTCAAAATGGCACTCATGTAGGCTTATGTAATATATATATATATATATATATATATATATATATATATATATATATATATATATATATATATAATATTAATATTTTCCATGGCCGCGCTACGAAATTCTCAAAATGGGTATATATATATATATATATATATATATATATATATATATATATATATGTATATATATATATATATCAGGCCTTTCTTGCTATTTTAAAGATAGGCAATGTTCTGATTGTCGACTGTGTAGTTAACTGCTGCGGGTGTAGATTCAAAGAGAGGAAATTAATGCATTTATCGATACAACTTTACAATGCCGTCGCATTATTAGAGTCTGCACTCGAACTTACCCGAAGGTCGCCGGACTAGCACACTCTATCGCCATTTGTGCTAATTAATTTCAATTATAAGATTCTTATTCATTGTAATTATTACTGGTTTAATTCGATATTATTTCAAATTATTAGTGCAATTGAGTTTCGCTCACTACGCTCGCTCAAGAGATATACAACTCCCCTCCCCCCAACGGATCATTTTCAGTTGAGGTCGGACCTATACTGTAATTTAAATGTTTACTGCTCTAGATACAATCTCTCCAGACCACCGGAAGTGGACAGAACTAATAATTTTAAACCATATTTAATTAAAGTAGTAATAATTCCAATGAATACGAATTTTAAAATTGAATGAAAAGCAGTTAATTGGCAGAAATGGCGCTGGAGTGTGGTGATGCGGGGAAGTTCGGGTGCAGACACTGATGCCGCAACCACATTTTTTTTTTTTTAAATCCTTTTTAAATAAATGGGTAAAGCATTGTTAATTTGAACCCATTTATAAAAACATAATTTTTGATAAATTTTCACTTGTTGAAGAAATCCGTACCAATTTTATTTATCGGCAAGTAATCACTAACTAGCCTCGGCCTTCGGTATGATACAGGTTTATCGAAGGATATCCTGCTCCTCGAGGATCGTTCTTGTTGTTGTGCCGTGTTGATGTACCTCCAATAATACGTAGCCATGGCCTCGAAGGAGGAAGACTTGTTATTGCAGAGGACGAGGAAGGATGAGCTGGACTAGGGATCTCCTTTCCCTCGACCTTCACCTCCTCCCGCTGCTCCTGACCTGACTCCTCGCCGCTTCCTGGTAGCTAATTGTAAGTCTATAGCTGTGGGAACAGTCCACTACATCTCGAAGCTATTATATAACATGCCTCTATAACGTATAGTAACCTATAATCCTTTAGTACTCAAAGCAAAAAGAAATTAATTTTATAATAGTATGATTAACTACTTCTAATTTTTTCTCAAGCTATCCTTTTTTATACGGATAAATCAAAATAAATGGTTAATACTAGAAACATGGCTTCCTACCAGGCAAAAGACTAACCTGGAACTAACGCGCTAGATTTGTAAGACGAGAACTCCACCGACGAAATGGCCAACTATGAAGATTATTTAGCAAAACGGCTCACTTTGCCGACGGGTCATTTGTTCCTGATGAAGGGATACAACTTAGGCCGGGTACATATTAAAAAACGCTGCAAATTATTACGCAATGGTTTATTATTTCCAAATAGTTATTTTTCAAAAGTAGCTGGTCTCTCCATTCACATTATTTTTCTTATAGCACGTAAACTCTATGAGGAGTACACGTTGCCGTGGTGCACCACGAGGTTTGCAGGAGGTTTTGTAGGTATACTTTCGCTCTAATAAAGATTCTTCTTTTGTTTTTTTAATAATAAGTGTTAGGAGAAATGTTGGTCATTTTAGTAGGTTGTTAAAAAAAGTCCTTCTGCATGAGCACAACACTTAATTACAACTCTCATAATTATCCTATAACAATGTTTTTGTTCCTATTTGACTTGTCCTTTAATTCCTTGTGACTTGAGTTGGCTTTATGGAGTCATTTACATTTTTATAAAGCACGTGCAATGCCAAGAGAAAAAATCGTGATTCGCGGTCTTTTAAGACATTACTGGAAAAAAGAATAAGGCAGCCGCCGAAGAAATTTGTGCCATAGAAGGAGAGTCCATCGAAATACTATGGCCCAGAACCCAGATCAGGTCGCCCATCGGTCGTTGATGATGACGTTCTTCTTGAATGTGTGAACCAGGACCCACCCACCCACATGTAACTACTCGTGATTTATTTGCCGTGGTAGGACTCAAACCTTTACTGTGAACAGCTAGGCAGAGTTTATGCAGTTTTGAGTGCAAAGTAAGCAAGAACTAAGCCATTTTGCAGTAGGACAGTGCTCCTGCACATCGTTCTCGTTTGACCAAGGAAAAATTATCGGAACTGCAAGGATTAAGCGTTTCGCTTCATCCTGCGTATAGCCCCAGATATTGCACCATCAGATTATGGTTCGTTTAGATCGATGGCTCATTTTTTAAAAGGTTGGATCTTTGATAATTAAGAGGACGTAAAAATTGGATGTGAAGAGTTCTTTGCCTCAAAACCAAAGGAGTGGTACCGGAATCTAGTCCAATTACTGGCAGAAAGTTGGGTGAAAGTAGTTGAAAACAATAGACTTTGCTTTGATGAGTAGTTAAATAATGTTTTAAATATATAATCTGAAATGAAGCTATACGAATACCCAAGAACTTTTGTAACAATTTAGTATTAGGGTGCTAGCTCTGTTGAACATTTTATTACATATTTGTATTTGTATTTCTCTGAATGGGAGAATAGTCTTTCAGCTGTTGAAAAGGCAATCCTAATGAGGTTTGTTTCTCCATCCTTTCAAATCATGGACTCACTGACGGCCTGAGTTCCTTTCTATTAAAGACTGGATTGCCTTGTTACCTTACACATTCAGTCTCCTATCATTCTATAGTTATTAGTCACTATCAATAATAAATTCCATTGTCCATATATATATACATACATACATATATATATATATTTTTATATATATATATATATATATATATATATATATATATATATATATATATATAAAAAAATATATATATATTTTTTATATATATATATATATACATATATATATATATATATATATATATATATATATATATATATATATATATAGATATAGAGAGAGAGAGAGAGAGAGAGAGAGAGAGAGAGAGAGAGAGAGAGAGAGAGTAGGAGTTAGTTTATTAACCTGGTTCAAAAACTTTATAATTAGAATATATTTTAAAGGCTTCTAGCACTGGTTAAGGCCAGAGTGACGACTGAGAGTCGTTATTATTTGGTGCTTACGTCATCAATAATCGATTTTTAGACCATTTCCAATTTTTTTTTCCGATATATCGTTAGCGGGAATCGATAGGCGGTAGTGTTTACGTCCCAAAATCAATTGAAAACTAAATTTCGAATTTTTGGCGCTTAAGCCTTTTTTAAAAAACGACTACGATATGAACTGTTTAAAATAGTTTTAAAAATTGATTATTTTTATAGGCTGTAAGGGAAAAATGTGTGATGCGCGCACCGCACTAAATTTTTTATATAAATATATTTCCTTTAGATATATTACATATATAGTATATCATAAAGAAATTGTATAGGCTAAAGTATTCTCGGACGACAGATAAAAATAAACCAAAGCTTATGAAAAGCTGATTCCTTGATGAAGATAATGAAAGCTGCCCGCCTGGCTCACGATCAGTCCATCGCTCCATCAGCCAACTGTGAATCGATTTACACAGAGATCGATGGCCATTACGAGAGTGAAATTTTTGTTAGCTAGTGAGGCTAGTCTGTGTATAGTCAAGCTAGTGAGACTAGTCTGTGTATTGTCAAGATAAATTTGAGTTAGAACCACTGTCCCAGGTACCATATATCCTGGCCAATGTCTTGAATCGTTAATCGATTGATCGATTGATTGAGGACCTCTTTTATCCTTGGTGTCTTTAAATACAGAAACTGAGGCAGAGGGAACCTTGAGGAAGAAAACTCAACTGGCTTTGGCTGTCAACGACGTGGAGGTAGCTCTCGTTTTTCAAAGTATAATGAATGATATCTGAAGGAGTGTTGATCTTGCTCAATGTAATTTTAATGCATTTCATTGGCAATTAGGTTATTTAATAATGAAATAGGTTAAAATTAACATCGCATATTTCTAATATTTGATTGGTGAATGCACCTGGTGTCAAGAAGAAAAATGGTCACAAACTACAGTCTTTTAAAATAAATAACAGAGGTTATAAGAAACAATTTTATATTATTATTTCCAAATAGTTAAATGTATTTTAATAATATAATATAATATAAAAAATATTTAGATTATGTTTTTTTTAATTTTTTTTTTTTTGTGATTTGATATAATGATTCCAAAATACTTGATATTTTTTCTCTATCTTTATAAATGGTCAAGATATGGGCTTATGAAACGTTTAATAGACTGACATTTTGAAGCAAAATGGTGGATGGTACTATCGAATTCCGAGGATCATCCTGGGGTGACCTGTGACTTTGGATTCTATGTATCTTGAAACATAAAGCCACAAATTTGTCCATTAAAAGTGTTCATTATTTTAAATAATAAACCAAAACAGCCGTAATCATAAAATCATTATTTAAAAAAAAATTGAATTTGAATGAGGGGCGTTCTATAGGGGCTCAAAATTGGACTGCATTATGACAACTCAAAACTTCAGATAGAAGTGTTTGGTTAGTTATTTGCATGACAAGGCGTGTTAGTGCCATCAATCTCCAATCCATTCAGGGGTGTTGTGTATAGCTAATTGCAGATTTAGCTACTAATTGGTCTTATAAATTGTTTCTTATGTACGAGTATTTTAGCCCAACTAATAAGGATAATTAAATAAAACTAATGTGTCTGATGAATCTTACAGAGATTGCACAAACTGTATTCGGTCGTTAAGGATCGATAGGTGTAGAAATATATCGGTTGGCCAAGGTTGGAGGTTCGATTCCCGGCGAGCTCACACTCCTATAGATACACTGTTATCTACCTCCCGCTATCAGCCGCTATCTCCTGCCCAGCTGTGTCACACTGTCACACACGGCCCGGGTCACACTTTCTTCTCTTCTACGAGCGAGGGGTAATGGTGGCCTTGCGAATCTAGAAAGCATGCAGCTCTGAGTGATTAGCCTCTTGTCTTCTCTATTATCCTAAGTGCAGTGTAATTTATCAATTTAGGCTCATAATATCGACCTCGTTTTTCGAAAAAGGCTTAAGCGCCAAAAATTCGAAATACAACATATATCGATTCTCGCTCACGATATATTGAGAATAAAATTGGAAATATTCTAAAAACCTAATATTGATAACGTAAGCATCAAATACTGGTGACTCTCAGTCGTCTCTCTGACATTAACCAGTGCTAGAATCCTTTAAAATATATTATAATTATAAAGGTTTTGCCAGATTAATAAACTCCTACTGTATACAATAAAGAATAAAATTGAAAAAAAAATATATTGTTATATATTTATATAAATATATAATATATATTTGCGGAATAATCGTTTCATGTGTCTCGAAAAAACGACATGGATATAATGCGTAATAAAGATATCTCAATAAACTAGACCAAGGTAACATATGTCTTTTTTTTATTGATTGACAGTTTCTTATTATTATTTGTTTAAATTAAAATTTAGACTGCATCTTGTATATAAACGATCGAAACTACTAAAATGGCACAGTTCAGTTACTACTTCCACAGGCAAATGTATTATAAAATGGAATGAAAATATTATTAAATAACAGGTCGGAAGCTGCTAAATCTTGAGTTTGGAAAGCAATTCTTCACAAAAAGTGTTGATAAGGTGTGGCGTGCAGATTGTAAACAAAATTTTGAACATTAAAAATTATTATAACTTAATTTGAACTAAAATATGCATATTATTTAGTACTGATAATCCTCTTCTCGTTTTAAACTGTTATAAGAATCGGACTACTATTATTAAAGCGCGAAGCGCAGTAGTATGCTATTTAAGTTATCCAATAAATGTGTGGCCCGAAAGCCTCGTTTGCACGGTAACGCTTTCTCTTGTGTTAATGGTAATCTGCAGGTGTTATTGTTTTAGAAATTATAAAAAATAAAGGTCTGCCAAGTAGATGATTGTACCTTCCTCACTACTTCAAGATGAGCAAAATGTCTAAAGAAAACTAATTCTATCTTAGAATTATTTGTCTCGACATATTTCGGAAAATTACACATTAAAAAATAATAGCAATAAAAAATGTACAGTTAGGAAATCCTCAATTACCTAATTTACGATCCCTATATCAAATAAAACTAATAATTACAGTAAATCGAAATACGCAAACCCGATAGAAAATCCGACTTAAAACAACGGAACCAGAAACCTCGATTACCCAATAAACGACCCCATTAAAGAAGACAACTTAAAAATTAACAGTATATCGAATTGCGCATTGGCAATCGAAAAACCAATTGAATATATCTAGCTCGTCAATTGAATATATCTAGCTCGTCAATTGAATATATCTAGCTCGTCAATTGAATATATCTAGCTCGTCAATTGAATATATCTAGCTCGTCAATTCACAGTCACTTTCCTTACCGATTAATATATCTAGTTCGTCAATTCACAGTCACTTTCCTTACCGATTAATATAAAAAAAACCAAAAAAAAAACCTGTTTAATAAATCTTTGCTAATATCAGTATAATTTTTTTGTTTAATATATTTAATATTGTAGAAATTTAAATTATCTCAAGTAAGCATCTGGAATGTCGAGAAGATGTATAGTTTTCGAGTTATCTAAAAACTAAAATAAGGTTATCCGATTTCCGTAGGAATGTAGAGTATAGGAAGTACTAAACTGTTTTACATGTGAGCTAAGTTCAAAACGCGATATCTCAGCTAATACTGCTCCAATTTGGACGATTTTTTTTTTTTTTTTTAGTTAAATTAATTAACTTTCAACTGATCTGATAGTGGTTTCGAAATATAGATGTGTCAAAACATCGCATGCGTAAGCGAAAGTAGAGGATGTAATTTGATAAAATTGAAATTGGACCATCTAGGCACTAAACCACACAATCCCTGAAATTTTCATCAAAATCGGATTAACGGTAGATATTATGCCCGTCACATGGATTTGACTACAGAGAAAGAGACACTGAAACAAACTTGTTCCTAGATGTCCAAAATCTAATACGCGACTGAAGATTTTCAATTCTGAGGGCATACATTTTTTCAATTCCTGCATGAACCACAAGGCTTCCCTACGGTAGTGAGTTTGGAAAAATATATAAATGATTTCAAAGTTTAATAAATACTAGTTTCTATTTCTATTTGTTTACACTATTAACGGAGATACAGTAAATATTACTCAATTATACCGACGAATAATCCGAATATTATTACGTATTATTTTTTTGGAGAGATCAGTTTTCCAGGAGAAATATTGACCCAATTGATAAGCCGGAGGTACCGTTGGGAAGATATTTTTACTTTGAGTGTGCGAATCTAGCTTAGATTGTTGTAAATGCTATCATTATTTTTAAATTAATTGAATATCAGAATTGAGTAACATGAAACCTTGGATAGAATCAATTTAAATGTCATCAGATATAATCGAAACACAATATGTGAGAACTTTTTCTGCAAAATGGACTTGCGGTTAACTAAGCTAACTGTCAACTATCATATAGTGCGACAGTGCTGCCACGACAGTGAAGGCATTCATAACGGCGACTGTCATAGATTATAGAACTTGGCAGTGGCTCCACCGCACAGTAATAAACTTATGAAGAGTTGAGACACGGAGACATTAGCAGTTTAGGATAATAATGGCTACAATTGGCGACATCCCTCTTCCTCTCGGGCCGCTACAACACTACACCTAACCACAACACGACAGTATGCAGTAACGTACAGCCATGTTTGCATCATTTCTAATTAATAAAGAAAAATATGTATTTTAGAAAGATTAAAAGTTTTTTTAACGCTTGTTTAAATATATTAAAAAATGTCCAACTTTTTGAACATTTTTATGTGTTTTTGAACATTTATTTATTTTCTTTATATTATTACTTCTTGAGGTGAGTCTTTCGGGAGGTGAGTCTTGTTTTATCTCTGACCTTACAGATTTGGGTTATGAAGGCTAATTAGTACTTTACGTTAAACTTAGGAAGTAAGTATTTAGCAGAAATGGCAGTGTCGGCATCGAACCTTAAGGGTGGTTTAGGATTTTTTTTATTTTGTTTTATTTTTTTATGTTAATAATTTACTAATAATGTTGATGTTATTATACTCAGTCGATTTAATTATATAATGCTTTCCTTATGTACGAACCGGAAAGGGTGATGAATGATGCCTGACAGCGAAAAGATTCGAGTCAAAAACGGACTATTGTAAATGGGTGTTGAGGGATCCACTCATAGAGGTGCCCCATTTACAGAGGCTCGGCTGTAGTGGTGGTGATGCGTGTATGAGGTTGGTACCTGATCCAGGGCTACAGGTAGCTCTCTCGCCACCCGCTGGTGGGATATGTTATAAGTGTTACAGTACTTGGACCAATAGTCCAAGAAGGAAAAAAAAAGGTACCTTTCTCGATTTAGAACTCGATGTAAAAGTCCTTGAGGAATAGGAATATCATTGGCCAAAGTCTTCTCAAATAATCACATTTAGAGCTAATGAAGAAATTATTTGCCGTCATTCACAAAACTCGTCTTTCACAAAGTTATCGCCGCTTCAGAGAAAAAGTAGCTTAATTCCGAAGATTAAATTTTACAAGAGAGGTTTTTTTTACTTTTTGCTTTATCGTTTATTTTATCAGCAGAACATTTTTGTGAATTTATTAAAAATAATATTCTTTACAATTTGTTTTTTATTTATACTTTTTTCACAAAAAAAATTATTTAAAAATATGTATTCCTGAACTTGACAGAAAATTTGAATAATAGAACTGTATCATGAGGATAAGCGAATAAAATCACTTTATCATTTGTGAATTGTATTGCCAAGTTTAACCCTAAACTAATCCTGAAAATAGAGTAGCTACTTGACAACGTTAATATTTACATTATCAAGTTGAAGCGTGTGGTGATAAAGGAGATGTGGGAATCAGATGGGTTCTCTGCAGTACTGCATATATATATATATATATATATATATATATATATATATATATATATATATATATATATATATATATATAGGGAGCGGGGTAGCTCAGTGGGTAAGGCACTGCGCTACTAATCTCAAGGTCCCGGGTTCGAGACCGGCTGAGGCAGATAATTATTTATCTGTATTCAGCCGTGGATCGACCCTGTGGAATCGGGAGACCCTCCTGGGGCTCACCCAGCCTCTATAAAGTGGGTACCCTTAATTGGGGGAAAACTCTGGCGGTTGAGCGTGATCTTGGCCGAATCACCTCCTTGCAGAACTGTTGGCTTAGAAGCAGTACGGTTCTTACCCCAAGTACTGAACCCAAGACCCTCATCGGGTTGCAGTGGTACAGGTTTTTATATATATATATATATACTTTTATTTTTCGTTTCTTATCCTGTACACATACAAAAAATATTATTGTGGTCTGTGGATGCAGCCTTCAATCATCAAAAATAATTGTCTGAAGGATTTATTTGCTTTATTTATTTGCTGGGTTGGTTGAATTTTGCCTTTCAATCAATGTAACTTTAGACATCACTGTAATTTTAGTTTATGCAGAAATTTATTTTTATTTTTTTAAATCTACAACATTTCATATATCATAACCTTAATTTAAAAATTCTCTAAATACAAATCAATATTTTTTTTCCGTTATAATTTCTAAAAAGTTCCTAAAAACATTTTTTTCGGAAATAAAGAAAAAACATCGTTGTTTCAGAAAGATCTACGTTTAAAGGCGATGTATGGGTAAAATCGATGTTTTAATGTCGCTTCTTTGCCATCGCTGTGTGGTATTGAGCGGTGCACCGCAAAGCTCTGGCGTAGTATCTTTTACTTTTTGAGTTATTATTTGTTATAAATATTGCTGAATACCCATGGCCAGTTCTGCTAAATAAACGTGTTCTTTCCTCAATTAAAATGTTTCGTTAATGTGGAGAGTCAGAGGGAAACACTTGCCTCCCCGAGCGGCAGAATTTAAATGGCATCAAATTTCATATGAAATTTTATTTTTAGCTTAAGAAAAAATATTTGTTTATATGCTTTTCGATTGTTTTGACCTCAATTAAATTACTTTATGTTACGAGATGATATTTATTTCGAAATGTATTACCTATCTAGAAGACTGTTATAAAATTGTTGATTTTTATTTGAGGGAAGATTGGAGATGAAATTAAGCTTGCTCCCCCCCCCCCTCCCTCTCCGGCCAAAATCATAGTTCTTGGTATTATTAAAAGGAAATTGAGAAAAGAACCCTTGATGCTAATTTAACATCAGTTTTTTCCCGAGCGCCCAAGTTAGTATAGAGTACAGAGGATGGATATAACATCTGTGATGTCTAGTTTTTATCTTAGCTGGAAATGAGATATAAAAAATGTTAATGCGGAGGAGGTGAAGTAGGCTCGCTTTCTCATATTTTCTCTTCCTCTTCTTCATCTTCATCAAAGGCTCGCCGCAAAAGTTGACGCTCCCTCTATCGATGAGTTGACGCTCCCTCTATCGATGAGTTGACGCTCCCTCTATCGATGAGTTGACGCTCCCTCTATCGATGAGTTGACGCTCCCTCTATCGATGAGTTGACGTGCCTTTAACTTTAATTTTACCTTTTTTTGCCGAAAATAGCTTGTTATTTTAATATTCTATATAGAGCGGCTTAAGGACCCATGAAGCATCAATTGATTTTTAAACGACTCCTTTTACTATTTTAACATTTACATTGCTATATACAATATTATTTATCAAAGGTGTATTTTTTTGTGGGTACACCATATGGGTCATTTTCCAAATATGGTTCTATTTAGTTGTCAAGCTTATTAGGAAATCATAATACCTTTAAGATATGCTTCTTGACAACTTTCTGAATTAGGCACTCACTTAATATCATAATATCGTTTTTTTATTGAATGACTGAAAAAGTCTTATTATAGGGAGTACCATATACGACTAGGTTGTGACTAACTGTACATGGTTTAAAAAATCCTGGGCATGTTTGGTTTGGTATAGAAATGCAAAACTCCTAAGGAAATTTCGATTTTTAAGGACACTTTTTTTTTTCTTCTTGCTCAATTACGAAGCTTTCCTAAATTTGGTTGGTAGAAAACCAAAATAAATTGTTTATGATATTGATAGATAATTATCTATGATTATAATCATTTGTTCCTCCATTGCTATCATGGTCACTACCTAGGCACCTAGGATTGCTATCGTTGTCACTACCTAGGCACCTAGGATTGCTATCATGGTCATTACCTAGGCACCTAGGATTGCTATCATGGTCACTACCTACTCCATTGTTATCATGGTCACTACCTAGGCACCTAGGATTGCTATCATGGTCATTACCTAGGCACCTAGGATTGCTATCATGGTCACTACCTACTCCATTGCTATCATGGTCACTACCTAGGCACCTAGGATTGCTATCATGGTCACTACCTAGCCACCTAGGATGGCTATCATGGTCACTACCTAGCCACCTAGGATTGCTATCATGGTCACTACCTACTCCATTGCTATCATGGTCATTACCTAGGCACCTAGGATTGCTATCATGGTCACTACCTACTCCATTGCTATCATGGTCACTACCTAGGCACCTAGGATTGCTATCATGGTCATTACCTAGGCACCTAGGATTGCTATCATGGTCACTACCTACTCCATTGCTATCATGGTCACTACCTAGCCACCTAGGATTGCTATCATGGTCACTACCTAGGCACCTAGGATTGCTATCATGGTCACTACCTAGCCACCTAGGATGGCTATCATGGTCACTACCTAGCCACCTAGGATTGCTATCATGGTCACTACCTACTCCATTGCTATCATGGTCATTACCTAGGCACCTAGGATTGCTATCATGGTCACTACCTACTCCATTGCTATCATGGTCACTACCTAGGCACCTAGGATTGCTATCATGGTCATTACCTAGGCACCTAGGATTGCTATCATGGTCACTACCTACTCCATTGCTATCATGGTCACTACCTAGCCACCTAGGATTGCTATCATGGTCACTACCTAGGCACCTAGGATTGCTATCATGGTCACTACCTAGCCACCTAGGATTGCTATCATGGTCACTACCTAGCCACCTAGGATTGCTATCATGGTCACTACCTACTCCATTGCTATCATGGTCATTACCTAGGCACCTAGGATTGCTATCATGGTCACTACCTACTCCATTGCTATCATGGTCACTACCTACTCCATTGCTATCATGGTCACTACCTACTCCATTGCTATCATGGTCACTACCTACTCCATTGTTATCATGGTCACTACCTACTCCATTGCTATCATGGTCACTACCTACTCCATTGTTATCATGGTCACTACCTACTCCATTGCTATCATGGTCACTACCTACTCCATTGCTATCATGGTCACTACCTACTCCATTGTTATCATGGTCACTACCTACTCCATTGCTATCATGGTCATTACCTAGGCACCTAGGATTGCTATCATGGTCACTACCTACTCCATTGCTATCATGGTCACTACCTACCCCATTGCTATCATGGTCACTACCTACTCCATTGTTATCATGGTCACTACCTACTCCATTGCTATCATGGTCACTACCTACTCCATTGCTATCATGGTCACTACCTACTCCATTGCTATCATGGTCATTACCTAGGCACCTAGGATTGCTATCATGGTCACTACCTACTCCATTGATATCATGGTCATTAACTAGGCACCTGGGATTGCTATCATGGTCACTACCTACTCCATTGGTATCATGGTCACTACCTACTCCATTGTTATCATGGTCACTACCTAGGCACCTAGGATTTATTTTTGACAAACAAAGTCATCGAAATCGAACTATTATTAACAAAGATAAAAGTTTCCTTGGAAAAAAGCCTTGTAAGGCTATGCATTATTTCTCAAAGGTGTTTATTTGTCGTTAGGGCGAACGGGAGATAATCATGAACATATAGTGCTAAAACTAGGTTAAGATTAAACTATTATTGGAAAATACAAAAATTGAAATTTGTAGTGCTATTAATTGGTGAAAATCTCTTTACTAAAATATCTGTGAAAACCCTTAGATGAGTCCTATCGTGTTCTTCGCTTAGACCCGCTAAACCCTCACAACCGTTCAGTATTGCGTGTAGTGTATAGCCTATTCCGTGTCTATTTCTAAGTTATACCACTAGAAAATGTATGAACATCTGATAGTGAATATAAAGAATACCTGTAGACAACATTATTGTGGAGTGGCCATAAATAAATATGTAGATTAAGGCTATGTTTTGTATTTTTACTTCTTTGTACGCAGTAAAGGAAGTATTGCAATCACTACAATTTTCGGTTTTCAGATATCAATGGAAATATCCATTTTGACCAGTTTATTCGTTACGTCTGTACGTTCGTACGTACGTGCCGATCTCGCATAACTAAAAACGCTACAAATTATTACACAATGGTTTATTATTTCCACTTATTTATTCCACTTGTTTATTATTCCACAAAAATATCTATTCTGTCAAAGTAAAAAATATGAAGCAGTAGTTACCAAAGAAAAAGAAATTTGAAGCTTGTCACAAGATGTCCGCCGTGAGAGTGCCGAACTGTGTTAATTAAAAAAACTGCGTCAATGCAAGTAGGCTGTGATGTGAAATGATACAGAGGAAATATTTGATGTGCACTTCACTAGGAAAAAATAAAAACGAAGTTCATAAAGCTATATCTCAGCTAGTAATGGTCTGATTTAGGTGATTTCTAGTTCGTATTGTAGGGATTTTCGTTAGCTTTCGTTTAAATACAATGAAAGCACGAAACAAAAAAGAGAGTTATGGGCTTTTGCCATTTGTTATGAAATTTTTACGGACGGATTTTTTTTTATTCGATATTTGGATTCTACGTATCTTGAAACGTAAAACCTCAAATTTTGAGGGGGGGGTTACAAAAAAATTTTCTTTGGTCGATTCCAAAGGTCTATTATTGAAAATAATAAACCAAAAGCATTTACAGATAGAGATTTTTTTATTTTTCGTTTTTTTTCTTTTTTCCTTTTTTGTTATTTTAATGCCTTGTTATGCTGATTCCAAAACACCTTACATTTCTCCTCTATGTTTATAAATGGCCAAGTTAAGGGTATATAAGATCTTTAATCGGCAATTATTATAGATTTTTTGTTTTTCAATTTTTTTTTTTTTTTTTTTGGTTTCTCGTTATGCTGATTCCAAAACACCTTACATTTCTCCTCTATCTTTATAAATGGCCGAGTTATGGACTTATGAGATCTCTAATCGGCCGCCATTTTGAAACAAACAGACGGATTATAATGTCGAGTTCCGAGGATCATCCCGGGGTGACCTGTGACTTTGGTACCGAATCTCAAGAAAATCGGTCCAGTAGTCTCGGAGAAAAGCCGCGGACGGCGTACGGCGTACGGCGGACGGCGGACGGACGGATTTTTTTTTATTCGATGTTTGGATTCTACGTATCTTGAAACGTAAAACCTCAAATTTTGAGGGGGGGTTACAAAAAAATTTTCTTTGGTCGATTCCAAAGGTCTATTATTGAAAATAATAAACCAAAAACGGTTAGTCGTAGAAAGTTAAAATTTTGTATTTAGGATTATACACTAAGTTGTGAACTTCCCTTTTTGGTCACTACATCATTACCGGAAATGGAACTTCACTTGAAGGTCATCATTGATTTTCATAAAACATTATATTAAAATATAAAACAAACCTCAAATCAGGTATATAATACTTGCATTTGAATATAAATAATATAATAAATTTTGGTTAAAATCGGCCAACCTAAAACCCTAAAATTAAATAGAGAGATCTTATGGTTCGGTAATAAAAATAAAGCGTTCATAACTATTTTTTTCTCACTCTAATTAAACATTTTTATTGTTTGTTTTAAGTGTTAAAATTAAGTGTAAAATATATGTTTTCCTTCCCATTTGTGAGATGAACAACTCTGCTGCAGGAGAATAAGATATAAGTTAAGTGGCTTCTTCCGCTTAAAATGTCGAAACTTTCGATTTCCAATGAACACGAAGAAATCTCTTGGGAACTTGTTATCTACTAAAAGAAAACAACATATAATAACGGAATGAGACCTCCAGAAACAAGAGCTTTTGTTTGTATATGTTTGTGTGTGTCAGTAGATAGACATCGGAAGCCGAGTGCTGTTTTTGCAATTTTCGGAGACTAGTAACCAAATTGAGGATTACTTTTTGAGCCACCGATTTACAGTTTAATAGGCGTACAAGGAAGTCATGTGTTGTCTACTTCAGACATTTTTCTCAGTGATTACAACCGTCTGTTACATGCTAAAAATGCGAAAACCACTATAAAATAATAAATATAAAACACTACGTGCTAAAAACTATAATATCGTAATAATATACTAATGTTAAAACTTTACAAATATTTAATAATTTATTCTACCCCATCAAACTTCTATAATTTATAATGCCAGTAATATAATTTTCTGAATTATGTTATTTATTTTTTGCGGTACCAATTTTTCAAACTCCATTAATGGTGATTATTCAGGGAATAAAGTTTATTTGAATAATATAAATTGGTTAAAAATTAGTTTCACACCAAATAATAAACTACCTAATGGTTATTGCAATCTGATGGATTTGTATTATTTTATATGATTTTTTGTATTACTTTATATGATTTTTTTGTTTTCTTTTTAATGTAAAGTATTTTTTCCTGTGTTGCAGGTAAGTTTGATGAGATTGCAGTTAGCTACTCTTTTAGCTGAGGCACCGTACCCTGGTAGGTCCACAATGTGGTGCGATATTGCATGCAGGAGTTAGCAGGAATAAAAATCGGAAATTGTTTGGTCTTAAAATTGTTGAGTTGAAAAAAAAAAAGAGTTGAACATTATTGCGCTAATTTGATTGTAGCATTAGAAATTATAGATCAAAATGAACCTATTTGAACCATAAAAAGGTTCAAGAGAAATTTTGAAGTTGATACCGACGAATATCAATTTATATCAAAGTGTTAAGGGTGTTGTTAAAAACAGTTAGTTCACTGCCTTCACTCTAGAGTTGAACACCGATGATCGATGTTTTCATGTCGATTATCGATATTTTCTACATCGATGTTTTTAAATATTTACTTAATTTTTTGTCCAATTGATAAAATGAAATTTCTTATTACATTTCTCTCTTTCTCATTGATAGGTACTACATTGATGCTAAAATATAATTTTATTTACGGCTGCCAAATTTCCCAAAACATCGATAGTTTTCATTGAAATATGCCAGTTTATCTTTCTAAAGCAATAACTTTGAATTTATTATACATCGATGATTTCTCTCAAAATACATCGATGCATTCAGGTCGATATTATCGTCCCATCGATGTTTACCGCCAAATTCAACATGGATGTTTTAACTGTCAATGCTCATCCCTAGTTCACACCATGTTCTCATGTGCATTTTAATAATGTGCTTTTTCTACATCTTTATTTGGGACTTCATCTGGACAAGAGACTGACATGGAGGACCCACATCAGGCTGAAAATAAAGCAGCTGGACAAACGATTTGGACGAAACAAAAGTGCTAATAAAACCTTAATGGACATACGGGATAGAGCTATCGAGCTATGGAGCTATGGGGCTTTGTCAAAACTTCAAAAATCGAAATAATTAAGTCGTTCCAGTCAAAAGCATTGCGAAATATAGTGTCACCTGTAATTCTGTCTGACAAATGAAAAGCTACACTAGGAGGACTTGGACATCCTAACAGTTTCAGGAACTGCCTCAGAATACTACAAAAATGTCCACAACAGACTGGCTTGCAAGATGGACCCCTTAGCACAAACACTAACATCCACCACGAACCGATACAACCCACCCCCGAGGCAGTGGCCAAGAGACTTACTGAGTTAACCGCTGTCCGGATCAGCTCAGATTTGCTTAGTGCAAAAATACTTTGATGATGGAAAATTTCCGTGTTTACAAAATACATTCGGTGTATGTATAAGTATTGTTTTAATTCAAAAATAAAATAATTTAACTAATAACCATGACCTATGATGACTATTTAAAAACTTAGATAAATGTAAAAGAAAATAGCTTCAATAAATAATACAAGAAAATATAATTCTGTTATATGCCCCCATTTCCAAGAATGCGGGGGAACTCCTCCCTTATGATGACACTGAACAGGGTTAATAGCCTTACCCTAGAACCACCGCGAGGGCTTTTCTCATTTATTCTCTTTTTGATATTTTTATTTATTTTATTTTATTGGTACTGATGTTGTAGAACCTAAAACATTGGAAAAAAATCGTTGGATCCTCTGACCCTGGAGCAGAAGCATTCAAATATCTTAGGGAGGGTGTTAATTTTTTAAAGCAATGTCTGACGAAATGTGAAATGTTGTTGAACTATTTGACCCAGGACAGTCACCTAGGACTTTGACTTTGCCAATTTCCCCGAGTCCTGTTAACCTAAGAGTTAAGAGGTGGAAGCTGGGAGCGGATGTGGGTGGGAAAACTAACTGTCCCCGCCGGGTCTCGAATGTGACTCTCATCAATCTACATTGAGCATTGACCCCCGGGCCATCATTAGGCACCTGTATGATTGGGTCCATCGACCGCCCCCTGTCATCCCTTTGCTGCAACTCAAGTAGATATATATTGTGATATGGCCTAAGGTAGTGGGGTACAGATGGCCTCGCCATATCCAGCCCCATTGGCCCAATACCTAACCTACCTAACCTACCTAACCACCCCTAACCTACCTAACCTACCTAACCTACCTAACCTACCTAACCTACTGGGCTCATAACTCGTTCGTGTCCGGCTGTAATCAAAATAAATATATAAATCGTGAATCGGCTTTAAAGGTCCGGAGATATTCTCTGGGCACACCCAGTGAATATGGAGACCTGTCCCTTCAAGGAATTGAGACCACATTACCTACTTTCTTAACTTTTAATCAATAAAAGGTACATTCTTACCAAGTACTGAAGCCGTGTTTGGTCAGCTTTTTTTATTGCATGTTGCCTTCAAGACCATGTTTACCTGATTCATGGATTTTTGAAATTTGAGGCCTTATAGTAGAAAGGTTTAAAGTGCTCAGGGCTATTCCGGATAATAGATTCCATGATCAGTAAATAAAAAAAAATCTTTATGGTAATGAAAGTTATTAAAGTAATACGCTATAAAATATAAGTTTTTACATTAGTGTGTAATGTAATCTTGTAATGTAATGTAATGTAATAATGTATATAGTAATGTAATAAGATATATAGGTGAATGTAAACATATATATATGTCATGTGAATAGTTTTGGACATTAATTTTTGTTTTAGTATCTGTTCTAAGAAATTTTCGTTGGCACTTTTGGCATGCTCTTTATCAAGCGGAAATGGTTAGCTATTTAATTAGCTATTTAGTTAGCTATTAGATAGATTTATGAATAGATGTATACGTTTATTTACAAGTATTTATACTTATGTTTTTTTATGTAGGATGTGTGGACAGAGTTGGTCTGTATACTTAGCTTCTATTTTATCAGTAATACATCGGTAGAGATAGTCTCTGGGCGCTGTTCGAAATGTATATGTTAATGGCAAGAAATTAATTGTCATAAATAAAAAAACGAAGTTGAGATAATCCCGATTTGCAATATGGCAGGCGCATCCGGTTTCTAGGATCGGCATCGAGGAACAAATTTGGTTTCGGGTCTCCTGGTCTCATCAATCCTATCAAATTACATTTACTATTTTCACTTTGACATGCACAAATGTCTTTCTTTGAATCGCCTATATATACATTTCGCTTTCCTTATGCACACAACAGAAATGTTAAGGAAATTTTCCTTAATTTAATTGCTATTAATCTCAATCATGTTAAATAAATAACACCGCTATGAAGAATGGTAATTCTAGCCTGCCTGTATCGAAGTATATGGATGACTGGTGTAATATAGTTGACAGTGCCGGGATGAAGAAGATGGAGAAAGCGAAGAGGAATGACGAACTGAATATCTAATAGTTGAAGAACTGAGAACTGATGATGGCCGTCCAAAATCAATCCGTCTTAGTTTTGTGCTCTTTCCTTTGGTCGGGTCTGTTTTTTTACTAAAAGTCCTGCCCCCCTCCCACCTTCATCCCCTCTCTCTGCCTTTACACGTTTGGCAAGCCTAGGCAAATCGAATGTGTAAAGGAGGTAGTTTTGCTTGGCTTCTCTGTGTTTGCGTAAAGCGCCACATCAGCGCTAGTGTTGCATCCTCTTATTTGTGTATATATATATAAATTATATATTTATAAGTTTTTATTATATTATATTTTGGAATAGTCGGAAGCGTTTGGGGATAGGTTAGTTTGCTAAGCTTTTGTAAACCCCTTTCACATGTTTGCCGTTTGACTTGCCTAGGCTCGGCAAGTGTGTAAAGGCACCTTAAGAACTCTCCAGAATTCCATCTTCTTTCTCTTTCTTTTCTCTTTGAAATACTAACAGTAATGGAAAAAGTTCAATAAATAAATTTAATTTAACATTATTTTTTTTGCAATTGATTGCTTATCAGTTATGTTTCGATGGTTATCTGGTATGGATAAAGGAAGGTTATCGATTTGTCTTAGAGACAATTATTGAGAATAACCTTTTTATATTTAAGTTACTCCGAGCTGGATGAATTTAGTGAAATCTCGGAGAACCATAATTACCTCTTCATGAGGTCATTTAAGGAGTAAAAAAGTCATTGGAAAGTAGGTTCCGAGGTAGTGAGGTAGAGACACGATAAGGCAGTGCAGCGACTGCTCTGAGTGTACCCAAGAGCTGAGAGCTATGAGTACACTATACACTATACACTGTACACTGTACACTATACACTTTAGTCGGCTCCTAATGGTCTTGCTCCAGTTTCTCTTTATGATTGTCGAAGATTATCTCTCATGGTTTGCTGCTCGCTACCGTTCTGCTCTACATGGAACCTCTCCTGTCCCTATCCTGGAGGGGTCCAGAAGGACATCTCTCCTGCTTGAACTGTCCTTATCGCCTAACTTTAGAGAGGTCAGCGGCCGCGAATATTCTTGGAACCAGGAGACAAGGGATTAGTCGGGACATTATATGATTCTGTCGTATTGTCATTTCTAAAGTAAGAAATTCTGTATAGAATTTAACTCTTCATTCATTGCCATTTGAACCGTTGATTTGAGAAATAATTCAGACAACCCAAAACGAACCATAATTAAAACGTGATTGACTCTTAACCTATTATATTACAAATAAATTTAAATTTGCTTACTTATGGGGTTTCTCAAATCAATCAACTTTACGGAAATAAAAAAAATAATAATTGTTGATAAGATTGTGATTCAATTATTTATAAAAGTACCTTGAGACCAGATTAGTCATCTTCTTATCTTTCACCCCGTTCACATTTGAGCCACTGGAAAGTATCTTACTTAAGTGTTTCTCTAAACTAAATGATAATAACTATCAGCCATTACCAAGCAGCCAAAATGCGTCGGAAATATAGTAGTGACTAGTATACCCGAGCGAGAACTCTCGCATTAGATCCTAATACATTAGAAGTATAAGCGATATTAGGGAAACATATTTATTCTTATAAACAATATAATATTACCAAAAAAGTTTATTTAACACACACATTTGGTGAAGCTACATAGTTTGTAATGACTATGTTGAAGTTCCAGTTCATACTTTATAAGTAATTAGCTTACCCCACTGGAAAACATCTCTTCAATTTAGCAGTTAGGCAATTAGATTCAGCTATACCATTTTCTATGTCTAGTATTCATATTTAACAGTGCCCTTTAGAGTTGGACATGGGAAACAATATATAATTTCCCAATCATTAAAAGTTGTAAACAGACTCAAATTGATATAAAGTTGCCATGACAACGGCACGTACGCAAGAGGGCACCGATCCTCGTGCGGACCTATATCCTGCATTATCTCGAAAACGGTAGGTTTTTGAGCTTTAAAACGCTGGAACATTACGATCCATAGGAGCGTACATGGTCTTGATGCCCGCGTCAAAATCTTTAAAACCCAACTTGTCCCGTCTCGATCCGCCGACTCTCAATCGTCTAAGTTTTGAAACCTTCCAGTTTTTTTATCACTTTTATTTAAGCCCTTGTAAGATTTTAAAAAACAAAATTGGAATTCGTCACATCTCCATGAAATTTCCTTTCTTTTGATACCTCATTCGTCAAAATCCATCGCTCCTGAGAGCCGGAAAAGGGATCTATACTACCGTAATAATATATAGTAGTGATGCTTCTAAAATACCTGTCTATATCAACAGAATGCTAATCCGTCTAATTTTAAGTATCTCCCAAAAAGCGACTTTTGGGGTTTCTCAACTCGACGATTCATTTCTAAGGAAAGAAATTCTTTACAGATTTTTTTTTTCTCATTAGATTACTTTTCGTGATTCAAATTGTATATGCAACAGTGTTGGGCGTTACTCGAATATTTTTTTATTTAACGTAAGGTAATTATATAACGTAATCGTTATTCGCTAGTTGTATACAATTGATTTATTCGTTATTGAAGAGATGGTCTGAATTATTCGTTATCTATTATTCGTTATTTGTTATTTTAATTTCAATTGATTGAAATAAAATTATTGTGAAAATTTTCCAACATTTCATTCGCTTTTCCTATTTTATCTCATGACCGGATGAATTGATTTTCTCTGTTCTAACAATTTTCCTGTTAGAACTGTTTAGTAGTAAGATAAAAGTAATTAGTATGAACATTTTCCAACTTTTCATTCGTTCACAAAATGTAAGAGGAAAAGCTAATGAAAAGTCAGACAAATTGTCACACTACGTTACTTTTATCTTACCAGTAAACAATCGCAAAATCATTTGAACATAGAAAATCCATTCGCCAGTTCACGAAACGTAAGAGGATAAGCGAATGAAAAGTTGGAAAATGTTCACTCTCATCAAGAACTTCGTTCGCTGACTCTTCAATTTAATGAGATAATATCAGAATAAGTACTCGACATTCATTGTATTGTCACTGAGAGAAATAAAGGTGTTTTTTGTTTTGCAGTCTATATGTAGATGTCTATAATGTTAAGTAGATGTATGATTAAATGAGTAAAGGGAAAAGTACAGAAAAAAAAGAAAGAAATGTAATATATATATGTTATATCTAACTGAGGATTGTTCCGTACGCTGTGTATTGTAGCAAGCCAATGTATTTGGGCAGTATTGATTTTCAATAAATCATTTCTCTGTTTATCGAAGTGCTGTTGTATACACATTATTATTTTTTTTTCACGTCTGGTGGTCGATGGAATCAAGATTTTCGATAATGTTGATTATCGATAACGATTATACATGATAATGCAAAACAAATTCCAATATCTAGGGTCAGTTGCCAAAGCGAAAAATAACATTAAAGAAGAAGTGAAAGCTAGGCTGTTAGTAGGTGTTTGAAAATGCACTCAGTTTGGAAATCTCTTCCGTAAATCCAAGTCAGTAATATATCGGGCAGTGATCCGGCTTGTGGTGATATATTTCAGCGAAACGTGGGTCCTGGCTCAAAGAAATAAAAAAAAATATTTAGGTGTGGGATAGAAAGGTCCTCCGAATGATGTGTGGGCCTGTAAACGAATCAGGACTATGGCGATCCAGAATAAATCAAAGGTGAATGGAGATGTACGGTGAACCAGATATTGTGATATTCTTCAAGATGGCAAGGATATGATGGTTTGACCACTTGGAAAGAATGCGAGAGGCCGTCTACCAAGAAGGCTGCTGAGTGCCGGAAGGAAGACGAGCGCAAGGAAGACTGTCTGAGACGGCTTGGTGACGTGGAGGCAGGCCTGCGCCGGATAGGGGTGAGGGGATGGGCAGAGCTTGCACCTGACAGGAACGAGGATAATGGGCCTACTGGGGCTCTAGAGCCAATACATGTATATATAACTAGATGGATAGCTTACATGAATAAATCAGGTTTTACGGCGCGTGAGCAGGCTATCCGTCCATTTGGGGATAAACAGAATAAATATATATATATATATATATATATATATATATATATATATATATATATATATATATATACTTTTATTTTTCGTTTCTTATCCATATATATATATATTTATTCTGTTTATCCCCAAATGGACGGATAGCCTGCTCACGCGCCGTAAAACCTGATTTTATATATATATATATATATATATATATATATATATATAGAGAGAGAGAGAGAGAGAGAGAGAGAGAGAGAGAGAGAGAGAGAGAGGCCCGTGTCTGCACTGGCTCATGAAGTGTTGGGAGGCCCGTGTCTGCACTGGCTCATGAAGTGTTGGGAGGCCCATGTCTGCACTGGCTCATGAAGTGTTGGGAGGCCTATGTCTGCACTGGCTCATGAAAAATAGCCAAATCAATAAATTAATAAAATTTCTAGTTATTTGTGAAAGGAGGGAGTGAAGGCTTCGAAACGGCACCACCGCTTTTGATATTATTTTTAGTCCTGTCTATGCCTGAATTGGCTAAATGTTGACTAGCTGGTTAGTTGTTAGTGTTTTCCAGAATTTATTTACTTCTAGGTCTTTCCAATTATGAGAGAAATTGCTTTTTGGCTACTAACGTTTAGGGATTAATTTAAAAACAAAATTAATTTTTAGTTAATTAATCAATAGTTTTTTATTGATTTAAGCATAGATATAATGAAGAATACTCAAGCAACCACTGAATTGGCATTCAAACAAATAATCTTCTCAGCTTTGCTTGGGCTTAAAGCAGGATTACAAACAGCATTAGAAAACAGCAGAAGAAACACTTAGCACTTAGCGATTAGGAAGCCAAGGCGAGGCAAAAGAAAATATAAATTGTAAGAGCGATAAGAGCAATAACAGAAGAGGAAGGAGATTTGAGGAACAGTTTTTGTTGTCCCGACTACGAAATGAAATCCTCGGAATCACAACTGCATTCAAGTGTGCTATTTTGTTTAAGAAGCTTTAATAAGCCAAATATTTTATAGGTTTTCGGTTTTAACAACCTTCTTAATTAAATTATTTATTTAATAATAATCAATTCTTTATTTATTCCGGGACTTGTCCTTTTAGAATAGCATTACATGCAATATTAGTTGAGCCTTACAGTAAGATAAAATATCTGATGTGGACAACCCATGACTTCCTTGTACGCCTATTAAATTATAAATCCGTGGCTCAAAAAGTGATCCTGAATCCTGAATCCTGGTTACTAGTTTCCGAAGATCGCAGTGTCTCAAAAAAAAAAAAACTCGGCGTCGCGACATCCATCTATTGACACACACACACAAATAGGGAGGGAAACCAGTATTTTACACTCAAGTAACAAACAACAAGTAATAAAAATGTTTAATTGGATTGGAAACCAAATTGCGATTGTAACCTTTATTATCGAAACATATGATTTATGTATTTAATTTTAATATAATTTTTGATGTAAGCTTATTATGATTTTCAAATAAAATACCGTTTTCGGCTCACCAATTTTAACAAAAATATAGTAAATACATTCATATCGATATAAAAGTTCTATTTACCAAATTTGAGATTTTTTACGTTATATTTTAATATAATTTTTGATGACCTTCAAGTAAAGTACCGCTTCCGGTTTTCCAATTTAGACAAAAATCTAATATGTTATTAAAATCAATATATAAGTTATAAATACCAAATTTGAGAAGTTTTGCATAGTATCTTAATATAATTTTTGATGTAAATCAATAATGACCTTCAAGTAAAGTACCACTTCCGGTGATCAAGCAGTGACCAAAAAGGGAGGTTCACAACTAGATTTTACAGCAATCCTAAATACAAAATTTCAACTTTCTACGGCTAACCGTTTTTGAGTTATGCGAGATACGAACGTACGTACGTACAGACGCCACGACGAAACTAGTCAAAATGGATTTAGGAATGGTCAAAATGGATATTTCCGCTGAAATCTGAAAACCGAAAATTTTCTTGATTACAATACTTCCTTTACAAAGGAGTAAAAAGACAAAAGAATCAACAAATAATAAAATTAATTAATAAATAAAAGAATAATAAAAAAAAGATGAAATTGTAATAAATCATAACATACCTTTTCGGCCTTCAAACAACAGCAAACTTCCATTATTAATAAATATAGTTTAATAAAATGAATCGATAATAATTAGAAAAGTACAAATAATCTAATCTAATATATAATTTTCGTTTTGTATTATTTTTTCGCAGGACTAAAACATTATTCTGCGATATGAGGAGTGCCATCTGTAGTCTTTTTGATAGTCCAACCACTATCGATAAGCTTTTCGGTAGCTACTATGTATCGATATTGCTATCGAACTCTCGCCAACCCCCTGCTGCGGTGCGGCCCTTCCCCTTCAAGCACTTCCCACTGCCCACATCCACTTGATGCCTAGTCAGCGGCTTCAGTTGTCATGCTCGGTTCTCTTAATCTGGTCTGGCTCACTCCATCACATAACCTGATTCCAGTCGACCCTCAGCCTTGATCTTTGGCCTGTTTTACCTTATTCTTATAAATAATTTATAATAGTATATTGTATAATCGTTTTGTTTTTTTCTATTTAACAACTGTGCTTTTCATACCTTGGCATAAAATGGTCGGTTCTTGAACCAGATTGATAGTCGTCGAAAAAAAAAATTATGCTATTAATATCAATATCAATATCTAAATCCGCTATGTATGTATAATAGGTAAAAGTTATTATAGCGTAAGGTTATAATAACTCTTAGCTATTGTTGACTGATATAGAGCAATTTCTAATGCTGATAATAATTTGTTGTATAATATAATGGAGAGGCCCTCTATCCTCTATGTATAGAGTTGGCAGGAGACAACAATGGCTGCAATGTCTTCATTATCTTGTGGATTCCTCTGGGCATCTGGGTCATCGGGTCACTCTATGGTCAGTCTTCGGCGGCCATCCGGGTCTCTGCTCTGTCAAGTCAGCAGGTAATGTAACATAGCGACAGTAGAACGAGAAAACTATCAGTACAAGTTTAATTCGGCTCGAATCAGTTTGAGTTTTGAAATGGCGTCGAAAGGAAAGGAGTCTTGCATGATGTTATTAATATAGTGATTGTTGTCTTAGAAGAAGAGCTAATACTTTATAGGACTTCAATGGAAGTTTTGAGCCATATTAAAAAGAAAAAAGGTTTAAAAACAATTATATTGAACATGTTCCAAAATCAAAAGAAACTCCGTTTTTGGGTGAGAAAAAGCATTTTTGAAAGATATATATATATATATATATATATATATATATATATATATATATATATATATATATATATGTATATCAACTGCATAATGTCATTTAAAGATAGTGACGAGAGACGTCACGGCGTGGGCGAACCTTTGTAGGGCGGTCTATTGGACCGAAAGGGGTCTGGGTCGCTCATTCTCTGCTCCTTAATATTATAATATTGTTATTAACATTGGTTTGCCTGAGTAAGTTATTAGATAAAAATGAGTTTGATCAAAGGTTCGATAAAAAAACTTACTCGTATAAACCAGCCTTTAGGCATTATGTTATTAGTATCATCTATTATGTACGATAACTTTAAAGGCATTATATTTGTGATGATATCGGAAACTAAATCCTTTTCAGATATTCTGAGGAAATACATAAAAAATAAAATTGTCTTCAGTATTGTTTAGATCTCTTCTACAATCTAAAATATTTCCAATTTTAATTTAAATAATTTACTCTTCGCTGGCTGCAGTAGCTCTGAGTGGCAGTAGTAGCCATGTTTTTGTTGGATTTGTTTGTTTGTTTTTTTAGATAAAAGTTTTTGTTGAATAACTGACACTACAAGCTGCCACACTTAAGGGCAATAAGTATAATGCTGTTTCATAATCCATTTTCCATTCATACTATGTATATATATATATATATATATATATATATATATATATATATATATATATATATATATATATATATATATATATATATATATATATATACTGCAATTATTATATGTGTGTATATATATATATATATATATATATATATATATATATACACACACACACACACACACACACATATAATGATTGCAGTTTTTCATCATTACTGAGCAACAAGTGTGTTAAAATATTTAGAAGAAGGTTGATGTAGTTGTTCCGCTTACCATCTCTGATTCCATTAATGTTAGAAAAAGTTTCCACTAACTTTGTTCATCAGCCCCTCTCTCTCAAGCACTTACTCATCCTATGTTCTGTCTCACCTTACCACGGCAATCTACCTGTCGCTAATTGAACTAGGTATGTTATGGAACGGTAAAATAATCTATTAGCTCCTAACAGCTCCGAGTTTCAATTTCAACCGATTTACTCTCGTCTTGGTAGTTGGCCGGTTCGGCAATCACCTTTGAGGACGAAGGTGGAGCGACAAAGATAAGCGGTTTCCAGAATTGATTTTATTCCTATCATTACGATTATTTTGTATATTATATTGTGTTGAAATTAGTTTTTCCAATATGTGAGTTGTATTTATTTAAGCTTCAAATTTATTTGTACGATAATTTATAGCTTTTTTTTTATTTTTGGCGATTCCTTGAACCTCCAGTATAAGAAGTAAGAAACAATTTTTATCATTATCAAACAACAATACAACCTTTATAATTATTGGAATTCATTCTCAAGTCCGAATAGTGCATTTTATCAGAAGCCTACCAAAGACGACATTTTACGATTCCAATTTTGTTTAAAATTTTATAGTATAAATTGACAAAAAGTTCCTTGAAATTTAAAGTTCACAGCCTCGAATCCCTTGAACTTTTT
This sequence comes from Rhaphigaster nebulosa, assembly GCA_948150685.1. Taxonomy (NCBI): domain Eukaryota; kingdom Metazoa; phylum Arthropoda; class Insecta; order Hemiptera; family Pentatomidae; genus Rhaphigaster; species Rhaphigaster nebulosa. The sequence goes on along the minus strand of OX411312.1, from coordinate 1,032,158 downwards.
CATAACTTATCGTTGGACATCCCGCAATTTCATTTGCAAGACTGAATCGAACCCTCCAGTCCTTTCCTATCAAAACTGATCCTTGCATGGCTCATCCAACCTAAGATGAGCATTGTATCAAAAAGTCTGGTTGCTATCCTCGACCAAAATATATCACAATCAATCTACTAATATACTAATCGGAACAGACTTTTTTTTCCCTATATATACTTGCTGTTATATAAGCGAAAAAATTCGTGAGCAGTAGAACTCCTTCACTAAGGTCGTATTTTCACAAAAATAAAAATGTGGTAAAAACGCGGGAGTAAGAAAAAAATTGAGACCCACCAAAGACAGTTCCCTAACATACCGAAATTTACACGTACTTTTATTATATGTTTCTGCCTCTCCGCTGACCTTCGATACAGAAAGTCCTGCATAAAGAATTTCAGCTCATTTGACCCAACGGGGACCGCTGGAGGTACTCAGCGGGAAAAATATATATATATATATATATATATATATATATATATATATATATATATATATATATATATATCAGACATCTCCAAATCTTCCATAATCGTGCTCTAGGAGTTATGAAACGGATAGAAAACGCAGTCCCACCGCTCACCTTCGACCCACTGCAATAGTCAATTTTTTTTCGAGGAAAATACGACTAAAAATACACACTCCACACACATATACTAATTAACTCTTATCTTATTATAATTAGGCAGTAATTTACACTGTTAAAGGAAGATTGGAGAATAATAGGCCTTGATCTTTGACTAATTAACCTCGTAAGTAGAGGCGGTTCGATGTATCGATTTTCTCGTTTTGTAGTCGATATAAGTGGATGGTGTTTCCTGTTGAGTCAGGGCGATAGAAGAGACAGAGACACCACTTGTCTGCGAGGTCGAGGGCTAGCGGCTCTTTGTCTTGGTTTGCTCTTTAAAGTGTTATTATTTTATTGTAGGCTCCAGCTGTTATGTAACAGTAATAGTAATGTAGTCCTGTTGTTGTTGTTGTTGCATCACTTGTCTTTTTTGGGGTATTTTGAGTCGATAGGATCTGTGATACAGGAATCCTTTCCAAGATGAATATTAATAGTATTAATATTTTCTGATTGCCCATTGGTCGACAATTAGCGGTTTCCGTTTCCCATCCCAAGGTTAACCAGTATTATTATGGCTTATTAGCAAGACGATAGTTTAATAAATCTATCGTATTTTACTCTAGATGTATTTAATACCTTCAGATCTAATTTAGTTTGATTTTGTTGACGAATGTCGTAAATAGTTGACTTTTATATTTGTAAAGTCAATCAGTCAGTTTAAAATCAAAGTCAGATTGGATTCAGAATAATTGTAAACTTTTTTTTTATCATCACTTGACCCAATTATATAGAGTAGAGAAATGGGAACAAACGGAAGGGCGCCCAAGGGTTGAGCTCAGGTGAAAAACATGCCGATCATAAATTGTACCATACTTGAAAACATTTGAAGCCTTTGAGCATGAGCTTAATGTGAAGTCAGGCTAAAACTTATTCAATTATCTCTCATATATAAATATAAAACGTTATATTTTATGTTTTATAAAACAAGACGACCTCCGGTTTCACCCACGTTAAATCCGGATTGACCTCTGTTATACAAAATAACTTTTTTAATAATAACCCATCATATCTTGTTCAGTCTTATTTGTTGCAAAGATTTTCAAGGAACAGGATGAAAACGAAAAAATTAATAGCATTTCTTTTCTATAAACGGCTATATCGTAACACTTAAATAAGTTTCACACCTTTTTTGTTTCTCCCTTATCCTACCATTTTATTTATAAAATAAGGTTTTCACACAATAATTAAAAAACTTTATTTAAGTTGGTCGAGGGGGGGAGAGGGTGCGGTCAATAAAGAAAAACATACTAATCTGTGGAATTTATTTATTTTTATTGTCTGTCAACGTTTCGGCCTAAGTTGGTAGGCCTTTATCAGGGCTAAAAAAAAACAAATAAAGGATAACAACTAATAAAATATTAAAATTTAGTAGTTTAAAATATGAAAAAAACGTAAGCAAAAATAGGCAGACAGGTATTATACCGATTATAGGTATACTGATATATTATACCAACATCTACGATCTAGTACACAATATTAAAAAGTTTTTGTAGTCAACTTGGTCCAAGAGGTATGAAGTTGTCATACCTAAATGTAATGTATATCGACGTCTTTTTTGAAAAAGGCCTAAGCGCCATTTAGCAAACTTTACATGAAACGATTTTCTCCAAATAACAATATATTTTTGTTTTCAATTTTATTCTTTATTGTTGAGTATACAGTAGGAGCTTATTAAAGTGACAAAACCTTTATAATTACAATATATTTTTAAGACTTCTAGCACAGGTGACGACCGAGAGTCGTTAGTATTTGGTGCTCACGTCATCAATAGTCGTACATTTTTAGATCATTTTAATTTTCTTTTTCTCTATATATCATTAGAGGGAATAAATAGAGGTGGTGTATAGGTCCGATAAGTTGAAACCTAAATTTCGAATATTTGGCGCTTAAGTCTTTTTCAAAAAACGACGTCGATACACACACACACGCAAGCACTCACTCACGCACTTTACTAACGACTATGAAGATCATTGGCCGCGCGATGCGGTATTCTTACAGACCTTCATTGCACAGACAACCTGGAGGGGGTCACCCAACTTACGTTGTTACGAACCATGGTTTGCAGGGTGCAGCGGCAGGCTATCCTTAGCTCTATAACTGAGTATTTGAAGTCACAGATATGTAAAGTCACTGATAAAGAAATAAAAAAAAAAAGTAGTTTGTAGTGCTTGATTTAAACACTAAAGGACCGTTTATACAGTGACAGTTGGAGTCATGTCAGCTGTTACTGCCATCGTGTAAACTGTCGGACGGTCGCTTTCATGACAGCATTCACGCCCGTGGCCGTACTGTCGCACTATCAGGTTTGATAGTTGACCAGTTCCAGCTCCAGTGTGTACTAATAATCAGGCTTGATATTGAATCGATATTTAATTTGATGAAAGAAGAGATACGTGGGAGAGGAATACATAACACCATCTGTTTAAGGAAAGATGTAAAAATAAATATGTTTTTTTAATTAAATGTCTGGATGACTCGCATGACTTACAGATGTGCTCTGGTTCTGGTAAATGATACTAACAGATGTGTACTCCCATCTTGAAATTTATTCTAAATATACCCTACTCCTGCTCCTAGTCAATAATATTTTGTAAAGATCATCATTATTTGTTATTATGCATTTTTTTTCACTATTAATTATATTAAATCGAATTCAGAAATAGAAATAAATTTTCTAATTTTTTTTTTTCTCAAAAGGTTATTATTATTTTATTAGTGTTAATTTATGTCACCACTGGCCACTATAAACATTTATACGTTTTTGATTATTAAATGTATTCAATGGAAGCATTAATCTTAGCTTTGGTGTCCAAAAAGTTCGGTTTTGGGGTAAATGCTTAACTGTCTAATTAAATCCAAACCTTCAACTGGTGAGACCCTTTACGGAGCATGAAGCATAAACACTGATGTATCAGAAATCAGCCACCAGAGTTCGCTGAGGTGAAGTATAACCAGTTATAAGGAAGGATATTAGTTCCAACCTCTTGATAAAGTTGGATCTTACAGCTTCTGTAGTACAGCTGTGTCGGTGTTTGTATCTCAGAAGGTCGGAATCTACAGAACCTGTTCTTCAAAATACTTTGTCATATTTAGATTTCTCCGTTTATTTAATTATATTCCTCATTCCACTTTCGTGACTCAATAAAGATTTGAAAATGTGAATCTCAGACTAGATTTAACTTTTTTTCAATGATCACACCAGCATAACAATCCTCAACAAACCGAACTATTTTGCACTTGACCCAAAACCGCTCCTGCTTAAATAATGAGTCTTCCGGATACTAAGTAGCATTCAATTAAATTATCAAAGTCATCAGAATGGACATGGTTGAAACGTAGGCTTAAATGTGATATTTAAGCATAACCATCTAAGAAACATTTAAAAAATATCTGATGTGGACAACACATGACTTCCTTGTACGCCCATTAAATTATAAATCCGTGGCTCAAAAAGTGATACTGAATTTGGTTACTACTTTCCGACTAAGGAAGCTAAAGGAAGTAAAGAAATAATCCAAGGAAAAATAAAACAGAGAGATACGAGGAAATCAGAAGCCCAATAAATAAGTCAGGAAGCGGGATGACTAGCCGCCAGAAGAATCTATCTCAGAAGTTCCTTACGCAATATCTCAGCTAATAATGGTCCGATTTAAATGATTTTTATATCGTTTTGTAGGGAATTTCATTAGCTTTCGTTTAAATACAATTTTGCGGATTTTTTTATTCGATATTTGGATTCTACGTATCTTGAAACGTAAAACATACTCAAATTTTGAGGGAGGGAGGGGGTTACAAAAATTTTCTATTGAAAGTCTAATTATGAGCTTCAAATAAAGTACCTCTTCCGGTTTTCCAATTTAGACCAAATTCTAGTATGTTATTTAAATCAATATATAAAGTATAAATACTAAATTGTAGAAGTTTCGCGTAATATTTTAATATCTTTTTGATGGAAATCAATTATGACCTTCAAGTAAAGTACCACTTCCGGTGATCAAGCAGTGACCAAAAAGGAGGGTTCACAACTAGATTTTACAACAATCCTAAATACAAAATTTCAACTTTCTACGGCTAACCGTTTTTGAGTTATGCGAAATACGAACGTACGTACAGACGTCACGACGAAACTAGTCAAAATGGATTCAGGGATGGTCAAAATGGATATTTCCGTTGAAATCTGAAAACCGAATATTTTCGCGATTAAAATACTTCCTTTACTTCGTACAAGGAAGTAAAAAGAGGAAGAATCTAGCTTCAAAAATAAAAAATGTTGAGTCCTGTAAAGTTGAAGTTTTGTTAAATTTAGTGCGGACTTGCCCCACATTTTTCCCACCTAATCTTTTCTACAATAGTATTATTATCCGACTGGATTGAACAGAAACCGTTTCGCTTTAGGTACAGAGGACGACAGTTTTATCTCGGCAATATTATTACTCGAATAAAAGACTAATTAATCGAAAATTCTCCTTGAATGTGATTGTTCCACTTGACAGGTGACTAGTTCCGATTTCCGCCAATTTCGCCGGTTCGTCATGATTAATTTTAACCGCATGATTAGGCACGTTTCCGTTGATTAATCAGAAAAACCATGGCCCTCTCTAATCTTCTTCCATTATAAATATCCCATTCCTTATGTTCCCCTATGTAATAAAAGTTATGATTCATTCCAGTGATTATGTCTGTCCGAATGTCAGGCGTGACAATATTAAAGCCGGCAGAGCACTTGGGTTTGTCAGGATATTTCTGGGTTCACTCAGCCTTTTGAGAATATCGTTGTTTCGAGATTGTGGCTTATTATAGATTTTTAAAAACTATTTTGTATATACAGACAGAGGCAGCTGATACGATGTTGGCCTTAGACCACCCCACCCCCTTGTGAAGGCGGTAAGTTGACTCATCGGGATGTTACAGCTGTGTTAGAAATTGATTGCTCTTCGAATTTATCCTTCTGAGTAGCCTATCTTTGTATCTTTTTATATTTCTCCAAATTAAATTAAACTAGCTGGATCCGTTCGGAAATTCCGCACACACCCTAATTGTTTTCCTTTCAGATTTTTATCCATTAGGGTTTCAGTACAACTTTAATTATTTGCATTCTGTAATATTCGTACCGGAGAGATTTACAACAAGCCTATTAGTAGATGAACAAATTCTATACTCTACAATGGGCGCGAATTAACTTTGCTTGTTCTATTATAATGTTAATTAAAATATAAGTTTTCCCATTACAGTATTATCAAAATTTTAAAAATATTGCCTTTAAATTTCAAGTGATGAAGCTTATCTTCAACTTACCTCAAAGATTTTTAAAAATTCTTGATCGATCGCTTATGATTTTGAATTGATTTAAATCATATTTCATCTTATATCGTCTTTCTCCTTTAACATCGAGGAAACACTTTATTTTCTTAAATGTTAACAATAATCCTAAAAGATTAATATGAAATATTAGATATAATGATAGCCTAGTTAACTATTGGTGTAACTACTCATAAAATTTCTGTTTTTTAATTAATTTAAAATTAGTGGTAGCATTTACAAAAATTTAATGTACTCTAATTAAAAATGTCTTTCAAATGTTGCATTTCTGTTGTTGATTGGTTCAGTACTTCTGGAAAAAGGATATCTCCAACAGAAATAATATATATGATGTTTGATTACTTAAATCTATCAATTCTAGGAAATAAATTGCATGTACTGAGTCACTATAGTTTATTTTAAATTTTATAAAATGATCCTAAAAAAAAACCACGCAATAAAAAATAAAAAATCAATTTTTCAAACAATTAGGCAATGAAACTTGTCTAAATTATTCTTCTTAAAGTCTTTTAACTTATCAAATATATAATACATCACCGAGGAAATGCAGGGAAAAAAGTTGTTGTTACTCCATGTTTTATTTTTACCACTTCCTCATCATCTAAATATAATAATATCGATATATTGTTGATATATATGAAGCTCTTATACTATTAACTATCTGCTAACTATAGAATATGAAGGTTTAGAGCTCTAAAGGTCCACTGTAGGCAGGCAATCTATATCTGCAGGTATACACAGGTATATCTGCAGGTGAAGGTTCATTATACAGCCAGTGTACACAATACATTGGTATATTGTACCTCTGCTGCACATTATATTGTTTATTGGCAAAACTTGCATTATTCTAAAAGAGGTGACATTTGGAAGGATATTTCCTGCAGATACAACATATATCTTATCATTCAAAAGGTGTCATTTATGTGAATTTTACTATTCTTTTGCGATAAAAACGCGCTTGTTTGAGTTAAATATTTTATTTACTAACATTCTTTTGCTCTTATTGAAAGTTTTGAATTTCATTATTTTAAAATGTTTATAACCAATAAACACAATTCGATTTTCGTGTCGCTGGAACGGCATTTTTGGAATTTTGAATTGAAATTTCACGCTTTAGTAGCTAATTAGTGTATACCTTTCAACTCGGAATTTGAAAAGTGTTGAAATCGATCGGGGACAAGTTATTTAAACGAATTAAGGCATCCGGATTAACATATGTAAGTTTTATTTTGCATGAAATTGCACACTTTATACAATTTTGGGTGAATTTTTACACCATTAAATTATACATTTAGCCGTGATTAAAAAAAAAATATTTGTAAATTGCTTGAAAATATAAACATTGAAACAAAATTACGTAGGGCAGATTCACGAAATTACTGTTTATAACACATTTAATAAAATTCAATCTTCTGGAAAATTCTGGAACAGAAACTGAAAATTGAAGTTTGTTTTGTTCTTTTTAGATTCGTGGAAAAGTCAGTTAATCCTTTCCAAGCCATTCACTTCCTTTTATGTTATACAGTGCTACACTCAGTTTATAGTTGTAAAAATAATTCTGCATACACACAGTTTTTCGGACAAAAATATGTTCAATAATTTATTGGAAATAAATTAATTAATGGATATGATAACAAACAATATCCCGCATAAATTTTTACTTGTGCAGGGAATCAAAAATGCGTACAACCCAATTAAAAACCAATATCGGAAATTGGTCGAGAAAATAAATTATTCATGCTTTAACAGTTGTGATATTAAGTAGTTAGTTATATACTCATGGTTTTCATCTAATCAATTATATCTTATTTAAATATAAACCCAAAATGAGAAAAATGATCACAATTGAAAGACAATCCACCAAAATGGATCGTAAATCCAAAGAGGTAAGTTCTACCGGCAGAGATGAATGGCTCAACTTTTTCGACAAGGATTGAGTTATCGATATATCACCAGAAATGTGGAATTGTCTCACTTGACCATGTGATACGTTATTAAAAAAATTATCAGTTGGCAATAAAAAACACTTAGGCAGAAAAGGCGTCATAGTGGGTGAATCACGTGTGATCGTGCGAAAAGTTGGAAAAAATACTCTAATAGGAGCTCGCGAGGGTTTCACATTTTACATAGCAATGCTCCAACTTACATAATTTATTAAGAAAATATCTGATGTGGGCAACACATGACTTCCTTGTACGCCTATTAAACTATAAATCCGTGGCTCAAAAAGTGATGCTGAATTTGGTTACTAGTTTCCGAAGATTTGCAGTATCTCAAAAACGACACTCGGCGTCGCGACATCCATCTATTGACACGCACTCACGCATCCACACACACGCACGCATCCACGCGCACGCACGCACGCACACACACACACACACACACACACACACACACACACACACACACACACACATTCGCCACTGGAGGTCTCATTCCGTTATTATATGTCGTTTTCCTTCAGTAGGTAACTAGTTTCCAAGAGATTTCTTCGTGTTCCGTGACAACATTAAAACTATCAATATCACTAGATAAAGCATTAGAAATCGACAGTTTCTAAATCTTAAGCGGAAGAACCCACTTAACTAATATCTTATTCTCATGATGAAGACTTGTTGATCTCACAAATGGGGAGGAAAACTATTTTAGACTCAATTTTAACACTTAAACAAGTAATAAAAATGTTAAATTGGATTGGAAACCAAATTGCGTTTGTAACTTTATCACCGAAACATATGATTTCTCTTTTAATTTAAATATAATTTTTGATGTAAGCTCATTATGACCTTCAAGTAAAGTACCCTTTTCCGCTCACGAATCTTAACCAAAATCTAGTAAATACATTTATATCGATATAAAAGTCCTATTTACCAAATTTGAGATGTTTTACATCATATTTTAATATATTTTTTAACGAAAGTCTAATATGATCTGCAAGTAAAGTACCACTTCCGGTTTTCCAATTTAGACCAAAATCTAATATGTTATTTAAATCAATATATAAGTTATAAATACTAAATTTGAGAAGTTTTGCATAGTATTTTAATATAATTTTTGATGGAAATCAATTATGACCCTCAAGTAAAGTACCACTTCCGGTGATCAAGCAGTGACCAAAAAGGGAGGTTCACAACTAGATTTTACAACAATCCTAAATACAAAATTTCAACTTTCTACAGCAAACCGTTTTTGAGTTATGCGAAATACGAACGTACGTACGTACAGACGCCACGACGAAACTAGTCAAAATGGATTCAGGGATGGTCAAAATGGATATTTCCGTCGAAATCTGAAAACCGAAAATTTTCGCGATTACAATACTTCCTTTACTTCCTACAAGGAAGTAAAAATAGTAATTTATGAAAGATACCAAAATATGTAGATTCTTTTTTTTTTTTTTTGCACGTTTTGGCATTTTTATCGTACGGTTACAATTTTTTAACTACAAAAAATCCAAGCTCTAGTAATAACTCGTGATCATGGTGGGTCATAATTCTGTGGTGTTTGAACCTGGTATTTTTGTATGCATTATTTTTTCTACTCTAAACTATCTCGGAATGAAATAGTGAGTCTAGAAAACATCTGCCTAATTACGGTTCTCTCTCCCCCCCCCCTCTCCTATAACCTCTCTTGCTCAATAAGCAATTAAAAGGACTTTGGTAGTTAATAGTTTGATAACGAACGAACGAATATTGGTTGATATTATTATTTTAACATAAATCTATTTGTTACGAATCATTTAGCCTTCATATTAGTTTTGGTAATGCAGTAGATTTTTCTATAAATAGCCCCGACCAATCCATACCAAATGGTTATCAATTTTGGCTCTATATTATAAAATTATTTTATTCCTTTATCAGACTTTGAAATATCCCTCCGTGTCGGTTGGCAGGTGGTTTTGGATATCGAGAGCCGCGCACCGCAGAACCGATGCTCGGTATAATATTACACGTCAAGACAACAAAGGTACAGAGAACTACAGGTTGCTATTGTCCAGAATTAGGTAACTGTAGGAGCTAATGGGAGAGCTAGGGACCTTGTGGTTTGGTTCCTATTTTGTGGTAGTTGGTACCTATCTATCACACCTTTTTTATCTTTTCTTTAGCTTCTATATCTAAATCATTCGACCTTTACTATTACAATAGTTACAACAACTACTACGTGAACCTTAACATTGTTTAATTTTCCAAATCATTGCCTCATCTAGTCCAAGATCAATAATTTGTCTCATCTTCGATATATAAATTTGTTCTCTTTTTCAAGCAGGAAGTCTCTTAGTCATTTTTTTTCTTTTTCTGTCTACATTTGATTCAATTTCTTTTATATCATCTAATTTGATTTGTACATTCAAAGATTCTAGTTGGGTGGAAAGCTGTCAGAATATTTAGTTTTATAGTTTCTACTTTTTATTTTTTGCATAAAAAAGTGGATAAGTCATAAAGGTAGAATATTTATGTAATGCTTCCTATTGTACTAAAACCTATATATTAATAGGCAGGCAACTCTTGTCAGTTTCATCATTGGATATCCATTGTCGGGTAGATATGGACTAATTTTTAATGGAAAATCAGGTAAAATCTCTGTGTTTTTGTTTCTGGTTGTACCATTAATATCTCTGGAATAGGCGGACCGATTTTATCGCTTTATTTTTTGTTTTGTAGGGTTGTACATGTCTACCAAATCGAGCTCCCTCTGCGCAATACCTACCGTGCCCTCAACAGCTGTGGATGTTAATAACCGCTCGGTTATAAGCTATTACCGGTTTATCTTTATCCGTTGTTTTTTCACTATCGCTTTTAATCATTTTTGTTGTTTTGTTTTTAATCCAAAAACCGGTTGAAAATAACTTACGTAAAAAGAAAGAGGAAAAAAAACCTATTGAGTAAAAAATATGAAATAAACATGGATATGAAATAATTTATAAAATCATTGGCATTACATTACACATTACATTGGCATTACACAAGTTATTTTTTCAAACTTCAAAGCATTTTTGACTAGAGTTGAAACATATTCCATTTTATCTTGGTTAGATAATCTTTAATAAGCAAATTTACAAAACATTAATTTGCTCGAAAAAAAAAAGAAACTTGATTTATACCACTGTCATTCTCGAGCCGGCTCTGACCGAACTGATTTTGGTAAGGTTTTTCTAATAACCAGTTATTTCCGGCCATTTTATTACTTGTGTAAAGTTTTTTTTAGGTTATTTCTAGAATATCAATGTGTAATTTACTTGAATGAAAGGTCTTTCCAATGACTAGTTATTTGTAACTGTTACATTACTGTATATGTTTTGATAGGATGTTATTTCATTCAAAAGTTTTTTTCTCCGGTTTTTGGATAAACCTGTTATTTACATCAGTTAAAATAAATTGAAGGCAAGATAGCCGTAATAATCGATAACCTATTTTTCCTTCACTAAAACCGACACCCTACGGCTCGGGCCCTACGTCCTCTCCCTTCTCATCGCTTATGCGGTATTCAATTCGTTATGTCGCGTGTCCTCTTTCTTTTAGTGAGTAAATAAACCGGCCGGCTAACCTGGGCACTAAATTTGGGAAGGGGAAGCCAAAAATCTTCAGGATTTTTTCATAACTTTTCTCCATATTTCCAGCTGGAAATAGTTAATGAATCAGTCATGAATGACACAGCAAAATATCGAAAGTTAAAGGCTATTCTTAGAAGTGCTAATGACTCAAAATATATTAAAAGATTTTGGTTATAATATGGAGCTTTTAAGTCATGGCTGTGATGTGTGTGCGAGTGGATGTGTATAAATGTAAATTATAATAGTCGAAAGTCAAATGTAGTTCTACTACTTTAGAGTATTCGCTTTTTATATTGCACCCTTTGGACACGAGGCAAAAGTACAATTGGATCGTTAAATAAAGGGTAGCTCCTTCGCGCGACCTTTCCGATGTATCGTATACTCTATCGTAAAATATTTATCGAGAATAAATGGACTCCCTTTAAGGGCAGCGCTATTTTTTCATGGGCGCAGAAATAAATGTAAGGTTTTGTATTGGTTTCTAGATCAGTATAATCCTAATCACAAAAAATAATTACTAGTGTAAACTTTAGGTCACACGAGAAAATATGCTTACTTTGATCAAAAAACTTACTCGTGTAAACCAGCCTTTATGGATAGTTAATAGTATTATCTAATGGGATACTAAAAAACTTCGCGGTAGACTGTAATCTTACTATAAAATATACGAAAACTGATGATGGTCGTTACTTCAAACTGGTTTTACTTTAACTGGATTAGTCACTAAGGCGTGCTTGAGTTCCGCGATAATAGCCATCAAATATTTCAAAAATATTTACGTTTTCATAAAAAAACAATTGTTTTAAACACCAATGTATTTTTTGATTGTAGAGGCCAAAATTTGATATTTTAAGAAATTATAAAATTTGTGTAATAGTTAATTTCTTGAAAGATGAAGAAGAGTAAAAAAAAATTATTTTTGTTTTTCTTTTCCTAGCATACTAACACTATGAAAAGAGTATTTATTTAAAGAATTACATTTTTCATATCCTCGACCCTTTGGAATGACATGGCTCTAACTGTCGAATCCGAAGAAAATGAGTTGTTATTGAGACCAAGTTCTCGCTACAAGTAGAAGCTACTCCTGCTGCAAGATCTGGAGAAATAGTCGAGTAATAAGAACGGATGATCTGGTATCAATTCCATGTAGATTTAAGAGTTTGTTTGCTGCAGCAGAGTTGTACAACAAGGGGTGGCCTAGGGGGAAGGCTAATCAGTTGTATTACAATGTTTTTGTAAATCATCTTTACAGTTGATTGTGACATAGTACCATATCAATCAAAACATCACAGGTGGAGAGATAACTGAATAATGAGTTAATGAAACTTTGACATTAATGTACACGAAACGAATGAAGTGTTACTTGGAACCTTATCATTCCAAAGGATCGATTTTACAGTTTTATTATCTGAGCAAGCACATAATCTGTAGGCTGATATTTCTATTTTTCATACATTTTTATTAAGAGTACTAAAAAAAAGAAGATAATAATTTATCAATCCCTAATTAGATTGATCCTTCTATACCATCATGCGGACGTCAACTGACCAATCAGATTGATCCTTCTATACCATTATGCGGACGTCAACTAAAAAAAGAAGACGCCAAAAATATAAATTAAACATGATTATTATAGTGAATTATATGGCAGAATAACATATAATTTAATAATCATAATATAACGTATATCAGAATTAGATTAGAAGCAGTATCAACTATTGAATTGATATTATAAATGATAAAACGGCACAAGAGTGAAAAATCTAGATGAAATGTAATACAAATAACGTATAATGTATAATTATATCTTACAGCATTACAGTTTACAGTTTACAGATACTGTCCACCATATTGTTAGCACACATGACTGATGAATATAAAAAATCGCATTTTTGTAATTTCTTAGTATTACTAATTTACCAGAAGCATTATTCCCGAAATAAAATGTTATAAACACAAATTTAGGGCTCAGGGAATTAAAAAGGTCGAGAGATATAAAAATTATTCGCAATGGAAAAGTTAAAAGTAAAACGTAAAGTTCTTTTTTGGCCTCATGAAAAGTAGCTACGAGTATTATCCCCATTGGTTAGTTATAATCGTACGTACGTACGTACCTGAGATGGTGAGAAGTTAAAATTTAAAGTTAACTCGTTATTTAATTTAATGATATGCTCTCCCCTTCCCCCCCCCCCCCCCTAACTGGGGTATGATGTATATAGCCGTTTTTAATTGAGTATCTTCCATGTGGGTGTTGGAATAGTTATTTTTTATTTTTATATTGTTTAAGTTGCTCTGTTAAATATTCTATAATTTATCTGTTAATCAAAGTGGTTATAGTTCACACAATGCCTTGATGTTATATCAATGGCACTTAATATTTCAAATTTATATTAAATGATCTTAGCTAAATTTTTTATATTATCATATATTTATGATTTCGGGATGTAATATTTGTTTCGATATTTTTAGACTTATATTAAACTATAGTACAGTAAAACCTCGTTTATCCGGATCAGGTTTTTAGATATTTATTTTATTTAATGTTCGCATTAGTTTTTAACTATGATAACTAGAACTTAACTATGTATAAATACGCCAAACATTCGATTTTTAGTTTGATTCATTGTACACTTTCTGGATAGCTTTTACTATAAGTTATGGTAATAAAATGCTTTTTGTCGAATTTAAGAAAGGTTTGCTAGAGTGTCACAGGTCCTAGAGTGTCACAGGTCCCAGAGTGTCAGAGGACGTGGGTGTCGATTGATTCACCAGCTAGGATAATTCTGCCTTAAGTCTGCCTGCTTATTGAAGGGTTTTGTTTTGCTCATTATCCGGATTGGCTTTGGTCCCAGTTAGTCTTGATAAATGAGGTTTTACTGTATAGTATATTCGTGTCGGGATCTGGTTTCCGATGTTACATAGCTGACAAATTTAAATTTAAAATGTATAGAACAAAGTAAGATATGTAGCAGTGAAATGTTATTATCTGAGAAAAATAAAGGCGGAGGAGAGAGAGTGAGATCCATATATGCGGAAAATATGTTATCCAGAAAATAGGTTATTCAGAAAATAGGTTATCCAGAAAATATAATATGGACGGAGAGTATTGTGTTATGGGATCTGAGGAATGCTAAGGCAAGAGAAGGAAGGTATCCTCCCTTCGTAGAGGGAGAGGGGGAGTGGCGGATAAAGGGATATCTCAGGGAGGGCTTCCTTGTCCCTGTGCCCTTGTGGTACTTAGTTGTTGTAGGGAGAAGATAGGGAGAAGGGAGAGAGGAGGGGGTCATCGCCGGTATGTAATGTCTTCCGTGATGATGATGATCTGGACCGGTTCGATTGAGGCAAAGATACAGCAAATATCACTTTCTAAATGTTCGGATTGTCTTTGCCTGTAAACAGTGCAATGGCCGTTACTTTTATTCTGTGACAGGAGAGAGATAACTTATTTTGCTTGAATGCTTGAAATGGATTGAAAAAGGTATCTATATTTTATATTATTATTATTATTATAAAGTTTATCTCCGTAAAAACAAAAAAGTAGATACAAAGAACTAGTCGCTCAAACCAGATAAAATTGGATGAAATTATTAATGCACTTATTATATTAACATAGAAGAGCAAAAACGTAACAAGAAACATAAAATAATTGTTTATATAAATGTAGGATTTCACACGAAATGCTATCAGCTTGGAGTCCCTAAGGTGAGGCTAACTGCTAACTGCCCAGCCGACGTTTCGTCGGTGCATTCAGGCATCCTCAGGAGCGATCAAACATAGATAAAATGCTATTGCATTTTATCTATGTTTGATCGCTCACTTCTCAGTCTCAATCTCACATCGACAGTCTAAAAAGACTAGAGACACTAGTTTACCAGTATATATCTAAATACAGTAAAGCCCCGATTATTCGCGGAATTGGGCATCAAGGGCACCGCGGATAGCAAAAATCGCGGATGACCCGAAAAAATAAGAAAAAAAATTTCAACATAAAAACTATATTTGATTGTATAAAAAAAATTAACTTTTAAAATACATACATAAGTACAGTACAGCAGAAACCTTTGTTCTACATCTAAATGACTAAAACAAAGAACAGAAAACAAAAAACAATACATATATACAAAAAGTGTTCAGTCGCTCGTTTTCGCTTCTTGCTTTGGAAAGATCTTTTCTTTATTCTAAATTGTATTTTCCTTTACACGAGTTTTTCTGCCAGAGGTGATCGTTCTTCTAAATATTGAAGCAATCCGTTTACCTGCTGCAAAGCAGTTTCCTCCGCTCCGTGTCATCCGCTCGTCTTCTTCACTTTCAGTTTGTTCTTCGTTCTCGTTCACGTTCACTTGCCATTGTTCGTTATCTCTACGTCAGTAATACGTTCAAATCCCGACTCACTCGCGTTCGCAAGGCCTTTTGTATTTTCCTTGCTCTTTGTTCCCTTGGATTAAATTTATTTTTAATTCGTAATTTAAAAAAAATTCGCTGTACTCGCGGATAATATATATATATATATATATATATATATATATATATATATATATATATATATATATATATATATATAAACTATCCCAAAATCGCGACTTTTCAGCCTGATCAGTTGTTTCTTTAATAATATAGCAGTAGATATTTAAACTACCTACATTATTTACATTTTCCGCAGCAGAACGTGTGGGTTAATAGCGACGGGACATCCGGCGGGCGAACCGTTTGGATATTCCGTGATGTGGAAGGCCCTGTCACAGTGGCTCTGCATGCGACAGTTCCGTTAGCGTTCTGATTGGCCGGTTGGTGCTGAGGGATGAAGATGGTTTGCTTCCTCTCGCCAATCCAGGCTAGATTTCATATGTGTGGAGTAGTAAGTGTTAGTAAAGTAACAAGATTAAGACTGACATTGATTTGCTGAAATGGATCTGGATGAGGGATCTACGTAATTGAAGCAGGAGGATCAAAGACATCCTAATTTTAATTCCATGTTAGAAGGAATTCGTGAATGCACTAAGTTTATTATGTTCCATCATCTTACTAGCTACTATTTCAAAATACGGAGAAGCCAAAAGCCCACCCACTCCATGGACAATTAGTTTACTCTCTCGCTTAACGTATTGTTTGGTGGACTTGATTTGCTTGGTTCAAACTATAAGTAAATTATAGCCATGGAAAGGGCAACGCTAGGTACTATTTTTCCTCGCGGCTATCAGCTTTTTCTTTTCTTTTTTCTTATATCTCCGTTAATTTTTAGGCTAGCCCATCTGCTGAATCTTAATTTTGTAACTTATAACTACGGATTGGTAAATAAAAAAAAAAAAAAAAATCTGAGACTGTACCAGAATAAACCAATTTAATTATTTCTGTGTTCACAGGTAATAAGTTGGTATGTCGAAAAATGGTTCTCATGGTTCATCATATCAAGAAGACTTGGGAGATCACAATATCACAATACAACATAACTAATTAATTAGGGATTGATAAATTATTTGCCATTTCTATAAATTTGTTTATTGAAAACTAGTTTCGAATGTTATATATTCATCGTCAGTTCTAAAAACACTCAAAAATTCAAAAATAAGCAATTCAAAATACGGTTTGGTATTATTATACACATTAAATTAAATGTAATATAAGTTTATATTTATACTTATATTACATTTAATTTAATGTGTATAATAATATCAAACTGTATTTTGAATTTTTGTGTGTATTTAGAACTGAAGATGAATGTATGACATTTGAAACTAGTTTTCAATAAAAACTAAATTATAGAAGTGGCAAATAATTTATAAATCCCTAATTTAAATTTAGCAGTAAAGTTTTTTTTTTTCCTTAGGCCTACTGCTCTCAATCCCTAGTTAATTTGTTCGGCCATTTTAATAACATAGGAATATCAAAATCGTATAAAGTTTGGTAGAAAGGATATCAAAATGGTAACATACAAATATTAATAGTTGTTTTAGAATGTTTACTAAACACTGGAACGATGATCATTGCAAATTTTATGGATGTATTGAAAACTTTAATATATTTATGTTATATTAGAGGAGAATTCGAAGAACGGAGGAACGGAACGGTGCTATCTTGGATCTCGTCCACACTAGTCTCACCCCGTTTCTTTGATGCGACGGAGAAAAACCGCCAGCGGAGCGATCGCCCCCGATCCGTTCTTCCGAACATCATTTCTTTGAAGTTTTGCCGCCCCGATTCTAGGATTTGTTCGGTTCGGAGGAACGGAACGGCAGTTTGTTTCAAGTGCATACGCGGCCTTACACTCGACGCTAGCACTATCTGGGATCTAGTAAACCGTGTTTTTTTTGTGAACGCACAGAGAAGGTTATTGTGAGGTTTTCATCTCAAGTGTTTACTTTCGTTTCTTTTATTTCTGTTTTTTATAAGTAAAAAAATAATGCGGAAGGAATCGGCAAAGCGTTGGACGAAAGAGGACAAAAACCTGCTGTTGCCCTGTCTTCTTCACGTATGCTTTCTATCAAGGTATTTTAACCCCACGGAACTGTGTGCTTGACAGCAACTCTTTTTTTTATTTCACTTTGACATTTAAAAAAAAAAATTAACTTTTATTAGATAATGCATAACCTTAGCTTTGCAAATGACACTTTAGCAGACTAACACTGAGAGGTCTCACTCGATATTCGTCCTAACTGTTTAGCATGATAACACATTTAGTTGCGTGAGTTAGTTCCTATTGTGCCTAAGACAAAGGATAGACACAATCACCAATATTCTCATTTCAGCCTAAAATGTTAGTTCCAACTTTGCCAAGCCAAGACAGCCACACTGATATGATATTTAGTCTAGACTTTGTATTCTGCAAGAATATTCTCAAATAGTTGGCCATTTTTTTTTAGGTTTTGATCTAATTAATTTATATTTTCTCTAAGGTTTCATGTTTAGTTTGTATCAAATTTTCGTCTTACGGAAAAATGATAATTTGTTTTGGTTTGAGGTAGATTTGCAGATTAGCAGAAAGATCACATTATCCCTTTACTCGGGAGAAAGGTATCACATTTCTTTTTCATTACCTAATGTCCTTATCTTATCCTAGAGGACCTGCCTTATCGCAACAAGCATAACTTCATAACTTTCTTTATAAAAATAAAAACTACGAAAAAGTTTTTAAACACTCATGTGGTTATGACATTGTTATCGGTTAGTAGTGTTTTGATCAGATCAATAATAAAAAGAAGGCTGAGTTAGATTACATAATAACAGCATCAATAATACCTATATTTGAATTTTTTAATGTTAAGGGAGCAGCTTTAAAGGCTTTGAAAAACGCTCTAAAAACTAGTACCAAATATTGTGCATATTGGTGCAATGCATTTTAGCCAATTGCTAAAATGCAGCCATATTGCTTAACATATCAAGCATACCGGCTCTGACTGTTATTGCCTTTTAACATAAACTACTTTCTTTTTTTGTTATATGTAAGTTAAAAATATTATAAAAATAATATGTCTAATTTACTTTACATATATCTTTGAAACTATTGGTGTAGCGCTTTGCTTCCACCGTTTTTATATTTTTTTATTTGAAACTTCATTCTTTAGAAGCACAATAGCTGCATAGTTATGATTCAAAATACCGTCAGTTGCTAGCCACTACTTTTTCCCATCTCAGGCAATTCTCGGAAACCATCTCGAAAACCATCTTATACATCTTTTGAGGCGATCCACAAATCGATACATTTTTTGACTTGTTAATAAGAGCGGAAATTCTGATGACTCCGGTCGTGTGCCATCGATCGAAGCAGATCGTAGTCGGAAGGATTAATGCCTAGAGAATACGGCGGGTTGGGTAAGACCTCCTCCCGTTTCAGCGTTTCCAAGTAAGTCATGTGATACTGTAGCCGTTCCTCCTTCAATGCTCGTCTCAAACGTATTAACTGCGTTGGATATCGATCCGCTTTGATGAGCTCATTACACACCACACCGAGTATATATAACCTTGGTACCGCGAATATTCGGTCTGGCCGTCGACGTGGAGGCATGTCCGAGGATTCCCAAAGATTTTCTCGTTGTGGACACATTTTTCGTCCCCGGTCACAATGTGATGTGCAAACCCCTTCGGATTCTTTATTTGAAGCAGCTCCTCACTAGTAAAGAAAGACCTGCCAACATCCCTCGGCTTCATCTCGTATGGAACCCAAACCCTTTGCTGCCTAATCATTCCTTAGCTTCGAGACGTTTCGAAATGGCTTGTTGAGTCACTCCCAATGATTTTGTCAATTTTTCTTGCGTTTGCCACGAGTCTTCAAAAAGTAATCCCTCCAATTCCGAATATTCTAAAAAATTTTCTCCTCCACCGCCATTCCGGTCCTCGAAGTAAAAATCACCGCTCTTGAGGCGTTGAAGCTATTCACGACACAGTCTCAGCAGACATCTTCGATCGAAAATAAATTTATGATGCAATTACAAATTCACTGATGTGGTGCTGAAGTTATGTGGACTGATGTCCAAGCTCACTGTTAGACATGTTTGAGCTAACGTAACCACACCCTATCGCTGCTGCCATCTACCGAAAAATGGCGGAAGGAAAATTGTGCACCTTTGTTTCTAACAAGTTCGAAGCTTTAAAATTTGCACATGCAACATCTCCGAGGTTGAGTATAGATTTATAAATGAAAAGTAATGGTTTGTAAGTAATGCATTTAGATAATCAAATGTTTTATAATAATAATAGTCTCAGTACTCCATCGCTAGCTCGCAGAAAGTTGGGGTAGGGGGGGTTGGAATCAGAACTGTTCCTATTCTGGCCTTTACAAAAGAGCAGGTTGTTATCTTCAATGCTTTTTCGCTATTTACTACAGATCCGAAACCGTTGCTACCAAATGCATCTTAACAATTAGAGTAAGTGGAAGTGAGGTGGGAGGTGGAAGGGGTTTGAGTGGATTCCTATCTCTCCCTCTCGTTTAGCGAATCGTTTCACTGTTAGCGCTCTTAGCAAAAGGTGAAGGCTCTGTACGGAGGTCATCTCTACTTTTAAAGTAAACACTGGAAATATATCTATAGTCGATAGTTGTCTTTCTCGATTAGATAATCGATTTAGCAGGGGTGGAACTAGGCTGGTATCTTGATTCAGTTTCTTTTCGAGAAGGACTAAAGTAGTTTCCTGGACGCTGCTAGCCACTTCCGCTTTTCAGATAACTAGGGCCACCACTACCTCATCTTATGATATTAGTATTATCGATTTGTCTTGATAAAAAATTCAGATTGATTATTAAAATTTTATTGAACATAGAAAACAATTTATAGACAGTATACCTGCAAAACCTCGTAAGCCCCTTTTGGTTTATTATTTTTAATGAAAGATGTTTGTAATCAAGGAAGACTTTTTTTTTTAAGACCCCCTGAAAATTTGAGGTGTTTGGTTTAAAGATGAGCAGAATCCAAACATCGAATAAAAAAAAAAAAAAAAATCCGTCCATCATTGGTTGGAATTTGTGATCATTGAATTTCATGAGTAGAATTTTTAATGAATATCTGCTTCTTTATATAATAATATAATTAAAATGAATAAAAAGTAAAATAAATAAACTTCTATATTTGTTTTTTTCTTGAAATTTTATGATAGTTCATAAAAAAAAAAATAATAAAAAATAAACTTCTGTATTTATACTTTTTAAATTGTTTAAAAAATAAATGTAACAAATGGTACAAGTAGAGAATCGTTTATCGACCATTTTAAATTAATTTATCGCAGCCACCACGTGACCTATAACTAACGGATTGTAATGTAATGAACAATCGAATTTTTGGAATTCTTTACTTTTATTAATTTACCAGAAGCACATTTGAAAAATAAGATGTTATAAACACAAATCTAGGACTAAGAGAAGTTAATAGGCTGAGAGAAAGATAAAATATTGGCAAAGTGGAAGTTAGAAGTAAAGCATGAAGCTCTTTTTGATTTCTTGAAAAGTGCCTAATGCACATTCGTTAGTTAGGTATGTTGTGCTGACGATAAATTGTTTGATTTGCCTATTTATCCTCAAGTTAATGCCAGTTTTTCTTCAGTTTCGATGAATAATGCGCTTACACTGCATTAGTAGCATTTCTTATTATATCTCCTTTCACCATAGTTAAGACAATATAGACAATATTAGTAGCATTTCTTACTATATCTCCTTTCACCATAGTTAAGACAATATAGACAATATTAGTAGCATTTCTTACTATATCTCCTTTCACCATAGTTAAGACAATATAGACAATATTAGTAGCATTTCTTACTATATCTCCTTTCACCATAGTTAAGACAATATAGACAATATAGTAGCATTTCTTATTATATCTCCTTTCACCATAGTTAAGACAATATAGACAATATTAGTAGCATTTCTTACTATATCTCCTTTCACCATAGTTAAGACAATATAGACAATATTAGTAGCATTTCTTACTATATCTCCTTTCACCATAGTTAAGACAATATAGACAATATTAGTAGCATTTCTTACTATATCTCCTTTCACCATAGTTAAGACAATATAGACAATATTAGTAGCATTTCTTACTATATCTCCTTTCACCATAGTTAAGACAATATAGACAATATTAGTAGCATTTCTTACTATATCTCCTTTCACCATAGTTAAGACAATATAGACAATATTAGTAGCATTTCTTACTATATCTCCTTTCACCATAGTTAAGACAATATAGACAATATTAGTAGCATTTCTTACTATATCTCCTTTCACCATAGTTAAGACAATATAGACAATATTAGTAGCATTTCTTACTATATCTCCTTTCACCATAGTTAAGACAATATAGACAATATAGTAGCATTTCTTACTATATCTCCTTTCACCATAGTTAAGACAATATAGACAATATTAGTAGCATTTCTTACTATATCTCCTTTCACCATAGTTAAGACAATATAGACAATATTAGTAGCATTTCTTACTATATCTCCTTTCACCATAGTTAAGACAATATAGACAATATTAGTAGCATTTCTTACTATATCTCCTTTCACCATAGTTAAGACAATATAGACAATATTAGTAGCATTTCTTACTATATCTCCTTTCACCATAGTTAAGACAATATAGACAATATTAGTAGCATTTCTTACTATATCTCCTTTCACCATAGTTAAGACAATATAGACAATATTAGTAGCATTTCTTACTATATCTCCTTTCACCATAGTTAAGACAATATAGACAATATTAGTAGCATTTCTTACTATATCTCCTTTCACCATAGTTAAGACAATATAGACAATATTAGTAGCATTTCTTACTATATCTCCTTTCACCATGGTTAAGACAATATAGACAATATTAGTAGCATTTCTTACTATATCTCCTTTCACCATAGTTAAGACAATATAGACAATATTAGTAGCATTTCTTACTATATCTCCTTTCACCATAGTTAAGACAATATAGACAATATTAGTAGCATTTCTTACTATATCTCCTTTCACCATAGTTAAGACAATATAGACAATATTAGTAGCATTTCTTACTATATCTCCTTTCACCATAGTTAAGACAATATAGACAATATAGTAGCATTTCTTACTATATCTCCTTTCACCATAGTTAAGACAATATAGACAATATTAGTAGCATTTCTTACTATATCTCCTTTCACCATAGTTAAGACAATATAGACAATATTAGTAGCATTTCTTACTATATCTCCTTTCACCATAGTTAAGACAATATAGACAATATTAGTAGCATTTCTTACTATATCTCCTTTCACCATAGTTAAGACAATATAGACAATATTAGTAGCATTTCTTACTATATCTCCTTTCACCATAGTTAAGACAATATAGACAATATTAGTAGCATTTCTTACTATATCTCCTTTCACCATAGTTAAGACAATATAGACAATATTAGTAGCATTTCTTACTATATCTCCTTTCACCATAGTTAAGACAATATTAGTAGCATTTCTTACTATATCTCCTTTCACCATAGTTAAGACAATATAGACAATATTAGTAGCATTTCTTACTATATCTCCTTTCACCATAGTTAAGACAATATAGACAATATTAGTAGCATTTCTTACTATATCTCCTTTCACCATGGTTAAGACAATATAGACAATATTAGTAGCATTTCTTACTATATCTCCTTTCACCATAGTTAAGACAATATAGACAATATTAGTAGCATTTCTTACTATATCTCCTTTCACCATAGTTAAGACAATATAGACAATATTAGTAGCATTTCTTACTATATCTCCTTTCACCATAGTTAAGACAATATAGACAATATTAGTAGCATTTCTTACTATATCTCCTTCACCATAGTTAAGACAATATAGACAATATTAGTAGCATTTCTTACTATATCTCCTTTCACCATAGTTAAGACAATATAGACAATATTAGTAGCATTTCTTACTATATCTCCTTTCACCATGGTTAAGACAATATAGACAATATTAGTAGCATTTCTTACTATATCTCCTTTCACCATAGTTAAGACAATATAGACAATATTAGTAGCATTTCTTACTATATCTCCTTTCACCATAGTTAAGACAATATAGACAATATTAGTAGCATTTCTTACTTTATCTCCTTTCACCATAGTTAAGACAATATAGACAATATTAGTAGCATTTCTTACTATATCTCCTTTCACCATAGTTAAGACAATATAGACAATATTAGTAGCATTTCTTACTATATCTCCTTTCACCATAGTTAAGACAATATAGACAATATTAGTAGCATTTCTTTACTATATCTCCTTTCACCATAGTTAAGACAATATAGACAATATTAGTAGCATTTCTTACTTTATCTCCTTTCACCATAGTTAAGACAATATAGACAATATTAGTAGCATTTCTTACTATATCTCCTTTCACCATAGTTAAGACAATATAGACAATATTAGTAGCATTTCTTACTATATCTCCTTTCACCATAGTTAAGACAATATAGACAATATTAGTAGCATTTCTTACTATATCTCCTTTCACCATAGTTAAGACAATATAGACAATATTAGTAGCATTTCTTACTATATCTCCTTTCACCATGGTTAAGACAATATAGACAATATTAGTAGCATTCTTACTATATCTCCTTTCACCATAGTTAAGACAATATAGACAATATTAGTAGCATTTCTTACTATATCTCCTTTCACCATATACAATATAGACAATATAGACAATATTAGTAGCATTTCTTACTATATCTCCTTTCACCATAGTTAAGACAATATAGACAATATTAGTAGCATTTCTTACTATATCTCCTTTCACCATAGTTAAGACAATATAGACAATATTAGTAGCATTTCTTACTATATCTCCTTTCACCATAGTTAAGACAATATAGACAATATTAGTAGCATTTCTTACTATATCTCCTTTCACCATAGTTAAGACATATAGACAATATTAGTAGCATTTCTTACTATATCTCCTTTCACCATAGTTAAGACAATATAGACAATATTAGTAGCATTTCTTACTATATCTCCTTTCACCATAGTTAAGACAATATAGACAATATTAGTAGCATTTCTTACTATATCTCCTTTCACCATAGTTAAGACAATATAGACAATATTAGTAGCATTTCTTACTATATCTCCTTTCACCATAGTTAAGACAATATAGACAATATTAGTAGCATTTCTTACTATATATCTCCTTTCACCATAGTTAAGACAATATAGACAATATTAGTAGCATTTCTTACTATATCTCCTTTCACCATGGTTAAGACAATATAGACAATATTAGTAGCATTTCTTACTATATCTCCTTTCACCATAGTTAAGACAATATAGACAATATTAGTAGCATTTCTTACTATATCTCCTTTCACCATAGTTAAGACAATATAGACAATATTAGTAGCATTTCTTACTATATCTCCTTTCACCATAGTTAAGACAATATAGACAATATTAGTAGCATTTCTTACTATATCTCCTTTCACCATAGTTAAGACAATATAGACAATATTAGTAGCATTTCTTACTATATCTCCTTTCACCATAGTTAAGACAATATAGACAATATTAGTAGCATTTCTTACTATATCTCCTTTCACCATGGTTAAGACAATATAGACAATATTAGTAGCATTTCTTACTATATCTCCTTTCACCATAGTTAAGACAATATAGACAATATTAGTAGCATTTCTTACTATATCTCCTTTCACCATAGTTAAGACAATATAGACAATATTAGTAGCATTTCTTACTATATCTCCTTTCACCATAGTTAAGACAATATAGACAATATTAGTAGCATTTCTTACTATATCTCCTTTCACCATAGTTAAGACAATATAGACAATATTAGTAGCATTTCTTACTATATCTCCTTTCACCATAGTTAAGACAATATAGACAATATTAGTAGCATTTCTTACTATATCTCCTTTCACCATAGTTAAGACAATATAGACAATATTAGTAGCATTTCTTACTATATCTCCTTTCACCATAGTTAAGACAATATAGACAATATTAGTAGCATTTCTTACTATATCTCCTTTCACCATAGTTAAGACAATATAGACAATATTAGTAGCATTTCTTACTATATCTCCTTTCACCATAGTTAAGACAATATAGACAATATTAGTAGCATTTCTTACTATATCTCCTTTCACCATAGTTAAGACAATATAGACAATATTAGTAGCATTTCTTACTATATCTCCTTTCACCATAGTTAAGACAATATAGACAATATTAGTAGCATTTCTTACTATATCTCCTTTCACCATAGTTAAGACAATATAGACAATATTAGTAGCATTTCTTACTATATCTCCTTTCACCATAGTTAAGACAATATAGACAATATTAGTAGCATTTCTTACTATATCTCCTTTCACCATAGTTAAGACAATATAGACAATATTAGTAGCATTTCTTACTATATCTCCTTTCACCATAGTTAAGACAATATAGACAATATTAGTAGCATTTCTTACTATATCTCCTTTCACCATAGTTAAGACAATATAGACAATATTAGTAGCATTTCTTACTATATCTCCTTTCACCATAGTTAAGACAATATAGACAATATTAGTAGCATTTCTTACTATATCTCCTTTCACCATAGTTAAGACAATATAGACAATATTAGTAGCATTTCTTACTATATCTCCTTTCACCATAGTTAAGACAATATAGACAATATTAGTAGCATTTCTTACTTTATCTCCTTTCACCATAGTTAAGACAATATAGACAATATTAGTAGCATTTTCTTACTATATCTCCTTTCACCATAGTTAAGACAATATAGACAATATTAGTAGCATTTCTTACTATATCTCCTTTCACCATAGTTAAGACAATATAGACAATATTAGTAGCATTTCTTACTATATCTCCTTTCACCATAGTTAAGACAATATAGACAATATTAGTAGCATTTCTTACTATATCTCCTTTCACCATGGTTAAGACAATATAGACAATATTAGTAGCATTTCTTACTATATCTCCTTTCACCATAGTTAAGACAATATAGACAATATTAGTAGCATTTCTTACTATATCTCCTTTCACCATATACAATATAGACAATATTAGTAGCATTTCTTACTATATCTCCTTTCACCATAGTTAAGACAATATAGACAATATTAGTAGCATTTCTTACTTTATCTCCTTTCACCATAGTTAAGACAATATAGACAATATTAGTAGCATTTCTTACTATATCTTCCTTTCACCATAGTTAAGACAATATAGACAATATTAGTAGCATTTCTTACTATATCTCCTTTCACCATAGTTAAGACAATATAGACAATATTAGTAGCATTTCTTACTATATCTCCTTTCACCATAGTTAAGACAATATAGACAATATTAGTAGCATTTCTTACTATATCTCCTTTCACCATAGTTAAGACAATATAGACAATATTAGTAGCATTTCTTACTATATCTCCTTCACCATAGTTAAGACAATATAGACAATATTAGTAGCATTTCTTACTATATCTCCTTTCACCATAGTAAGACAATATAGACAATATTAGTAGCATTTCTTACTATATCTCCTTTCACCATAGTTAAGACAATATAGACAATATTAGTAGCATTTCTTACTATATCTCCTTTCACCATAGTTAAGACAATATAGACAATATTAGTAGCATTTCTTACTATATCTCCTTTCACCATAGTTAAGACAATATAGACAATATTAGTAGCATTTCTTACTATATCTCCTTTCACCATAGTTAAGACAATATAGACAATATTAGTAGCATTTCTTACTATATCTCCTTTCACCATGGTTAAGACAATATAGACAATATTAGTAGCATTTCTTACTTTATCTCCTTTCACCATATACAATATAGACAATATTAAACGGCAAGGTATTTAATCAAAAAAAAGTCTCTGAATCTCTCATCATTCCACAAATGGCCAGTTATTTAACTTAGCACAAAACCGTTCACTTTTCTGGGTTTGGAATATTCAGTTAGCCTTAGATCTTGTTAATAATGAAATTTCCTCTTCATCTTCTAATATAAAAGCTAGAATTGCATCCATGTTGTAAACTTCCATGTATGTATTCCTTTCACGAATATTATAACGTATAGTTTTAAGGATTTTAACGATATAATATATAGCTATAATGATGTAACATATGAACAATATGTATTTTAACGATATAGTATGATTATACGTATAGGAAATGTTATAATGATATACGTTATGCGAGAGGAGATGGCCGCTGCGGTGAGCAGTTTCAACGAAATATACAAACAGTAACAGTTAGCGGTAGCGGTTGGCAAGCGCTATCAACCGCAACCGTGGGCAGTACCAGCGAACCTTATTCTACCTTAAGGCTCCCAGAAAGTTGCTGTAAGTACCGAAAAGGTTATGGCACCAACAGATAGCTCCTTCATTCCTTACAATAACTCAATTTGAACAAAATGTTACATAGCCACTTCAATTGATACATTCAATAATAATTGTTATCTCCCATTCAGCGTTTTAAAAAGATGATTTTATCCCTGACATTAGTTCGTTTGTTCGCGTAGCAGCAGTGGTACTCTTATCGGAATCTGGTAACTCCTGCAGGTGAAGATATAGAATTTACAAAAATAAGGAAATCTTCCAACGGTTAGAAAGGAAGCGACCTTCAACTATAAACAGGTTTTAAAAGGCTTAAGATTTATCGTTCCTTGATGGGATTCGAGAAAAAAAAAAAACTTAGTTGAGAACATTTTATCTTAAATTAATTATCGACCCGACTATCGAAAGTATAATTGGAATATAGGTCGAGGCTGTTTAATTAGAAAGCATCATGTTAAAGTTCGAGCAATATAAATTCTTTACCGATTTAATTATTAATACTTAAAAAAATTTTCGCCAAGTGCATACAGTTGTTCTACAAATCCTTATTGGAAGTAGCCACCAGAATAACGAAATCCTGAGGGTTCATTATTACTTCAGTTCGTCAGGAATTTCATATATATATATATATATATATATATATATATATATATATATATATATATATATATATATATATATATAAAATTATAGAATTGAAAAAATATTAGAAAAAAATAATTCACTCATGAGCTCATGAATATTAAGAAAATTAGTAGTAGATGTTTTATTGTTCACATTTAGTGCATATTTTATAAGTCTTAAATTTATTAGTGCATATTTATAAGTTTTGATTGAAGTGAAAGAAACTCTAAATCTGAAGGCCGAGAACGGGTATGGAGGGAGATATATATATTTATATATTATATTATATATATATATAATATATATATATATATATATATATATATATATATATATATATATATATATATATATATATATATATATACATGATTAAACCGACATAAGGACCGTTTATTAGGCATGCATGCTCCATGCCTTAGAGGCATACTACATGAATGATAATAATAATAAAATTTACATATTCATTGAAGTTTAACTGAATTTAAGTATTAAATTGAAAATAATTAAGTAATAAATAAAGAAAATAATATAACAAAAAAAAAACTGAATCAAACAAATAAATAAACTAAATAAAAATTAAATTAAGTTAAGAAGAAATCACCTTCATTCCCCATCTTTGGTCATTGAGTCGAAAGTAATAAGTTTAATAAATTTAAGCAAGTCTGTCTTGAATTTAGAAAGCAAAATTTTTTTCTGTTTCAGGCCGTTGTCCATTTCTGAGAATTATACTTTTAATCAAATGAAAACGTTGTCTGTCAAATAATTTTCAGTCGTAAAATGTACGTCCAAAAGTTTTAATTTGTCTTCGCATAAGTCTGTTTGTATAATATTGAATCGTTTTGTGTTACCATGTTCTGTCAGTAGTTGCGTTAGTTGTAATCATTACTGTATGGGGTATAAATCTATGTGAGATTAGTGATTTGGTAGAGGTCATTTGATCCCATCTTTTAACCAAACCAAATTTCAGATACCTCTTTATGTAAGATAACGGTACCTTATGATATGAGGGCAATAAATCACTTTTTACCGCTTCTTTGGCGAGGTGATAATTAGCCCGTTCGTTAGTCCCAATCCCTGAATGTGCTTTTATCCATTCAGAGTCACTGATTTCCCTATATTTTGTAGCTCTATAACATTTTGTCTAATTTGTTCAGTCAATTGGTTATGAATGTCTGAATTATTTAAAGATTATTTTCGTTTGAAGCTGGTCGTTACTTGTGTACTGAATCACTTTTAGCACAGCAAATTATTCTGCCTGGTTATTGGAGCAATAGGATTCCAATTTGTATTATTGTTCCACGTTGCTTCCATCTGGTGCTTGGGATAACCATCCTCATCCAGTATTCTCGCTGTCTTACTACAGTCTGTATAAACATCAAAGTTTTCGGTGATATGAATGAATGGTACATTGTGGTCTAGTCTAGTCCATAGATTGGTTGCTGGGTGTAGCCAATGCATGCGTCGGTGGTCCTGACTATTCTGTCCAGTGTTAAGTCTTTATAACCTGTCTTTCCTTTCATAATGTTAGATAAGAAAAACAAATTATTTATATTTATATATATATATATATATATTATATATATATATATATTTTATTTTATTTTATTTTATTTTTTTGACCTCGCGAAAAAAATCTAAAATCTGTTCTTTGTTGTAGCACGAAATGCCGAACAGTCGAGTTGGAGCACTTTCGCTCTGCAATGTTTCATTATGTTTAGCAATTACTCATTTGCACAACAATGTTTTTGATATTAAGTGTGTTCTAACAGATTTTTGATGATTTCAAGGAACATTTGTGCCAAATCTGAAGAAGATCGAACGACGCCTTTGGTCGTACTCGTTTTAAAAACGGACAGACTTAGGAAATAGCAAACGGTCGAGTTGAAAGAGGACCTGGTATCCGCTCGGTCAGTTATAATGGTATACAATGTTATTTGTTAAATGAATTGATACCATTAAGGAGGATTTAAGAACCCCAGGAGACAGCTCGAACTAGGAGTGCAATAGCAGCCGGTTGGGAAAGAGCCGTGGCTAAGGAGCGATGAATCCATTAGCAGTGGAGCAGTCAGAGAAACTGCCGCGTCCTTGTCTGTTCTGTCCTTCCATGCTCTGCCAGTTCCAGCAGCTAGGAGTAGCAGTCTAGAGTATCTGGGTCTCAAGCATGTAAGATACTAGTCACGGGTAGAGCTTTGCAGTAGCAACTCCTGCAAGAATAGTCTATAAGTGAAATAATAGATTTGCAGATCAAAACTGAAACTACTCAAGTAATTAGGACGCTAGTCAATATATACACGTCGTTTTTTGAAAGAGGCGTCAATGCCATTTAGCAAATTTTACAGGAACACATGAGAAAGTTTTTCCCCAAACAACAATATATTTTTTTAAATATTATTATTCATCGTGTAAGTTTAGGTTTTATTGTGTAAAGTAAGTTTATGTTAGTATTTGTTGTGTAAAGGAGTTTATTAAAGAGGCAAATCTTTATAATTGCAATGAAACCTTTATAAACCGATTTATTGCAAATTTATATTTTTTTTATTTTATTTTTTGTCATGTATATATAGTGAGCAGATCACGATAGAGGTGATGTTTAGGTTCCATAATAAATTGAAACCTAAATTTCAAATTTTGGCGTTTGAGCATTTTCAATAAACGTCTTTATATATATATATATATATATATATATATATATATATATATATATATATATATATATATATATATATACTAAATACGATTTTCTTCTCCCGCCTCCGCTCCCACCTAACGCCTAACAAACTAAGAGGCTGACCCTTTCTGCTTCAGGGCAGAAGATATCTGGTCAGGTTAATTACACCTCTCTCTGCTTTCTATATTATCACTTCCCAGAAACAGTGGTATCCTTCAACAATAAACAACTCTCCGATGAATGGCTTTGGAATTTTTTTAATTAATTAAGCTTTTACTCCGTAGTATATAGTGAGGCCTTGTACTGTTTATTAATTATAAATGTTACGGTTTTAACGATCCTATTGAAAATAATGCATATCCGTGTTCGTTCCAGGAATTATAGAATGCGGATTGGCAATCGTTTAAATATTTTTGAGCTTATACATTTCTCATTAATTTTTCTTTGTATTTATTAAGAGGCCAAGTTCAAAAAGCTATTCAATTGGCTATAAAAATATAAGAAAACAAATTTAAAAAATACACTTTCCTTAGAATAATAAATTATTAATGTTGGAGTATAAAATGGTCAGCTTTTTTCGCTTACATGGCCAATATTATTGAACGTGATATAAATTTGACACGCACATTAAAATTATTTTTCCAATATAGGTACCCTTAGTATTTTGACTCAATAATATTGAACATGTAAAGGGGCTTAATGGTGATAATTCAGAAGATTATAATAATTGTTATAAGATTATTATACTATATTATACATAATATATTATAGTGTATTATACTGTATTATAGTTTGGGGGAAAGAAACGATAGTGGTTTATGAATTCACTACCCTTATGTAGGTGATCCGAGAATTGTAGGATAGCAAAAAGGGGAGAACATTGTGGCATTCCACCTTGGAACGCATTTTCCACAGTACACCGCACGATAGCGAGGGGGTCAAAAGTGGGTGAGGACTGCAGTGTTTGGATTGGGGAAGGGGCAATGGTGGTCAGTGGTTCTTTTTCGAATTTCTTTTGCCAACTCTCCTGATTTCCTTCTGCTATAACTTTTAAGTTTATTTTAAAAACGTTACTTCTTTCCTATTTGGATTTAGACCACAGTCCAAATGAACGTTTTGGACAGCTGCATTCTAGGCCAACTATCACTTGCTTAAGTTTCGGACATCATTTACGTTATTACACCCTAAATATTCTTGTCGTGTTTTATCGACTGTCTATGGTGGTTTCGAACTCATGACAGTTTTTCATTGACTATTTTGAATTCAATAATCAAGTTAAAAAAGTAACTTAATATTTGCTTATTAGGGATTAAAATGGATAAGGTTGAGATGAAGGAAGTGTATCGATAAGAAAATAACAGTCGAATGTTGAGGACGATGCACGAGACGATGTTGTACGGGGCTGGCACATCCTTCGTCAGGGGCTGCGGTCGACTAGTTACGTCAAAGAGTCGGTCCTTCCCCGATGACGGGGGTCGGCTTCATTGTGCGGTCTGACAGTCGAGTAACGGCGCGTCAACTCTGGGATGATGCATTGTTCTAACCTGTACGTATTGTTGCTACTTGTTAGTACTTGATGGCTTGTCTTGAGCAGCATCTACGAGGTCTTAGGCATTTTGATTTGTAAAGGTCCAATGCTTGGAGCTCAGCTTGCATTTCTAATTAAACAAAGTAAACGAATTCCCTTGAAAAAACAAAACAAAAAAATAATTGAAATTCGAGAATACAATAAATGCAGTAGGAAGCATATTTATTGAGGGTTTAATTAAAATGAAAGGAATTAAAATTGTTGCAATTTTCAGTTGGCAACCTTGCGAAGAGTATCAGTCAGCAGTTCGATTGATACTTACGTAAATATAACATTTTAAGGTCGTACATGATAGATTTGTTTTTCCTGTTCCATGTTCTCCTGTTCCATGTTCTCCTGTTCCATGTTCTCCTGTTCCATATTCTCCTGTTCCATATTCTCCTATGCATTTCCTGTAATATCAATATTTATTCTTCGTTGATCTTACACTTTTATGGTTGTATCTTGTTTTGCTTAGCCCTGATAAAGAAGGCCTAATACTAAGAAGTCGAAACGTCGGCACATATTAAAAGGCGTGTGTATACATTTATTCACTTACTGTATATTTTCTCTCTTGGACGTACTCCCAACCAGCTTCTTAATTACATCTGCGGTCAGCGACCTTTAAAGTCTAACTTAGGACGTAATGTCAGCTTGAAGGGAGGACTGGGAGGACTAGGAGGACTGGGAGGACTGGGAGGACTGGGAGGACTTCTGGAGAAGAGCGTTCAGTGATCCTACTTTTACTTTCGGAAGGTGTACGACCGACTGATAATGATAAAAATATTCTCTCCGATGAAGAGATAATGTGGATGAAGGCCGCGCGTTTGAGATTTCAGCGGTGATAAAGAAACAACTTGTTTCTTTCTGTATTGCCGAGGAGAACGGACACCCAACATAGTTTATCTGGAGGCTCTCCGGTAAAACCACACTAAAACCTTTTGATTACGGCTATTTTAAGCATAATATAGTTATCATACAATTAAACATTATTTATTTATATGATAATGTTTATGATATATGATAATGATAATGTTAGTTATTTGCTAATGTTTATGATATATGATAATGATAATGTTAGTTATATGATAATTAATTATATGATTTGAAAAGTAAGAGTGATTTATTTAGTTAATTTGCCAGCTTATGGTCTTCAATATTATTTTATTGCACATCCGGATGAGGTCAACCCAACCCTAAAGTCATACGAGACGGTTCGGCATTTGCCATTTCCAATCTGAGAAAACAAATATAATAATAATGTCAACTATACAAACTAATGTCAACTAATACAATGTTTTCTTAATTATATTCAACAACTTTTTAAACATTTACATGTATGTGTCTACTGATCTTTTTTCTTTTATATTGGTATTAATATTCATTTGGCTCTTGAATATAGTCAAATTTTTATCCTTTATCTTTATAAGTTTGCCTCTTATTTTTTTCTCTTTTTATATTTATAATACGGATAAAAAGAGAAAAAAATAAGAGGCAAACTTATAAAGATAAAGGATAAAAATTGGACTATATTCAAGAGCCAAATGAATATTAATAATTATATGCAATATAATATAATGGTTATGCATGTGGTCGGATGGGTAGGCCGTAGGGCCTGGGATGTGGAATGGCAGACCTGAGGCTATCTGCTAATGGATATGAAAGCCATCATCTCCTCTTGGCCGAAATAGAAGAACTAGGCTTCATTAATCCTCCTTTAATTGCGTATTTAAATAGTGTCCCGATTAGGAATATCTATTTGTCCGCTAACTGCTGTCGTCTGTGGGTCAGTAGGTTGCGAGTTAATAGTAATATCTTCAATATCTAATGAGAGAAAATAAGCCCAAATCGACCTAATAAACAACATTTATTTGTACATTTATGAAACTCTGGTCATAACTTCGTTTTGGTAAGAATCGCACAATTGAGTCCGCCCTAATTTCGGGAATGGAATCAGAAACGAAAAGCCTATAAGAAACATTTCACCCGACTTTGTGCAAATTATTTTGCGAATATGTCGCAGCTATTCCCAACCCCCCGCAGGGTTAGAAATCGATTCCTACTACCAAAACGAAGTTATGAACAAATTTTCATGAATGCACAAACTTTGTTTTGTCTATTTTTCCCCTGCTATTAGTTCTTGTTGAGGGTTCTCTTCTAGCGCACCCGCAAACCACCATATGATTATCGAAGCTACAATTCTTTAGAGAAAGTTTCGTAAGAGATAGCAATATTACCTCATAGGGTACAAGCCCAAACTACCATAATAAAGTAATAAAGAGCTATAAAAAGGAACAAAGTAGCATTTTCTACGAAATACTCATCAACTTCAATGGCTTTTCACGTTCTTGCCCTAAGCCCTTCAATTATAAAATTAATTTTGTATTTATTTATTTCTTTATTAATTGTTACTGGCAGCAGAGGTGTTATTTTCCGACTTACAAAGGGTATTGATTTTTAATATATTACTAATGATAGTTCATCCACTATTTTTAATATAGTTGGTAGATGAAACTAACATTAGACAAAAATAAATTCACAAAAGGAAGAAAAAAATCTATACAATAGGTGAAGTAAATAAAAACTGGTTACTACTTACTACTACTACTACTACTATTAACTAGGCAGTTTAAGCGCTTTTTAAAAATGTGTTGAATAAACAAATACTAGTTTCACATAGTAAAAACTAGTCCCCAGATAAGCATAATTCCGAAATTCAAGTAAATACTAGTGGTAGTTAGTACTGATATGATGCATTTTTTCAAGCATTAACTAATTCTGGAAGCTCATGATGAAACTCACTTCCGTTTAATCATTTCTTTTACCTTCATGACGCTCATTTTCTTTACACCACAATAAATTTATATATATATATATATATATATATATATATATATATATATAAGTTCAGTGCCGCCAACTGCACCTCCTTATAATACCCGTTCTCGAGATATTATTTTTAAAACGATTTTCTAAGAAAAACGCGTTTTTTCTAATTAAGTTCCAAATTTGTCTACTATATCTGAACATTTCTCAACTTTTATCACCGTTTTTAGAATCTCTGATAATTTCCTATAAGATGACAAGCAATTTATAGAAAAATATTGTTTCGTCAGGCGATCGTAGCAGCCAAAGCAAAATAAATTTGGCTTTATTTTCTTATGAAAACTCACTGGTTAAAACATCTAACATGATCACTTTCGAATTGCATTGGCTCTTTATATTTATTATCATCGAACTGACCAATTAGATTGATCCTTCTATACCATCATGCGGATGTCAACTGACCAATTAGATTGATCCTTCTATACCATCATGCGGATGTCAACTGACCAATTAGATTGATCCTTCTATACCATCATGCGGATGTCAACTGACCAATTAGATTGATCCTTCTATACCATCATGCGGATGTCAACAGACCAATCAGATTGATCCTTCTATACCATCATGCGGATGTCAACTGACCAATCAGATTGATCCTTCTATACCATCATGCGGATGTCAACTGACCAATTAGATTGATCCTTCTATACCATCATGCGGATGTCAACTGACCAATTAGATTGATCCTTCTATACCATCATGCGGATGTCAACTGACCAATTAGATTGATCCTTCTATACCATCATGCGGATGTCAACTGACCAATTAGATTGATCCTTCTATACCATCATGCGGATGTCAACTGACCAATTAGATTGATCCTTCTATACCATCATGCGGATGTCAACTGACCAATTAGATTGATCCTTCTATACCATCATGCGGATGTCAACTGACCAATTAGATTGATCCTTCTATACCATCATGCGGATGTCAACTGACCAATTAGATTGATCCTTCTATACCATCATGCGGATGTCAACTGACCAATTAGATTGATCCTTCTATACCATCATGCGGGTGTCAACTGGCCAATCAGATTGATCCTTCTATACCATCATGCGGATGTCAACTGGCCAATCAGATTGATCCTTCTATACCATCATGCGGATGTCAACTGACCAATTAGATTGATCCTTCTATACCATCATGCGGATGTCAACTGGCCAATCAGATTGATCCTTCTATACCATCATGCGGGTGTCAACTGGCAAGTAGTTACTACAGTTTCAGAATAGGTTTTGTTCCTTATACGATAGATTTATAAGTTAAGTACTCGGCGGCTGGAATACTCTAGTTAAAAACTGCGCCTAGTAAGTACTTATTATGCTAAACCTCACAAAATTATTTTAGTTTTTATTCACTTCATCCAACAGAGCAAAATCTATTTAATATAGAGGGAAAAAGAATTATATAATAATAAAGGACCTAGATCTTTAAATGGATTCCTATATGTTAATTTGTTTTGATTAATTAAATATTTCCGAGATGTAAGGTAATACTAATACTAATACTAATATAAAGGTAATACTAATACTAATATAAAGGTAATACTAATACTAATATAAAGGTAATACTAATACTAATATAAAGGTAATACTAATACTAATATAAAGGTAATACTAATACTAATATAAAGGTAATACTAATACTAATATAAAGGTAATACTAATACTAATATAAAGGTAATACTAATACTAATATAAAGGTAATACTAATACTAATATAAAGGTAATACTAATACTAATATAAAGGTAATACTAATACTAATATAAAGGTAATACTAATACTAATATAAAGGTAATACTAATACTAATATAAAGGTAATACTAATACTAATATAAAGGTAATACTAATACTAATATAAAGGTACTACTAATACTAATATAAAGGTAATACTAATACTAATATAAAGGTAATACTAATACTAATATAAAGGTAATACTAATACTAATATAAAGGTAATACTAATACTAATATAAAGGTACTACTAATACTAATATAAAGGTAATACTAATACTAATACTAATATAAAGGTAATACTAATATTAATATAAAGGTAATACTAATACGCGACTAGAAAACAAGGTCTTCTATTATATATTTCCTTGGTGCACCGCTCCTGATCTAAAAGCCAACACTCACATTACAGTGTCAATATGAAATGTATATTATCGGGATTAATAAGATTGTAATAATTGAAGAGGTAGTTGTTACTGTTTCTTGAAGGAAATGTATATTGCA
Source organism: Rhaphigaster nebulosa (assembly GCA_948150685.1). NCBI lineage: Eukaryota > Metazoa > Arthropoda > Insecta > Hemiptera > Pentatomidae > Rhaphigaster > Rhaphigaster nebulosa. The sequence goes on along the minus strand of OX411312.1, from coordinate 993,780 downwards.
AAGCTTATCGGTTTGCATTGTTATTGTTTTGTGTCATGCACTGAATCCATTTTATATAGTTTCATATCTTCGTCTATTTTCCGCTGAGCTGGTTTGGAAAATTATCAGTTCCACAAATTCAGGAAAGTTCCTAATAGAATTATACAGTTTGCTTATTATGAATCCGAGGAAGGACTAAGAAATATTTCTTCTTAAAGAAGCAGGGTTCTTGTAATGGGCAAAGTGTAATTAACGCTCCAGCCTACCTGGATTAATGTTTGACAGAAATCACCTGCACTAGCTATTTACGGTTACTAAGGGTTCTGTATTAAAGAAGGCAGAGTGAAATCTCTTCTAACGGGCGTTATTTCCGAAGGAAAATTTTTAAATTTCTCGCTCTGGAAATATAGGAATTTGAAGCCTTTTGTACAACGGACAACCGAATTTTCGTCGCCGATATAAAAAATTATTCCTTCTAACGGACATTTACAAAATACTTAAATTAATAAAACAATATTTAATAGTTTATATTTTAATATAAATACCTTCGTACATTTAAATAATAGCTTCATTCTTGAATATAGTTATTATTTTTACTTCCTTGTACTCAGTAAAGGAAATATTGTAATCTCGAAAATTTTCGGTTTTCAGATTTCAACGGAAATATCTATTTTCACCATCTCTGAATCCATTTTGGCTATTTCGTCGTGACGTCTGTACGTACGTATCTCGAATAACTCAAAAACGGTTAGCCGTAGAAAGTTAAAATTTTGTATTCGGGATTATTGTAAAATATAGTTATGAACCTTCCTTTTTAGTTACTAGTTGATTACCGGAAGTGGTACGTTACTTGAAGGTCAAAATAAATTTTCATCAAAATTTATATTAAAATATAATGCAAAACTTCTCAAATTCGGTATACAAGACTTACATATTAATTTAAATAACATAATAAATTTTAGTCAAAATTGGCGAACCGGAAGTGGTACTTTACTCACAGCTCATATTAGACTTTCATCAAACATATTAAAATATAATGTATAACATCTCAAATTTGGTAAATTAGACTTTTTTATCAATATACATAATATAATAAATTTTGGTTGAATTAGAAGAGCCGAAAGGGGTACTTTACTTGAAGCTCATAATAAACTTACATCAAAAGGTATATCTGCATTTAATACAGAGAGCATATGGTTCGGTGATAAAGGTTATAAACGCGATTTTTTTTCCACTCCAATTAAACAATTTTATTACTTGTTTTAAATGTTAAAATTGAGTGTAAAATACTTGTTTTCCTTCCGCTTAAAATGTCGAAACCGTCGATTTCCAATGCTTTATCTATTGACATTGACAGTTCTAATGTTGTCATGGAACACGGATAAATATCTTGGGAACTTGTTACCTACTCAAATAAAACGACATATAATAACGGAATAAGACCTCCAGAAACAAGAGCTTTTGTGTATATGTCTGTGTGTGTCAATAGATAGACATCGGACGCTGAGTGTCGTTTTTGAGATACTGCAATCTTCGGAAACTAGTAACCAAATTCAGGATCACTTTTTGAGCCACCGATTTATAGTTTAATAGGCGTACAAGGAAGTCATGTGTTGTCCACATCAGATATTTTAATTAGTAAAACAGTTTTCATTTGAAAAATTGATGCGCGACAAAAATTTGCGTTTAGGTATTCATTTTATACCCATTTATAAGTACTTTTATTCCCCTTGGCTTCTCATCCCCTCATATGTATCCTTTTTTTTTCTTTTCTTTTTTTTGGTGCCCTACAAAGGACTTGCGGTTAGTTAGCTGCTTTGCAACCACAATTTTCCACCAGTCACAAGGTTTACTGTCAGTGTGTAGAGGACATTATCTTACTGTCGTGGCAGTACCACGACAGATAACTCTCACTGCGTAAATGAAGCTACAATGCCTTGTTCTTACCTTAACTAAAATTTAGAACAGTGAGTGAAATTGATCATTCTGTCCTGCTTCACTCCTACTATTTATTACTCTGGTTTGACGCAAGATTTACAGGTTCCAGTATATTATTTCAAAATATAAACAAGAAAAAGAGAAACTGGATTTCTTTATGTTGACAGTAAGCAGTGAGCATGAGAACGAGCAATGTGGGACCGTTGCCACATGTCGCTCCGCCGTCCATCTTCTGTTCTATCCTTGTAGAGGAAGTGTAGAACCAGAGTCTGCTGGAGGTACAAGAAGAGAATGGACCGATGTACCGCTAAGGTCTTGAGAGCTGGGCATAAAGTTGAAGACCGAATTGCTTAAATAAATACGAGTATAGTCGTGGCAGCGTTCTGTATCTGTATATGATTGCTAGTAGTTTTATTTTTTTATTTTATAAATGTTCTGAAAACAAAATCAGTGTGTACGAATGTTGGGTTGACTGACTAACTTTCTAAATGTTAGTCTAAATTTCGCTATTTTAAAATCCAGCAGAGATTGTTAAGGTTAAGATTGTTTAGGTTCTGTTGTCACTGATATATTTTGTTGCCGCGAACCTTTCAGTATCTGTGTATGTTAACTGTTTTGTTTGTTGTTTTCGATCGCTGTTCGGATCCCTTTGAAGTTATTTCAAGAAGAGCAGACAACTGTTGCAAAAGCTGTTCTAAAATTGGACATGGTTGCTGAAATGTTGTTTTGAAGTTAATGGCCTCTATTTGCAATCTACCTCTCTTTGCAAGCTGTGCATCAATTTTAATTTATTGTATTAGCGCTATAAATGTGTTTTAAAATCGAGTTAGCTTTGAACTAAGCAGAGAAAAACAAAAATTGAGTTCTCTTTTGCAATTGTTTTGATATTAGTTTTCAGAGATATATTACTATTGTTTATTATTGCTTATTAATTGAAAAATTCTTTGATATTAATGAATAAATTAATTTATGAATCAACATCTTAAGAAAAATAGGACGCCAATCAATTCATTGACATACTGCTATATACTATTGCCTCGTGGACAGGCCAGCTAGCTCAGATTATCTATTCAGCTACTCAGTTATTTGGCTAATCTCCGAGGCTCAGCTGAATCGGACCCATACCCCGTAGTCGAAGACGTTAACCATTCGACCACAGATTCTTGTGATACGAAATGGAAATATGATTTCGGTAGCAGAACTGGCAGAAGTGCCTTATGTGTTCTGCTCAGCCCGAACGTTTTACCACCACCTAGATGTGCAATATCTTCGGCGTAACTTGAGTCTCGTATAGTTCATTGTCCGTTAGTACATTATATGTAGGATCAACATTGTTTAAAAATAATTTTCGTAGCATTTCGGTGTTTTTATTCAGATATTCCATACTGGAGGTCATTGTAAACCTGTAAATTAAAATATAACTTTACAATTATTCGTTAAACTCTTCATGTTTTAATGAACTTTCTGCTGATTCCGACAAGCGGTAGGTGTATGATGCTGTAAGTTCTATGCTATATAGATTTATATCTTAATGTAAGTTCTACAGAACTATACTTCACTATACCAGACTAACTATACGTGAGACTGATAATAAATAAACCTAGCAGAGTGTGGGTAGGGATGTCGATATCGAAAAAATATAGTAGTTCCATATATCTAAAAAAAATAAATATTTCGATGTATCAGGTCTCCATATTTTTTAAATCTTTTAAAGGAAGCTTAGGGATTAAAAATCGATATTCGATATATAATATTGATATATATCGTATCGATACTTTCAACTATATCGGAATAGTAGTTCGATATTTCAATAAAAATGTTGGACAAAATCTAAAATTTCCTAACTATAATAAATATTTTAATTTTCTTAATTATATTAAATGTTTTAATTTACCAAACAATATTATAAAATATTGTAATTTTCCCCAACTTTTTTGGATTTGAACTTTTTACCTATCTGTTGCGTATGTTAATTCAAGAATTTTTTTTTTTCATACAAACACAACATTATAAATATCTCCATAAAATAAATCTCAATTTCTTAACTCATAAGGTAGGGTGAATATCGGGAAAAAAAATCGTATCGAAATTTTTTTAATATATCAAAATAGTAGTTCGATACATCGAGAAGAGTATATCGATATTTCGGGCCGCAATATATTTCATCTTTAAAAGGTACACACACGTATCGATATTTCTGTGCCAATATAATCTAGATTTTGTTTTATAATATCGTTATTTCTGTGACGATAGTATCAAGATATCGATATTGATATCCCATTCTTAGAACACAGCCACTATAGATAGTAACCCGAACACACCACACTACAAGTTTTTTACGGTTTTTAGTTTGTCGAAGCCACCATCCTTCTAAAAAAAAATTTAATTTTATTAAAATTAAAATTTATTTCTCCTTTCCTTTTTTTTATTTCTTTGAAAAAAATCGGTTTTCGATACTCAAAATTTAATATCGAGATATAAAAAAAAATGACGTATCGAACAAAAATATCGATATATTTTAAAAATAATATCTATATTATTCAACATACCTAAGTGTAAGTATTTCTTGCAATAATTACCTCATAATCTCTGCAGGTACTTCATTACAAACAGCTATTGTAATTTGAACTGTTGTGTAATGTTGTTCCGTTTACTATCTTATTTCATTTCGATGGCGTGTTGTCAATGTTTCTCTCATTTCACCTCATCGTGTTACTTGGGTTCAGGACTTATGATTTTAACGATAAATTTACTATTATTATAGATTATTATATAGTAAATTCATTCTATTCATGATGAAAATGAATTTTTATTTCGTTATTGTGTATCAAGAGTGTCCTCCTAGAACGGATGAGGAAGTAGGGCCAGTTAGGGAACTTCGCGGATTAAAACAATAGCCTCCTGAATGGGAAGTGTATCATCGAGTAATGCTATCGACTAATGTTATCCACTAATCGATTTTTTCATTGCAATGTCATCTTTAGTTCATTATTTGAAGATTACAAAACAAAACCGTGATTCCCTCAAATGGCGCTAAATAATTGTCAACGTTTGGCCAATGCAGGGTCATCATGAGGAGTGAAAACTAAAAAAATCACATAAATTGAGACCCCTGATAGCACGTTTCATTTCAACGGCATAAAAAGATTAACCAAACAGAGATAGCACCATCACGCTCCTAGTGTGTATATCTCGAACTGTTTAGGAGTGCTGAAGTGGGATGTCCCATCTTTGCATGGTCTGCATTAATTCATTTTTTCCATTCCTGAATTGACGAAACGTTTACTGGTTAATTATTTAATGCTAATTTAGAGACTCAAGATTTTTTTTTTTTTTTGTATCATGCAGAATTAGTATTTATTTGCAACTGTTATAGTCAGAGACTTACAGAAATGGTTTGCCTAGTATCTAATAAGCAGAATAACAAAAAAAAGTACAAAATGAGGAAAAAAAAAACGAAAAAGAAAAATTTAAGTGTACAGAAGAAAAGAAAAAATTCTAGCCAGGATATACCTGACTTAAAAAGATTAGAAAATTCAAAAATACCAAGACAATAATTGAATAATATCTATCAGAAAATAAACATTGAACAAACCAATGATGCAATAGTATCCTAATGATATTTTTTACACATCTATATTTTATTGCAATATATATATATATATATATATATATATATATATATATATATATATATATACATTAAGTATGTTTTGATGCCGCTTGAGTAGATGATCCGCTTGGCTAGGTGCGGAATGATGTAAAATAAAAAAACTATTTTCTGGCGAATAAAAATAATTTTTTATGGACTTGTAATATTATTAAGAAACCTGCACTGAATTCCGACAGTGACCGTCTCTTAGCATTCGCGACTGTTTCGAAAAATTAGATTTTGGACAGTGAGATTATATCGGTTAAGATCAGCCACAAAAAAGTGTATAATTATTTGATAAAAGAAATAATTTGAAAATCATTGGAAGTTATATAAAGATATCCGTGGCTCGGAGGTACTTATAGCACACTATGTCTAATTTCTCTAGCCTCACAGCAGATCAGTTTGAAGAATGTTTCCCTCCGAATGAAATTTGGAATACTGTACTTTTAAAAACATGTAACTTCTCCCTCTTTTTTTCTTTTAAGCCTTATTTTCTCTGAATAAAATGGACTATTGCAGTGGGTCGAAGGTCGGCGGTGAGCGGCGGGACTGCGTTTTCTATCCGTTTCATAGCCCCTAGAGTCTGATTGATATATATGTATGTATATATATATTTTTTTCCCGCTACATTTGAGCACCTTCAGCGGCTCCCTTAGGGTCAAAGGAGCTGAAATTCAGTATGTAGGACTTTTTTCCAGGCTGGCAAAGGCCAATTTCTTAACAATCTCCAAGTTGATACCCGTTGAAGCGAGTCCCCGTTGAGGCCCCGAAAGCCTATTAATAATCGCGTGAGGGAGGGCGATGCATCTGGCTTTGATGAGGATAGAAGTCATTTGTGTTTATAGAGATGTTTTTAAAGTTTTGCACATGTCTACAGCTAATATGTATTTATATTTTTATGTGAAATATTGTATTTTTTTTATATTTCATTTTTTCCAATTCAGGAAAGAAAAAGGCAAGATGATATAGATGGAGACAAAAGACAGTAGACAAAACATACTGCCGTACTAAGATATGTCTTAGAGTGATGTGCTGTCTTTAATGCCTGAATTGGCGAAACGTTGACTGCTCAGTTATTTACTAGTTTTTAGAGGCTTGAGGCTTTATTTTTGGAGCCTTCCAATTATATCGCTCGAATTAAATAAGGTCTATATCAATACATACGGTAGGAAGTAATTCAATAACTAGAATGAGTGAATAGTGAACTATCAGTACAGTATAATTGTCTCTACCGCGAGGATACTTGACAGTACTGTCACGTAGACTGCCATAGGTAAACCCTGGTAGTGAACTGTCGCATCTTATCAACTGTAATGTAATGGTGATTACGATGAAAAACATTGTGCCCAGCAAGGCAGGGTGCAGTGATAGGAGTAGCAGAGCAAAGCATTGACCTTCCGCGGTAGTAACCCAACACCCGAGGGCCCCAACGAGCAGAGGAACTAGCAGACAGGTTGACAACACCACTACCGGCCGGTTTTTCAGGTTCCCGACAGATCGAATTTACTAATTTCGGCTCTGATGTTGGAGCAAGCTAAAGGACACGTCTGTAGCAGGGTCTCGTCCCGATACACATTATATTATACAAGTTGACAATGTAGCACAATCCGTTCTACTGCCGTTATAAATAAATAATATCAAATAGTTTAGTATGAGAGTAATGTTAAGAATTATTTTTGTCATGACAATAATAGACCGCACATTGATTAAAACGGACTGTACATAATTTACAAGATAGACATCGCCAAACTGTTTTGACCAAGAGAAAAAGCGACAATTGTAAAAATTGAGAATATTTATTGTGCCACCCAAGAGTCAGTTGCAGATGATACCATTTCAATAACTGTACATCGGAAGTATATACCATGTACCATGTCCGTGTTTTAGCAGTTTAGCATTGTTACACGCTAGTCTTTAACTTTTTTGCTATACCCAGAGTTATACTATAGATGACAATGTCCTAGAACAGAGTTCCGTCACTAAAGTCATATTTTCACTAAAATACAAAATATTAAAAACACGGGGAAGTGAAAAAAAGAAGTTGAAAAGTTGAAAGTTCCCTAATATTGTATCGTTCTCTCTCCGCTGACCTTCGATAAATCCGAGTGGTGGGGGAACCAACTTGAGACCCCCAAAAGATACGTCCCTAACACCAAATCTATTCAAATACAAAGTTTCAATTCTATAAACTACACAAGCAAACAAAATATAAATTTTAAGACATGGCCGCCGTCAGCTGAACCCGGGCTCGGGGCAAAATAATACAGCGTGTCACCTCCCCTCCTCCACGCAATATTTCATGTATAATTTTCGCTATTATACAATGGATTAACATTTTGCGAATATGAAACTTACCTACTACATTATTATTACAAGAGTTTATTGTTTTACATAAAATTCAATTCAATTTTTTTTTTAATAATTTTTTTTTTTAAAATGACAACCTAATTTAATAATAATTACTTCAGTAAAGTGTTCATAATAACACTAGTAGAACGTAATTGTTTTATATTTACAATAGCAATTATTCACAACACTCTTCTCTTTTCCTGTCAAAGTTTGTATAATCGAGTCGAAATTCGATGTTCTTGCTAATCTAGACTTTGTATAATCGAGTCCAAATTCGATGTTTTTGCTAACCTAGACGTTGTATAATCGAGTCCAAATTCGATGTTTTTGCTAACCTAGACGTTGTATAATCGAGTCCAAATTCGATGTTCTTGCTAACCTAGACTTTGTATAATCGAGTCCAAATTCGATGTTTTTGCTAACCTAGACGTTGTATAATCGAGTCCAAATTCGATGTTCTTGCTAACCTAGACTTTGTATAATAGAGTCCAAATTCGATGTTTTTGCTAACCTAGACTTTGTATAATCGAGTCCAAATTCGATGTTTTTGCTAACCTAGACGTTGTATAATCGAGTCCAAATTCGATGTTCTTGCTAACCTAGACTTTGTATAATCGAGTCCAAATTCGATGTTTTTGCTAACCTAGACGTTGTATAATCGAGTCCAAATTCGATGTTGTTGCTAACCTAGACTTTGTATAATAGAGTCCAAATTCGATGTTTTTGCTAACCTAGACTTTGTATAATCGAGTCCAAATTCGATGTTCTTGCTAACCTAGACTTTGTATAATCGAGTCCAAATTCGATGTTCTTGCTAACCTAGACTTTGTATAATCGAGTCCAAATTCGATGTTTTTGCTAACCTAGACTTTGTATAATCGAGTCCAAATTCGATGTTCTTGCTAACCTAGACTTTGTATAATCGAGTCCAAATTCGATGTTCTTGCTAACCTAGACTTTGTATAATCGAGTCCAAATTCGATGTTCTTGCTAACCTAGACGTTGTATAATCGAGTCCAAATTCGATGTTTTTGCTAACCTAGACGTTGTATAATCGAGTCCAAATTCGATGTTCTTGCTAACCTAGACTTTGTATAATCGAGTCCAAATTCGATGTTTTTGCTAACCTAGACGTTGTATAATCGAGTCCAAATTCGATGTTCTTGCTAACCTAGACTTTGTATAATAGAGTCCAAATTCGATGTTTTTGCTAACCTAGACTTTGTATAATCGAGTCCAAATTCGATGTTTTTGCTAACCTAGACGTTGTATAATCGAGTCCAAATTCGATGTTCTTGCTAACCTAGACTTTGTATAATCGAGTCCAAATTCGATGTTTTTGCTAACCTAGACGTTGTATAATCGAGTCCAAATTCGATGTTGTTGCTAACCTAGACTTTGTATAATAGAGTCCAAATTCGATGTTTTTGCTAACCTAGACTTTGTATAATCGAGTCCAAATTCGATGTTCTTGCTAACCTAGACTTTGTATAATCGAGTCCAAATTCGATGTTTTTGCTAACCTAGACTTTGTATAATCGAGTCCAAATTCGATGTTCTTGCTAACCTAGACTTTGTATAATCGAGTCCAAATTCGATGTTCTTGCTAACCTAGACTTTGTATAATCGAGTCCAAATTCGATGTTTTTGCTAACCTAGACTTTGTATAATCGAGTCTAAATTCGATGTTCTTGCTAACCTAGACTTTGTATAATCGAGTCCAAATTCGATGTTCTTGCTAACCTAGACTTTGTATAATCGAGTCCAAATTCGATGTTCTTGCTAACCTAGACTTTGTATAATCGAGTCCAAATTCGATGTTTTTGCTAACCTAGACTTTGTATAATCGAGTCCAAATTCGATGTTCTTGCTAACCTAGACTTTGTATAATCGAGTCCAAATTCGATGTTTTTGCTAACCTAGACTTTGTATAATCGAGTCCAAATTCGATGTTCTTGCTAACCTAGACGTTGTATAATCGAGTCCAAATTCGATGTTCTTGCTAACCTAGACTTTGTATAATCGAGTCCAAATTCGATGTTTTTGCTAACCTAGACGTTGTATAATCGAGTCCAAATTCGATGTTCTTGCTAACCTAGACTTTGTATAATAGAGTCCAAATTCGATGTTTTTGCTAACCTAGACGTTGTATAATCGAGTCCAAATTCGATGTTCTTGCTAACCTAGACTTTGTATAATAGAGTCCAAATTCGATGTTCTTGCTAACCTAGACTTTGTATAATCGAGTCCAAATTCGATGTTCTTGCTAACCTAGACTTTGTATAATCGAGTCCAAATTCGATGTTTTTGCTAACCTAGACTTTGTATAATCGAGTCTAAATTCGATGTTCTTGCTAACCTAGACTTTGTATAATCGAGTCCAAATTCGATGTTCTTGCTAACCTAGACTTTGTATAATCGAGTCCAAATTCGATGTTCTTGCTAACCTAGACTTTGTATAATCGAGTCCAAATTCGATGTTTTTGCTAACCTAGACTTTGTATAATCGAGTCCAAATTCGATGTTCTTGCTAACCTAGACTTTGTATAATCGAGTCCAAATTCGATGTTTTTGCTAACCTAGACTTTGTATAATCGAGTCCAAATTCGATGTTCTTGCTAACCTAGACGTTGTATAATCGAGTCCAAATTCGATGTTCTTGCTAACCTAGACTTTGTATAATCGAGTCCAAATTCGATGTTTTTGCTAACCTAGACGTTGTATAATCGAGTCCAAATTCGATGTTCTTGCTAACCTAGACTTTGTATAATAGAGTCCAAATTCGATGTTTTTGCTAACCTAGACGTTGTATAATCGAGTCCAAATTCGATGTTTTTGCTAACCTAGACGTTGTATAATCGAGTCCAAATTCGATGTTCTTGCTAACCTAGACTTTGTATAATCGAGTCCAAATTCGATGTTTTTGCTAACCTAGACGTTGTATAATCGAGTCCAAATTCGATGTTCTTGCTAACCTAGACTCAATAGGCAACACTTTCTTTTCTCTTTAAACTATAAACAGCATAGGTAAATAAATTAGGCTATACCTAGGCTATATTGAGAGTATGATATTAGGCTATAATTAGGCTATACCTTGAGAGTATGATATTAGGCTATAATTAGGCTATACCTTGAGAGTATGATAAAAGTAGGTGATATTATTTATTATAGGTTGAAATGATCTCTTTTATTTGCATATATTTGCTCAACAAAGTTTTGAATGTCCGATCCCTCTTAAGGACGGGTCTGGTGAAATAATACCTAATGTAAATCTAATACTAATCCTAAGTTAGCATCGAATTTAATTAATGTTAAATTTTTCTTGAATCACAGTTATAAATACTTATTTACTGTGAATGAGGCAAGGAGCCATGTAACTCGGGGCTACTATAGGCGACACAGTTATACCGAGCGGACTATATACGGTAGATATTGTACTTATATTGTATAGATGTACCTACTACCTGCCAAGTTTCTGTCCCTTGTCGTCTTGTTTTCTCTTTTGTTATTTGCCTTTCTTTTTTTATAATTCTCTGTATCTTGTACCTTTCTCTTAACTGCATGTAATTTGTCTTCCGACCCCAGTCCCCTAGATAGCTTATAGTCTACAGCTCTACCGTTTGGACGTGATCCGAATAGTTTCACCGTTTGCATGTTCCGCTTCATCCTCTTGTATTTTTTTTTTTTTTGCTTCCTTAATGCGGCATGTAATCTTGTTGTTATTTATAATTTATGGACTAACGCTTCATCATTTTTATTTTTAATTCTAGGCCGAGGAAAAGTTGAAAGAAAACATATTTATTTGTATATTTACACCGGATAATTTTAACGTTGATTTTGCAGAAAATACGTAGGATTGTTTCTCTATACCTTTTTTAAAAATAGGTTAATGAATCGTTTTTCAGTCAAAATGATTTCCAAGATCTGACTGATATTTTTTTTTAATTTTCTAGGTTAAAAACAGTGGCTTTAAAATATATTTAAATACGTCTAGATAGACCTTGTGTATGGAGCATCGAAGGCATGCTAAAAGGCCATGGAAGGTATGCTTAAACACCATCGAAGATATGCTTAAACACCATCGAAGGTTTGCTTAAACACCATCGAAGGTATGCTTAAACACCATCGAAGGTATGCTTAAACACCATCGAAGTTATGCTTAAACACCATCGAAGGTATGCTTAATCACCATCGAAGGCTTGCTTAAACACCATCGAAGGTATGCTTAAACACCATCGAAGGTATGCTTAAACACCATCGAAGGCATGCTTAAACACCATCGAAGGCATGCTTAAAGACCATCGAAGGCATGCTTAAACACCATCGAAGGCATGCTTAAACACCATCGAAGGTATGCTTAAACATCTTCAATGTTATGAGAACTTCGTACTACGGAAGATGAGGACGACTTCAATGAAGAAACAGAAAATAGACAAAATAACATGCCATCCTATATCTGTCTACAATTTCAGAATTCATTTAGTAAAGGAACATGAAATTCTCGTATTCCTTAAATTTAAAAACCTAAAAAAAAAACCTCTATGCCAACAATGGCAGTTCGCTGCAAAATAGTTCCTAGGTTTAAAAATTTAGATTAAGAAAAAACCAGATGATCCCCATCGTTTCAAGAGAATACCAGACTCTCAAGTGTAACTCCTGTAAATATAATACTTATTCTAAACACTTTCTAAAATTGTAACAAACGTACATTCATAATGAAAAGGATACAACTAAAAAAAAAAAAAAAATGTGCTTTTGTTAAAACGTATTAACATTAGACTGAGGTTAATTCCTATATAGAAGGCTATTTCCTCTAAAAGATGTTGCTTGCAGGTGACCTATTGTGTCTGTTGGTTTGGTCTGATATTTGAGGGATGGATAATGTCCAACTATCAAAATTTCTGGCTTTAGGAATTTCGATTTGTGCGATATGTTACTCTAAAATGAGATAAATTAAACAGTTTAAAAAATATTTAACACATTCTGGTTTTTCAATTATGGACTAAGATAATTAAAAAAAATCTGGTGCAGTGCGCGCATCATACAACTTTCCCTTACTAATCTATAATACTAATCTAAAGGTTATTTTAAAGAGTTCACTATTTGTAATAAACCCAGCAGCATTCACTTCTTCTCCAAGTGACAAAAGTATAATCAATTAGTTTTTAAATAACTTTAGTACTATAATTGTGTACACTAAATATTTTTGGTTCGTCAAGCTGAAAATATATTTTAAAAGTTTCGGTTTAGGTTCCATGGATTCATTTTGTTTTCATTAAATAATATAAAAATAAAAATTATTAAGTCAATTTCTACTTTTGTGTTCTAACATTATATTATTACGCTGTATCTTTACTAATATGGGCCCGATTTAAATAATTCTTTTTTTTTTTTTTAGGGAATTTAATTACCTTAATTAATTAATAAGATTTCATGCATAATTTGCCATAAAATGCTCACTTTTTGAGTTATGTGCAAATAAAAATTTCTTTTCGCTATAACTTTTTCCTCTGCATTTTCTCGTTGATATACTGCAAACATGAAAAGTTAAAGAGCTGTAAGGAGAAGACATTAGGAAAGTTTCATCAAAATCGTTAAAATCGTTTATGAGAAAATTGTAAAAAAGTGTAAAATCGTTGATATAATTACCACTTCCGGCACTCGATTTTGACGAAAAAGTTGCTGTAACATCCGATGAATATACCTGCGTTAAATACCTAGTTTCAGTTTCTTACGGCTTTTCGTTTTTGAGCTAGCATTACCACATACACACACCGACCGTTTTGCGAGACTTGGTTGCTTGGACTCAAGGGACCTTAAAACGTGTATTTCCGTTGAAAACTCGAATTCGAAAATCTTCCCTATCGCAATACTTCCCCTTACTATATATTTCATATATAGGTAAGAGAAAATAAAAAAGTGTACATATATTCCTCAACTATTATATAAAGCTGAAGAGTTTGTGTTTGAACGCCCTAATTTCAGCAACTACCAGCCTGATTTGAAATATTCTTTTTGCGTTAGATAGACCGCCTGAATCGAGGAAGGCTTTAGGCTTTGGGCTTTATAACATCAAACCCATTGCCATAGCAACCGAGCAAAACTGAAACTTTATTGTCGTTTTAACAAGGTCCTTTGAAAATCTCTGTAAAAAATGAGACTCGCCAATATATTATTTTAAAGGTTATTTTGTATTTTAGGGCTTGATCACAGCTAATATATAGAAGGGACAGGATAATAGCAACGTTAAACAAGTGAAATTGTTTTAGTTAATCTTTTAATTCTAATTAAAAACAATAATTAGAAACTATAACAATTGACAACAAAAACAATTAAAACTATAAATAAAAGTTTCCTCTTTAGCGGATCGAAATTGGACTGGATCCAGTAAAGGCTATTAGTTAGTAGACTCTCTTAGGATAATTGCATTGGAGACCCCGATGTAATGATTGCACTAATGAAGGGACATCGATTAGATCGGACTGTTTGAGGAAGGGCTCTATAATACCCTGCAGGGGGAGATGGGGCCTTTGTAAAGGGCTATTGGTCTGCCCTGCCTTCTACTGTACGATCCTTCTAGGAAACGTGGGCTGGAGCAATAGCCATCTCTGATTGGCCAAAAATAGTCTCCCTGGAAATGTTGATGCTAGTAAGCGATTAGGTTAGTCTTCTTCTCATTGGTTTACTAAAGCCCTTTTTGTTAAGTGAGAGATATTTGTAATATAAGCTCTCTGATATTTATTTATTTTAGTACTTTGAGGTAAAACAATCTAATCTGATACTACTGTGCGATGCATATAGTTTAAAGAAAATAATTAACACCCTTATTCTGAGTTATATGGCTTAAATAAATATTATGTTATATTTCACGTCTGAAAATCTGCCAAAATAACGAAATTTCGGCAATAATAAGACGCTGAAATCGAAGAAACCTGCCCAAAGGGAGTAATTAGTAACTTGAATCCTCTGGACGACGAGGGAACGAAATACCCTTAACCCTTTATCGCCTGATGAAGCGAACAGAAGTCGATTGAGAGAAGTGATTTACTTAAATAATACAACCGATGATATAGATATTTATGCTGCTTTACATGAAGTTGTTTTAATTACAGCAATAGTCGATTCCTGTTGCTTCCTAACGTGTTTACCAGTGGCGGATTTCGTTCGTGTAGCTAAGTAGACTAAACTTAACTTAAAGATTTTGCAAAAGCCTCTATAAAATAATCGAACAAAACAAAATGTTAAATTTGCCTTTTTGCTCTAATTTGAAATTTTTTTGGGGGGGAAGGGGCTTGAAGGGCCCGAAAGTTTTACCGCTTAGGGTCCTCATTTGCCTTTATCCGCCTCTGGTGTTTATAGATTAAAATCCTGCCTCCATTCTTTAACAAAATTGTCCAAAAGCACACAACACTTCACAGTAAAAATAACTTGTCTATCAGCGATTCAAAGTAATGATTATTTTTAAAGGTGAGAGTATGGTTGACCGTGGAAAATGTACGCAGGTTGAGCAGGGTGAGCCGTCAATAAATAAACACAAATAAAGAAAAAAAAAACATATTATATTAGGTCCCGACGTTTTGGCCTAAGTTTTAGGCCATTGTCAGGGCTAAGAAAAAACGAGATAACAATAGATGTAACTGATTATTTTATTTTATTGAAAAAATAACTTGCATACCTTCCCGAAATGCAATAGCTATCTGACCCTCATTTACATTTTTGAAAGAATGTATTGTATTATCAGGCAATTTTGAACCAGCTAGGGGTGCCACTAAACATGCCTAGGTATATCAGACAATTTTGAACCAGCTAGGGGTGCCACTAAACATGCCTAGGTATATCAGGCAATTTTGAACCAGCTAGGGGTGCCACTAAACATGCCTAGGTATATCAGGCAATTTTGAACCAGCTAGAGGTGCCACTAAACATGCCTAGGTATATCAGGCAATTTTGAACCAGCTAGGGGTGCCACTAAACATGCCTAGGTATATCAGACAATTTTGAACCAGCTAGGGGTGCCACTAAACATGCCTAGGTATATCAGGCAATTTTGAACCAGCTAGAGGTGCCACTAAACATGCCTAGGTATATCAGGCAATTTTGAACCAGCTGGAGGTGCCACTAAACATGCCTAGGTATATCAGGCAATTTTGAACCAGCTAGGGGTGCCACTAAACATGCCTAGGTATATCAGGCAATTTTGAACCAGCTAGAGGTGCCACTAAACATGCCTAGGTATATCAGGCAATTTTGAACCAGCTAGGGGTGCCACTAAACATGCCTAGGTATATCAGACAATTTTGAACCAGCTAGGGGTGCCACTAAACATGCTTAGGTATATCAGGCAATTTTGAACCAGCTAGGGGTGCCACTAAACATGCCTAGGTATATCAGGCAATTTTGAACCAGCTAGAGGTGCCACTAAACATGCCTAGGTATATCAGGCAATTTTGAACCAGCTAGGGATGCCACTAAACATGCCTAGGTATATCAAGCAATTTTGAACCAGCTAGAGGTGCCACTAAACATGCCTAGGTATATCAGGCAATTTTGAACCAGCTAGGGGTGCCACTAAACATGCCTAGGTATATCAGGCAATTTTGAACCAGCTAGAGGTGCCACTAAACATGCCTAGGTATATCAGGCAATTTTGAACCAGCTAGGGGTGCCACTAAACATGCCTAGGTATATCAGGCAATTTTGAACCAGCTAGAGGTGCCACTAAACATGCCTAGGTATATCAGGCAATTTTGAACCAGCTAGGGGTGCCACTAAACATGCCTAGGTATATCAGGCAATTTTGAACCAGCTAGGGGTGCCACTAAACATGCCTAGGTATATCAGGCAATTTTGAACCAGCTAGAGGTGCCACTAAACATGCCTAGGTATATCAGGCAATTTTGAACCAGCTAGGGGTGCCACTAAACATGCCTAGGTATATCAGGCAATTTTGAACCAGCTAGAGGTGCCACTAAACATGCCTAGGTATATCAGGCAATTTTGAACCAGCTAGGGGTGCCACTAAACATGCCTAGGTATATCAGGCAATTTTGAACCAGCTAGAGGTGCCACTAAACATGCCTAGGTATATCAGGCAATTTTGAACCAGCTAGGGGTGCCACTAAACATGCCTAGGTATATCAGGCAATTTTGAACCAGCTAGAGGTGCCACTAAACATGCCTAGATATATCAGGCAATTTTGAACCAGCTAGGGGTGCCACTAAACATGCCTAGGTATATCAGGCAATTTTGAACCAGCTAGAGGTGCCACTAAACATGCCTAGGTATATCAGGCAATTTTGAACCAGCTAGGGGTGCCACTAAACATGCCTAGGTATATCAGGCAATTTTGAACCAGCTAGAGGTGCCACTAAACATGCCTAGGTATATCAGGCAATTTTGAACCAGCTAGGGGTGCCACTAAACATGCCTAGGTCGAGGCATCAGGCGTCGAGGGACGACGAAATCACTCTTGCCATAAATGCACTAATTTAATTTCTTTCAAAATGGAAACTGGCTTATGGAATTTAATCACATGTCTTTATTATTTTAATTTAATTTTATGTTTTATATATTTTTTTAATAATTTTAATAATATTTATTTGTTTTAAATTATAAATTGTTATTGAAGGAGAAGCGGTGATGACAAAGCTGTTCTAGGCCCTTAAATCCGATGAAGTTAGATTCTTCTTTCTTTTAACCGAAAATCCTTTCTGTTTCCAGCACAGCTTCTGAGGCACATTGTACTTTATTACATATAAATAGATATTATTGTAGATATAGATGCAGACAGGATAGAATCCAAAGAGATAGGCGAACTCGCTGCAAGGCTAATCACTAACGGTCCTCTGTTTGGAAGGACAGCGGCAGCCGCCTGGTAGCTCCGCTTCGCTGGGGTTTGATATCATTACTATCTCCATCCACACCTATTATATCTCCATCGTGCAAGTTCGGATTTATGTCGAATATATTTTTTGTGTAGGTTTTTTACTTACCTCTACGCAGTAAAGGATACTTTGTAATCGCGAAAATTTTTGGTTTTCAAATTTCAACGGAATTATCCATTTCGAGTAGTTTCGTCGTGGCGTCTATACGCATCTCGCTTCACTAAAAAAACTGTTAGCCGTAGAAAGTTAAAAATTTTTATTTAGTATTGCTGAAAAATCTAGTTGTGAACCTCTCTTTTTTGTTAGTACATGATTACTGGAAGTGGTACTCTACTTGAAGGTCAAATTAGACTTTCATCAAAAATTATATTAAAATATATTGTAAAATATCTCAAATTTGGTAAATAGGACATTTATATCCCTATGTATGTATTTACTAGATTTTAGTTAAAATTGGTGAGCTGAGAAGGGTACTTTACTTGAAGGTCATAATAAACTTAAATCAAAAATTATATTTAAATTAAATACAGAAATCGGTAATAAAGGTTACAAACGCGATTTTTTTTTCCATTCTAATTAAACATTTTTATTACTTGCTTAAGTGTTAAAATTGAGTGTAAAATACTTGTTTTCCTCCTCATTCCTGAGATGAACAAGTCTCCAGCAGGAGAATAAGATATAAGTTAAATGGTTTTTTCCGCTTAAAATGTCGAAACTGTCGATTTCCAATGCTTTGTCTGGTGACATAGACAGTTGTTGTTGTCAAAGAACACGTAGAAATCTCTTGGGAACTTGTTACCAACTGAAAAAAAACGATATATAATAACGTAATAAGTCCTCAAGAAACAAGGAGCTTGAGTCTGTCTGTGTGTGTGTGTGTGTGTGTGTGTGTGTGTGTGTGTGTGTGTGTGTGTGTGTGTGTGTGTGTGTGTGTAACTGCAATCTTCGGAAACTAGTAACCAAATTCAGGATCACTTTTTGAGCCTCTGATTTATAAATTAATAGGCGTACAGGGATGTCATAGGGTGCCTATATCAGAAATTTTTGTATATTTTTACCTTCTACTCAAAATTATGTTAAGTTTATTTACTGAATCGAAAGTTGTTGCATTACAAGGGTGCCTCATCCGGAATAATATATTTTCATCTTAAAAATTACAAATTGACGAATTTCTTAATGTTATTTTAAAAAAATATAATATGTAATCATATTATATGAGGGCAGTGGCGGATCTCGAAACCGTAGGCGATAAAATAGCGGGCCCACTTGATATAGTGTGGGGCCCCGCGATCAGGCCAATGTTCAACTCTAGCGTGCAAACTGAATTAGTCTGTGTTTTATAATTATATTATTAGCTATATAGCAGAACAGAATAACATTCGAAGTAGCTTCTACGAGGTAAAAAGAACGACACTGTGTAGAGGAGTAGTCCGCAGGACTCTGACCTTGGTCCTGTCCTCTGGAAATTGTTCCACCACGTGTTCCTGGTGGACAGATTGAAAGATAAAACTGAACGCACTACCAATCTGATAGAATGATGCGAGAGGAAGAAGTTGAGGATGGCGGGTCCCTAGGCTCAGGTCATCCTCTTGAGAGGCAAGACTGATAGGGATCACCCTGTAGCCATGGTCGTACATCCTGCGAGAAGGTTAGCTACCCCAAGAGATTAAGAGGGAAGACTTGGCGGATCTACCGCTGAGTCTCCGAGTGAAGAGATGGAAGAGGATCCTCCAGAAGATATATTAGAAGAATGGAACCGGCAGTGGATGATGACCCCAAAAGCAGCTACCTTGGGAAGTACTTTCCCACCGTCGGTTCGAAACTAGAAAACGACATGGGCCTTCCTGGACTTCGGGTATCTTGGACTCCTGGGTGTCTTGGTTTCCTGGACTCCTGGGTGTCTTGGACTCCTGGGTGTCTTGGTTTCCTGGGTGTCTTGGTTTCCTGGGTGTCTTGGTTTCCTGGACTCCTGGGTGTCTTGGTTTGGTTGGGCCTTCCTGGACTTCGGGTGTCTTGGTTTGGTTGGGCCTTCCTGGACTCCTGGGTGTCTTGGACCTCTGGGCCTTCCTGGGCTTCGGGTGTCTCGGTTTTAAATTCGTCTTTAATGTTTAAGTCATTTATTTTATTTTCCTTTGGAGCGGAGATTTGGAGATCAATAGAGGGCCAATATCAATACGCCTTCTTGATATCGACGTAAAGCTCATGAACTTTATGTCGATTTCAAATAGACGTATGATTCTGAATCTGGATGAATATGCAGAAAAAAAAAAAGAGAGATTATGCGGTTTCGGTTTTAATAAAACAAAATTTATTTGAAATGCTGAATAAATATTTAGGTGGAACATTTCCAGTACATACTGCTACTATCGCTACTATAGCTAGAGGAAGAGCCATATCAGTAGCGGAAGTAGCGGCTTTATCTCTCTCTAAATATAAATATACTTGATATTATAATACAACTCTCTATAAATATACTTGTTTAAATAGAAATTGAGATATCATGCATGATATTGTTTTAGCCAACCAATTAGCTTCAATAATATTTATTTATAGTTTATATCGACATTATAGATCTTTGTAAAAAAATAATAATTCCGACTCATCCTTAGCGATGTCACTTCGAAATGGCATTAAGCATAAACTTTCCTTTCAGCTTCTGCTCTTCACGTTCAGATCTGTAGGTCCACCTATCCACCAATAGAACTTATTTTTTAAAAAATTGTGGTAAGTGGAACCTTCAGAAGCTGTTTTACATCAGTATTATAATCCTCCGGAAATGAACTAATTTGCACTTGCCATACAACCACTGGTGCTTGAATAATGAGTCTTCCAGAATGAAACTGGGCACATACTCACTCATTCCTCGAAAAATTGAGCATTTCGTAGACTCAACATTTTACTGAGTACCTGCTCACATAGCATGCATTCTCACGTTTTGTTCACTTGGAAAGGAGCCCAATCAATAATGAGCCCATTTTGTGGAGCACATGTTCCATACAGTTAGTAAAATAATAATAAAGAAAATTAGTTTTGATCGAAAATCGATTTTAAATAAATAATACTATAATAGAGTATTTAACTATTTCATTGTGTTACTTCTATTTATTCACATCAAGC
Source organism: Rhaphigaster nebulosa (assembly GCA_948150685.1). Taxonomy (NCBI): domain Eukaryota; kingdom Metazoa; phylum Arthropoda; class Insecta; order Hemiptera; family Pentatomidae; genus Rhaphigaster; species Rhaphigaster nebulosa. The sequence goes on along the minus strand of OX411312.1, from coordinate 972,857 downwards.
CAGAGCACCTGCTCGTTTTTTTGAGGAATGAGTACTTGCTCAGTTTTATTCAGTTCACCTCTTGTAAGCACTTACACCTTATGGTAGGGGCGAGTACTGTTCAATTAATTTATCAGTCTCATCAAAATGGATGCTTGCGTTTAATATTTAAAACATAATCCTCTCAGGAACATTTATAAGAAAATAATAAAAAAAAAAAAGGGAAAATCTAGTTTCCAAAATAAATTTTTTACAGTTGTATTTTGTCGAACATAGCAAAATGTAGTGCTTACTTACTCCACATTACCCTCCTTCATACTTTTCCGAATAAAATCTACCAATTCGGACTTGGTAAATGTATTGGGTAAGTACATCAAGCTAATTATTACAGAAACTAATAGTAATAGTAATAGCTTTATTTTATTTATTTTTTAAAAAAAAACAAGATAAATATAAAGAAAATAAGAATTGTTTTCAATAGTAATGACATTTTGGACTTAAACATAATATACATTTCTTAACATTTCATGGTACATAGTATTTGATATGAAATGTTAGTTCCTAGAATATGATGCAAATGAAAAATAAAATAAATGAAGATAATTTGTTTGTGAAATTTAAGGAATCAGTCAAAGTTAACGAACGAAGAAACGAAGAAAAAAAAATACAATTAATTAAGAATTTATTGTTTTGTTTTTTTATTACAATAGCCAAACCATTTAGCTACTCATCCTAAGTGCATATTGGTTGAATTTGATGAGAGAGTTTTACTATAGTTCCTTCCAATCGGGCAATAAAATAGATCCTTTGATGCTACATATTTATTTAAAGTTGCGATTATAATGTTACCTGATTATAATGTTCACACCAAAATGGGAACTGATGATTGAGTTGCAATGGAATCGTTTGAAGGCTGGACTTCGAAACAATAATCTTGAAGGAGAATGATTTGCGAATGACGTTGCAACAGATCGTTTCCGCCCCAGGACTACCATCTACCGATAAGTATTTCCGCTTGAATCAGCAAGCAAATGATTCTATTTAGGATTAGAGCCTTCTGTTGGAGTGGCAAACCTCTTTACTTCGTTTTCCGCTCCTGCAATGAATATTTATATATCTGTATTACTGGATCCGAAACTGCTATAATATGTATAACTAGTATTAGGTATAGAGCTATAACTAACTAACTAGTATTAGGTATAGAGCTATAACTAACTAACTAGTATTAGGTATAGAGCTATAACTAACTAACTAGTATTAGGTATAGAGAGAGCTATAACTAACTAACTAGTGGTGACGAAAGCTTCGTTTTCTTGTGCACAGATTGTTAAATATTTGATATATAGTTATAGTCTATATATAGTTATATCTATATATAACTTAATAAAACTAAGGTTTAAGAGTACACGTTCACTAACTTCTAAAATTTTATTTTGTCAATTTAGGCATTTTGGCTATTGAGATGAATCGAACTATATATATATATATATATATATATATATATATATATATATATATATATATATATATATATATATATCGATATGCGGTAGCACCGATATTACATAATATGATAATTACATTTTATAATTTTCGATACTCAAAATTCATAATCTGAATCCTTCAGAATCAAAACCTGCTAAATCCTGTTATCAAAATGTTTCAACTGAATCGTAAAAAAATATAAAGTAACTGAAATTCATGAATATTCCGAAAATTTATAGTAGCAACTTGCATTATGCATAACTGCTATGGCGCATTAGCGGAAAATGTGGTAGTTCTATGACTTAATTTTAAAAGTAATTAAGTACTATTGTAATTAAAATAATGAAAAAAACAGACAAACATTTTCTCAAAATGATGTGATTTGTCTTTGCGTGTTCCACTTCTAATCCGGAGAATTTTTGTTTGGTCCTCATTAATGTTTAGGAAAAATAAAAGAAGTTGTATTTGAGTCGTTTATTTCCGAAATGAATCTTAAACGATTTTTAAGTAAATCGGCCTGTTTACTTAATATTGATATAATCATTGATTTTTGGAAATATGTGCCGATATGAAGATTTTTCTAATATATTTTTAAAAAATGATTGAAATAATATCACAATAGTTTTTCGCGGTACCTGTAAATTCGTGAATGATGATTAGGATTCATTTTGGAAATAAACGACTCATTTCATCTGTCAGCTTCATAATTTTCGGCGAAAAGAATATGGAACTTGTCAATTTTAGAACATTGTAAGCATCCGATTCCTGATATGGTTTTGATATGTCGAAATGAGGTGTGCTATCTCTGTAAGTCTGCATTGGAGATTTATGTTATTAAACACATTTAATGCAGCACTAATGTATTATTGTTATGTGATATTTTATTCAGTTATGTGATTTAGCAGTGTTGTAGTCCAGATTGATACCTGAATGTGATTTAGCAGTGTTGTAGTCCAGATTGATACCTGAATGTGATTTAGCAGTGTTGTAGTCCAGATTGATACCTGAATTGGCGAAACATTGACTGAAATTTGAGAAACTTAAGGGTTTGGTTCGAAATATTCAGTAAGAACCTAATGGATAATTATTTTCATTTACTTTATAAAGTTTCTAGTATCGGAAATCGATCTGATGTGATGACCAGATCTATTTTGACTTATAAAAAAAAATATCGCCGAAAAAGATGAAGATATCCTGTTTTAGATTTTCCTCAAGTTATTGGAGAGGTGAAAGTTTTGGTGAAAAGGTGCAGAGGAGGATTAGGGTCAGCCAGCTCATTCTCGGGATGGAAATGGGAAAACTCTCCCACCTATTTGTTTGTAGCTCATGGCTTCGTAATAGAAAACGGTGTATGGTGCATAGTTAGGGAGGGGATCTACCCGAAAGATTTGTCTTCTTATATATATATATATATATATAGTATAAAATAGGGTAATGTTGGACAAGTGGGCAATAAATTTTAAAAAGTTCGACTTAACCTGTGTCATTTTTATTTTTGAAGCTCGATTTTTTCCTTCTTTTTTTTCAAATTTTCCCCAGACGATTACGTTTAAATATTACATCAAAGTCGGCATTTCAACTACGTCCATTTTGATGAGATTGATAATTTAATTGAAGCACTTCACTTTGTACGCACTTGTCCCTGCCTTAAGGGCTAAGTGCGTACAAGATATCCGGAAGACTCATTATTCAAAAAGGAGCAATTTTGGGGCAGGTGCAAAATAGTTCGGTTTCCGGAGGGTTATCATTATATCAGGTATAGGGGATCATACTGGAGGGTTATCATACTGGTATAATCATGGAAAAATGGTAAAGCTTGTCTGAGATTCACGTTTTACAACCTTGATTGAGTTATGGAAGTGGGATGGGGAATATAGTTTAACGAAAGGGTAAGTGTAAGTGTTAATAAGGGTAACTGTACACCAGGCACACTTGTCACCCAACAGAGGTCTGTACTTGCACCTACTATCATTTAATGTTGGGTGACGGCGGACCAGAGCTTAAAAAAATATAAAACTGTCAAGGAGAAATGTAAATCAGAAATTATTTTGAAGAACAGCTTCTGTAACTTCCGCTCAAGTAAAAAAAAAAACTGGCCTACTGGTAGATAGACACCGATGCAGCTGTATTGGATAAGTTGAAGGACTCAACTTCATCAACAGGTTGGGACTGATATCTTTGAAACTGGCCTACTGGTAGATAGACACCGATATATATAGCTGCACTGCTAAAGCTGAAAGGACACAACTTTATATCAACAGGTTGGGACTGATATCTTTGAAACTCGTTATACTTCATCTTAGCAAGCTTTCGTGGTTGATTTAGGTTACATCAGTATTTAGGCTTCATGCTAGGGATGTGAATATCGAAAAAAATATCGATAATTCCATATATCGGGCATGGATATTTTTAATCTTTTAATGGGGCACACACATATCGATATTTCAGTGCCCATATAATTATTAGTTTTTTTTATTAAGTTCATTTACAGCAGGGTTTAAATATTAAGAAGCAGGTTATTTCCAGTCCTGCCGATTCGTTTAGATTTTTTTTTTAAATATTACGATATTTTTAAACATCCATATTTCTATGCCGATATTATCAAGATATCGATATTTCTAACGGATATCAATATCGATATTTTGCCTCCGACATCCGATCCCTAGAGCTGAGCCACTATAGATAATAAACACGAATACACCACACGAAAAAGTTTTTATGGTTCTTTGTTTGCCGAACCCGCCGTCCTTGTAGATTTTTTTCTTCTTTATTTTATTTATGAAAACAAATCGGTTTTCGATACTCAAATTTTTATAATATTAAGAAATATATCGATGATTTTGTTTAAAAAATCGATATATCGCTATTTTTTCAACATTCTTACTTCATGCTCCGTAAAGGGCAGCTCTTATCAGTTGAGGGTTTGTATTTAACCAGACAATTACGCACATACCCCAAAAAACGCTATATATCTATTTTTTAAAATCGGAATCCAGCTCGTAGCGAAATTGTTCAAACTAAAGAATACACCGGACCCGAATGCAGATGCTGAAAGGACATTGCCTATCTTATTTTGCTATTGTTTTGAAAAAGCTGCCACATATTTGAGGTGAAGATGGCGGAGTTAATATTTTTTGTATCTTAGGAACTGTTAGGAGCCGCTAGATCTGTTTATAGCTGAGCAGCTGGTTGCTGGCTGCCCGCCCCTCCTTACAACAATCACAGCACTTAGTTACACCTGGAGGAGGGCTTTGATCATCCCTTCTTAGGGTTTTATATTAATAAATCGATACCTCGTATCTCAAAATCTACATCCTATTCTAACCTCCGAGGTATTGTATGCGAGCTATTCATACGATAAGGCTATACAAGGTAAATTGTTGTATTTTCGAATAGCGCTGCATGGGCACCTCTAGAATATTTTTAGAACAGAAATTCTAAGAAGTACAAATTACATCATTTTGCCATTCAGATGACTTGAAATAATAATAAATGTATATGAATATTATATATTCAATTGTAATTGAATCGCAGAATGTTGTACGAGCCGTTCTCCAATTATTTGGGGGTATATCAGCTGAGCAACTTCATGTCCACGTCGTTTTTTGAAAAAGGCTTAAGAGCCAAAAATTCAAAATTTTGGTTTCAGTTGATTATGGGACGTAAACATCACCTCTACCGATTCCCGCTCACGATATATCGAGAAAAAAATTGGAAATAGTTAAAAATCTACTATTGATGACGTAAGCACCATACGACTATACTAACGACTCTCAGTCGTCACTCTGCCTTGAACGAGTGATAGGAGCTTTAAGAATAAGGAGCAATTAATTATAAGGTTTTGCCAACTCAATAAACTCCTACTTTAAATAATAAAAATAAAAAAATAAAATATATATATATATATTGTTAATTGGGGAAAAAGCGTTTCATGTGTTTCCTGTAAAGTTTGCTGAATGGTGCTTACGTCTTTTCAAAAAACGACGTCGATGTCTTCTGTGAGGTATGTAGGCTTGATCATGGGAAGAGAGAGTTGTTCAATAACCACAATAACTGGAACATTTAAGTTTAATTAATAATTTTAATTTAAATAGCATCCGCACCCTGCTTTACTGCTCCAGTCCTGAAGATGCATATTTCAGCCGAAACGACCTTGTCATGATAAAAGAAACAACTTGTTTGTTTCCTTTTATTTCACCTGACTTGTCCCCTTCAGTGTGAGCTACCATCAATAGTCAGGCATCCATTACTTCCTATACGTTCAACCTTCATAATAAGGCTAATTTTTCCAATTTATGTTACAGGACTCTTGGAGGTTGTTGGTGTTGGTAAACGGTATTGTAAAGTGCAAAGTGGCTACCTGGAACTGGAAGAGACCAACAGAACGCCGATGAGGATAGCCCTCCGCGGGCTGCACCTCATATCGGCCGGCTGGCTCACCTTCAAGCTCATTGGTGGCGAGTACTCTATAGTCTTTAGGGTAAGTCATGTTGTAACTTACTGCTTTTATCATCTTAGCCAATAGGACGAGGAGAAGCCATTTCTGGCTACATGGAACATTCTCCCTTAAGGTTCGCGTGGAAGCCCCACCACGACGTGCATCCTGAGGTAGAAAAACCGGTATGGGGGTCGCCACCGGGCCCACCATCTATTTGCGCTTAAGGAATGATTTCAAATGATACCTGCCGGGCACCACAATTGTGGTGGTGTCAGGATCTCATTTTAAAGATGCCTCGTGTTGACGTAGTGGTCTTAGTTGATGAGGCCAACTGGCGTGGGATAAGGCCTGTATAAGGCCTATCATTTCAGTTGGAGTCGCGCTGGGTAAGTAGGCCTTCCCCCATATTCCATCCTTGCACAAGATGGAGAGGCGGTTAAGGCTTTAGGGCCAGTGTATCCGTCTCACCTCCGTCATGCTCACTGCTTACATCATCTTACCTTGATTGTTGTCCAATGTTATATTGGGGGCACAAGTAAGTTTTAAAGGATTTTTGTGAAAATAGGAGCTTTATTGTGTACAAAGCATTGCCCATCGCTTGCGACTACTTTTCCATATCTTTCTGGCAGTTAAAATAACGACTGATCTTTGAAGACAACAATCGACCTATTTTTTGGTCAGACAGGCCTTGAGTGATCGGAACAGGAGGTAATCGCAAGACGCAATGATGGAGAATACAGCGGATGGGGTAAGATATTCCAATTTCCAAGAGAAATTTAAGTTATTTACCAACTTAACTAACTAGGCTCTAACTGATTATTTTAATTTTTTTTCTTTAACATCCTGAAGTCTCCAGAAGATGAAGATGTTTTGCTAAATAATTAGGCTTATTTGCTAATGTCTCGAAGGATTCAGTTATTGATTAATTTATTTTTTATCTTGAGCTACCTGGAAAGGTGAAGCGATCTAAGAAATTTAACATATTTGAACTCTTCAGAATTCCATTCAAGGCCTTTCCATATGCAAGCACTTCAGCCTCAACTGGCTTCGATACCACTAATGTAGCTGGAATCTTAATCCCTGCTTTGCTTGTGGAACGAGCTTGGTATGTGCCCCAAGGCTGTGTGGAAATACATTTATGTGTGATTAAGTGATGAGTGTCTATTTTATCTTTTATATGTGTTTCTATTTTGCTTTTTCTGTATATCACAGCTTCAGAGCAGAACTATGTTATCTCCAAAGTTGGCTTCTGGGTTTTCTTTTTTATCTCTTGATACTGTTGATTGTTGTGAATTTGATGCTCAAGTAGCCTATCTCTATCTGTATTTGCTAACCTAGAAAGTCGAAAGTTTGGTTTATAAATTTGTACATTATAAAACAATAAACTGAAAAGTAAAACCCTCTCCTGTAAAGTTTAATTTTTGTAGCTAATCTACTTCTGCTCTGAAACCGCAATATTTGGAGCAAATGTGCTCTAGTTAGGTGTCCTATTGCTCAGAAGTGGCAAATTATAATATTTTAAAATGTTATTAAAAAAATTAAATAAGTTTATGCCATTGTCAAAAAATTGTTTGGCTCCATGAAAAGCTAGGGCTTTAACTATGATACATATCCTCTCCTATCAATCGTTTTAATAATTATTTGTGATTCAGATAATAGATATAGTTTGTCACAAAAATGTAATCAAAATCTTCCCCCTCCTCCAACGATTCTTGTTTAACCATCCTAGATTGATTAAAATACAGTTTGGTGAGAGTTTTTTTGACCGTAAATGTGATTTTAAGGAGTTGGCCGAGCGCCAGCTAACTGGTTGGCATATAACGTACCTAAGCTTAGGTATAAACTGAATTAGATGGCACTCGGCCTACCACTCTCTGCCCTAAAACTTAAGCCAAAACGTTGGCATAATAAAATAAGTTACACTTATTAGTGTGCTCTTCATTGACCGCTATCAGACCAACTTCGTATTTAAAAAAAAATGTTAAATTTCAAAACTATCCTTAGGCCGAAAGAGAGGAGGACTACTGGCGCTGGGTGAAGTGCCTGGCCGCCGAGCTGCTGCGACAGACCCCCCTCACCTGCCTCCCGTATCTCGACATCCTCGGCATCACCGGCACCCTGAGGAGGGCTCAGAGCGAAGGCTGCCTGTCCCCGCAGTCCACCTGCCTCCCGGATATTGTGGCCGACACCTGCAGGCCCAAGTAATTCCTTCTCTGCAATGTCTATTAAAATATTGTATCGATATTTCATTAAAGTTAATCAATCTGTGAAGAATTTTTTTTTTACATACATATTATTTTATAAATGTTTTTTCATTTATACAGATTTGGCAGAACAGACGAGAGACGGACGAAAACCTCTACAACTGCCTACATGCCAGTGAAAGAGAGAAAGAAGATTTGGGAAGAAAGGAGTAGAAATGGTTCTGCACACGGGGGCTCCCTCGGCAACCTGTCCGAAGCGTGCAAGGCATCCTCACACCTTTCTGTGCGGCAGCTCTGTCGCATGTTCGAGTCATCCTCTTCTTCTCTTCCACCGAGGCTGTCTTCGACTTACCTTGGCATGTATGATACTTTGAATTTTATAAAATCTTTTTATATAGCGCCGGCATACTATCCTAAGCCCATAAAGGGTTATGTGATTTAGATTTATTATTTCTTCACCTTTAGTATCTCCAGGCTAAACCACTTATGTCTTTGTCGCAGCTAGCTTCATTAACTAGTAATCTGACTATATATTAAGGTAAACCGGGGTTAGTGGAATAGTCCACTTTCATTCGAAAAGTAATGCAGTAAACTAAGGAAGTGCCATCTGGTGTAACTCCCCGGTAAATGAAATGGAGTAAGGCTTAGGTTAGGTATAGTTTTTACAAGTATGTTACTTATTTTTATAAGAGATCTTACTATTTGTTGTTAAAGTTGATTAAAATTCATTGTGGCATCTTAAAAAAATTGGAAAAAAATCACTACTTAATGTGTATGCATTTTTTTTAAATTCCTTCTTTCCCTGTTCTTTTTCAATATGTTTACCAGGCAAATCAAGCAGTGTGTTCATTCCATTTAGCTCAATTCTGTGGTGCGAGTGGAAATGTTGATAAACTATATAATATATATTTTTTTGTAAAGAAAGACTGAGAGCCCAGCAATCTGGAAGTTAGGGTAACATTTTGGGCTAAAATAGATCAACTAGTGGTGGAAATTTAGAAGGAATCTACGAATAACTGCGGGTGTGAGGTCAACCAGAAGTTGAACTAATGAAACTTTAGAATCCACTTACCTTATCTTTGTTTATCTCATGTTTAATTTATGATGAAAGTATCTGATGATATTTCATGTATGGTACTTTTTTAAATTTTATATTATTGGAAAAAAGGCATATTAGGATTATTTTAAGTCGATTTATATTATGTTTTTGTACTTTATGTTAATGCACTCGTAGACCGTGAAATATCTTGATGAGAGTTTACTTTTTATAATGCTCCTTACTTTAGTTTACTTTTAATAGTTCTTGTTGTTCATTTACAGTAACAAAGCATTATAAAAGATAATATATTACACTAGGACAAAGCTCATTCAGCATTGCTGTCAATCACTTTATATTATTTCAATTACTTTGTCTCTATTACTGTTTTATTTAAATTAAAGTATTTTGTTGTTTAATTTGAGTGTTTAGTAGAATAGTAATTGTTGTTAATGTCAGTTAGTGCCAAGGCCAAGTAATGAGTCACTAGCATTAGTGTTTCCGTTGGAGGATGTTTCCCACGCCTCAAGGAGAAAAACTGTCTCATTTCCAACGCAACAATAGTAATTAGTAAATTACCTTAGCCTCAGCTCTTATCTAGTCAACGTTCAACGACAATAACTATTTCATTTCTCAGCAGCGTGTCAGCCGCTGTAATAATTTGTCTTGCTTCATAAATATTTGTTTCACAACAAAGAGAATTATTTAATTTAACTGTAAAATTTTTATCAGTAGAATGTGGTTATGCGGTTGTACCTAATACAAATATTGTATATGCATACAAAATAATAAAATAAAACCTTTTGTAATAACATTCTGACATAATCAAGTATCAGTGATTCTGAAAATTAAAATTATTAAAAAAATTGATTAGTTTTAAACTTCTTCCCTAGGATGTCACTGTAAGTTTTCTTTTCCAGTGGTTTTTTCTGAAACTAGTGTATTTCCTGAAAATATTAAGGCCAGTCCTATAGCTTTCATACCACTGGAAGCGATTCAAATCATTTTTAACATTATGGGTTAAGTATTTGTAAATTACTGTTTTGATGATTCACATGCTAAATAATGTGACTCATTTATTATTTATGAAATATTATGAGAAATTTGTCATTATTCAAAACAAAGGGTCAATGGATAACCATTTTTTGTTTAAAAAGTGATTTATTAACTAATTTCTACTTAAAAAGGTTCTTAAAAGAACCACCTGCCTAAGAAGGGCCCCCCTCATCCTTATCCTGAAAAGTAACATTATTTTGTTTTTCAGTTGTTACTTCTCGGAAACTATTAGTCCTATTCTGCTCGTGTTTTGAATGATTTTATCTAGAATCATAGCATAAAACATTTTGGCATTTATCATAATTGATAAACAAAACTTGACAAAATGATCGGCTGATAATGCAAAATTATTTTTACAGCTAATGTCAGACTCTACCACTGTTTATGAAAGTAATTACTATCTTTTTTGCTCTGCCATTTCAGAGGAATATAATTGGAATAAAACAAAACGGGCTTATTACCGAAAAGAAAAAGGTATCTGAAAAGATACTTCTTAAAAATCATAAAACAAAGTTGATTAACTTGGTGCCTCTGAAAACGTGTTTGTTTTGGCTGAAAAAATATACGATTATATGGTGATGTCTGCGAACAATGTTACTAATTGTACCAATACTTTTGAGGATATAAGAACTTGAAGCTGGGTCCACACTTTGTAACAAAGTAGGTTTTATAAAAATTGTATAACATTGTTATAAAATCATATGAAAAATATTATATAACATAGTTTTATAATGCAGTTATATAACTTATTTTAAAGCAATTTTATAGCTGGCCCCTTGCTAGTCGGCGAGTGTTGGTAACATCAAAGGAAGTTATGCAGTTAGCCGTCCATCTATGCAGTTCTTGTAAGCCATTCATAAGCCTGTCTGGTGTTATACAACTTTTATACTGATGTTCAGTTGTTTATACATTTTTCAGTGTATATGAATGTATAAACCGAATGGTTTACCCGTTTCTGTGTAGTGATGTGGTCAGACCAAAAGACCAGCGATTTTACCGAATTATTTTATGAGAAAAAAGTGCTCTATGATCCTATAGATATTAATTTTAACAACAGAAACACAAAATAACACATGCAGCTACCACCAGCTCTAACTCTACCATTATGAAAGCTGATCATATATATAATGACTCATCCTTTTGTTTTAACATTTTTATAAAATTAAATTTCTCTTATTCTTTTCAATACCAAAGTTATACACCATCCTAGCTGTGTAACAAAATTGTTATATAAGTATAAGTGTTTGTTTCATAGCATGGAGGGGCAATTATGAAGCTGGTCAAGTTGATATTTCACATTGATCTATTAATATCCACAGTATAATGCATATACATATATACTACGTATAAATGCCCTTGTAATTATGTATTTCCCATTTTAAGCTTTTGCTCTTGTATGTTAATATATTTTGTGGAATAGCCATGTATCCACTGTTTTCTTTATAAGGACCTTTCTCTTATGTGCATATAAACTTTCCCTTTCCTCTTGTATTTGGTTGATTTTTTCTTATTTAATTATTTGATTTATTTTTATAATCTTTTTTAGATTTTCGGGCTTTTCCTTTTCTTTATGATCAGCTGTTTGTAATTTAACTTCTCCCAGCTGATGTCATGTAATCTCCCTTTTCCCTCAGTATGTGCGTGGGTGTCGTAGTGGGGTCCCTTCTCTGGTTAGTGACTTTTTTGACAGTGGATGTGAGATATGCTGAATTGTGTTCTTTATATAGGTTTTTTCTTTCTTTCCTACTGCCCTGATGGTGCCTGAATTGGCGAAATATCGACAGATAATTTTTTTTTCTCTTATTTTTAAGACTCTTGGCTTCTTGTTTGGAATTTTCCATTTATTTCTCATTTTGAGCTTTTGATCTTGCATATTAATATACTTATAATGCTCATTGAATTTACTATTTATTTACTTTTTTTCCCCAGGAAAGAGAACATTGCCTGCTTGGTGAACAGGACCGAGGCTGAAGAAATGAGGGGACGAAAACAGTTCAGAATATCCGACATTAAACTGAGGCACCACAGTAACGTGCGATGAACTGATGCCGACGATCCTGTGATGTCTTTATAATTTTTTGTTGTTATTTATGTTTTGTTAAATGCCTTCGTTGCTTAGATGTCTTCATGTCTAATTGAAAATCAAAAATATTTTGTTAGCTGTTGAATAATTACTTGATAGTTTATAGACTTTGTTTATATATTTGTTAATTTATATCGTAGCAATATTGCTCTAAGCAAGTGTTTTCTAGTTATCTTTATATATTAGTTGGAATATTTCAGAGATAACTTATTAAATCCTTTCATCCTCTCTTGGAAATACAGATAACTCTAACAAGTTTATATAAGATGGTAAAAATTCATTGCAATTTTTGAATCATATTTGCTTTCTATGAAGCTTTATTAATTTAAAATTTCCCAGGTATGAGATAGCAAATTGTCCTTTCCTTATAATTAACCTCTCCCTTTCAAAAAATCGGTGTACTATTGCTCATTACTAGATAGATTTCTTTCAATGCTATTTTATAAAAGATTTTCTGTAAATATGTCTATAGATATTATTTATTGTCATATGTTTGGATATAATCTATTATCAATGTGATTCAATGTGTATTGCCTTATAGAGTTTGCTTTAGACATCAGTTAAATATAACTTCGTCAACTGTACGAAAATATAGTAACGGTTAAACAAGAGCTTTTAAAAAAATGTTTTTTTGTTTCAGTACCACATATTATTGATATTTGTAATCGAAATTGTAGTTTTAGTTTGTTGTTTTTTTTTAACTGAATTTACTATTTTTCTATAAAAATTTAGATTATTTTATTATATGATAAAATCTGATGGAGACTGACGGTTAATGTAGCGTTTAGATATCATATGGAATTATTTAAAGATTTTTTTCTGTCATTTATATCTGACGTGAGAATGATAGGGTATTTATTGCTATAGAACGATGGGGAAATATATTTTTTAGTACGAATGAATTTTATCAAACTTTTTTTCTTAACATAAAAATTTTTAACTTTAAGGAATACTAGTTGTACAGTCGTATCAGTGTACTAGCTGCATTTAATAAATAGAAGATGTAAGTGTTGTAATGTAAGTAAGCGATGAGTTACCTTTTCCGCTTGCAAATATCTTCTCTTCTAGGATTCTCTATAACAGATTTTCTATGTCCCCTACTCCATGTACAAAATAATTAATAACTACAAGCCAAATGTTGATTGTGTATTACCAATTGTTGTCGATGGTTCTTAGAGAGAATATTATGACCTATATATATTTCTGTGTTGAATGTTCATATATATATATATTTGTTGTGGCCAAATGTAAGTTGGATGATGATTTTTCATAGTCATTTAAACCAAATGGATAGATTTATGTTATGGTATTTATGTATTTAAATTGTGTATTTTGTAAATAAAATTTAAATGTATGTATTATTCGAGTTAACAACCTTCAACGCCATTTGTCCCATTTCCTGATCATTCATAGCCCATTGCTTGAAAATAGAAAGTAAATAGTTCCAACAGTAAATAAATCAAATTTTAGCGTGCGATTATTATATGTAAAATGGAGGTGAATAAAAAATGACTGATTTAGTTTTTTTGGAAATTTTAATTCACTGATGAGCTTTATTTGACACCCTGTATATTTATTTACTAATTGAATTTGTAAACAAAATAAACATGCGAGTGAAATTTGAAATATTGGTAATGATAAAGAAGCTCTGTGGGATTCTGTTGAGATAGATTCAACAAAAAGTACTCGAGAATTGGCAAGAGTGCTTGATGTTTTCCAATCCACCGTAAATCGTGGGCTGCATAACCTGGGAAAAGTGAATCATTCAAGAGTTGACCACTGAGCCACAGGTACGGCGTCGAGTAGTTTGTCAACAAGTTTCGAAAAATCCAAATGACCATCATTTCATTAAAAAATTGTTACTAGCGATAAAAAGTGGATATATTTGAGAAACCCGTAGGCCAACAAATAATGATTAATCTGCGGTGCCTGTTATTAAGCAAGAGTAATTTGAAAAAGAAAGGGAACCGGAGTAGCTCAGTGGTAAGGCACTGTGTTACCATGCTCCTGGTCCCGGGTTCGAGACCGGCTGTGGCAGATAATTATTTATTCAGTTATCAGCAGCGGATTGAACCTGTGGGATCGGGAGACCCTCCCTGGGGCTCTCCCAGCCTCTATATATATATATATATATATATATATATATATATATATATATATATATATATATATATATACCAGCCTCTATATAATTGGGAGAAAAACCTGGCAGTTGAGTGCAGCCTCGGCCAAATCACCTCCTTGCACAACCGTTGGCCTAGAAACAGTACCTTACCAAGAACTGAACCCAAGACCCATCATTATAGTGATCAGATATAAATAATGCAAGATGTTTCGACCCAGCGTCACCCAGGATTAGTAAATAGAAACTGGACTTGGATAACAGCAAAATAATGCCTGACCATACAAACAAAATAATTTAGAACTGGATGTGACTGAGCTTCTACCTCAACCTGCTTGCAGTCCAGGTTTAGCACCTTCCGACAACCAATTGTTCCGGTCAATGGATAACTATCTTCTGAGAGAAACCTCCAATTCTCTAGATGAGATTCAAAATTCGGATGTAGAATTGTTCTGTTTAAAACCTCAAAAGAGTGATATTGTGAAGGAATCAGACAGCTAGCCTCGAGAAGACAAAAAACCATAGAACCCAATGGTATAAAAATACTTCTAATATTAAAAGATAATTTTATTTAAATAAAATTATTTTTAAATTAGCAAGAAAAGCGATAATTTTTTATGTTTCAACTCATTACCAGATATCACACAAATCAAGAATCTCAGATATCATAAGAAATAATAAATTGCATAAGGTGAAACTGAATCAAACAAACATGGAAAAATATGTATTTAAATATAATAATTTAATAACAATAACGGTTTGACAATCGTAATGAGGTTAAGAAAATATAATTCATTTTGTTGACAATAATAGTTAACTATACTGACAATAAAAATAAATGCATTAACAGTGATTGTTTTAAATAGTTTGCACTATATTTACACGTAACGTATTAGTAGATTTTACATAATATACAATAATGGTACATGGCAAACGTATAAGTATACTAATACTAATTTATATAAAAATATTTATAATAGAAATCTTTTCGGTTCATTGCTAATGTCTTTGGCATGCTGACTCACTTCGTATCGAAGGCAGTAAGTTGATTAGATTAGATTATATCCTTTTGGTGTCATGAATAAATGGTCATAAGTATCATCTGAAAATATTTAAAAAAATTGTCAAGTAAGTACAATAGCATGGGAAAGAAGTAATTAAAAATTGTTTTGAGAAGTTTTTTAATTTTCATCTTAGATAACGCTGAAATTTTAACGTAATGTCAATGAATAATACTGATTGAGTTAGATTCTCATTTAAACAAGATTAATATTCAATATGAAATTATTCTTCCATTACATTGCTGTTTAAAAAGAAAAAACTTATATTCTGGACAGTTCCTCTCATAATAGTAATGCATAGGCAAAGAACTTAAGGGAGAACCTTGTGGGCGGAGCTTGGACCAGCAGGTTACGCTAAAGGAGCTATCTCCGACAGTTACCTTGTCAAATATACTATCTTGAACTTTTTATCATTCTTTCAATTGCGTGACTAATTTGTTAGTTGATTGTTATTTCAATAACAAACTTTTATTGTTAGGTGCATGCGCACTAAAAGGTTCTTCCTTAAATTGTTTACCTATACAAATCCTATGGAGGTTTAGTAGCATATGCAGTTATAGAGCAAAATAAAAAAAAAATGGCAAACAATAATTAAAGGCAATACTGCAACTCTAATTGAATAAATTCATAATAATAAATAAAAGTGTTTAAAATTAAAGATAAAAAACTGATTACGTTTTTTTTTTCTTTTTAATAAACATTAAAGTAGAAAAGTTGAATTTGAAAGAATAATTGAAATTGAAATGTTTGGAAAGTTAAGGTAGTGACAAAACTTACCTCTTCCAATGATATCGGATTTCCTTTCATTTTTGTGTCCAAGCTATGGTATCTTTCTATAAAGCAAAATTATAAATTAAAACATATTTTTATTCTTATATTTTACACGAATAAATGACCTGATTTAATTTACATTAAAGCTAAATTTACAGATATCAATTTTTCCTGAATTGACATTACATTAAAAATGCAATTTGGAAATTATTTTTTATGTTGTTATATTACTCTTTGGGTGACCAAAAAGTATCAATATTTTTCTTTTGTATGAATAATTGAAAACATCATTATTTACGTTTAAAATATTATTAAGTACTTTATTACATTCAATAAAATATTTTGAGTTTATTTTTATTTTCAAATTTAATTTATTATTTAGTTAATTTTTTTTTCTCAAAAATTTGTCTTTGATATTCATAAACTCCAATTCAAAAAAACTGAAACAACAATTTGATTCATGATCAAATGATCAGAAAATTGATTAACTTTTTTTTAAAACAAAAAAGGTAGCTAAGTAGTATTGACTAAGAAAATGTCCGGCTTAATGCTTTATTATCGATTGAGGGACAGCGATAAGACTAAATAGGCAAACTTCAAATACTTCAATTGTAAAATTTCACTTTTTCGTATTGTGGAACCCTTCATCCATACAAAGGATATAATGAACTAAAGTTTAATATATTGAAATGAGTCGTCGATAGCCACCCAACTAAAAATAACAGAAATGTGATTCTCGAGGAAGACTATGGGAAAAAGTAAAACTAGGAGTAATGCAGCAGAAATAAGAAACAAAGTAAGATTTGCAGAATTCCATAACTTAACTTCACCATCAAAATCAATATAAAGCGTATTTATAAATAGATTTCATAAAATTATCTTTGTTTATACCATGTGCTAGATGAAGCCGCGCCATCGCCATAACAAAGCATTCCGCTGATAGTACTGTATTCCTTGCAAAGCGGAGGACAAGGCACTCAAGAACTTTATTCGATACCGTACTGCCGGCCTCCCAAAGAAGTGCACGTAAGTTATAGCTGGATGTCTTACTTCCGCAACGCTCGAACTTTTCAAAAGCTATCTGCAATATAAGAAAACAATATAATTAGCAAACATAATTGTCAACAACATAGTAAAATAAAAAATATTTTCAGAGAGGCAATCATTCAAACAAAAGGAAATTCTTATCGGCTAATCCTTAAAAAATTATAAACAGACATGTCAAACATATTCTTTAAAATAATAAGTAATCATCAATAATAAATAGTGCTAAATAAGTAAACCATAGTGTGCTTGAAATAAAGGATATTACATTTAATATTCATAATGACATATTATTTTTAAGTTGATTTTATTTTCCAACTGTTACAAATGAATTACAGCCAAGTCTTTCCAATCGTATAATAAACTAAGCAATCTGTAATGTGTTATGTTGTAAACCATAAACTGTTCTTATGCTAAATGTTGATAAATGTATATGAATAAATTATTATTGTATTATTAATAATAAAAGACAATAGGAAGTTATACTAAAGTATATTAACTATTTAGAACTAATTGGATAATCATTGTGTTGGAAAAATCAGTCTGTCCTTATATTTCGAAAATAAAATTGTGTTTTGATTACTAACCAATTTACTAATTAATAAGATGCTATTAATGTCACCACCAAAACTAACATTTCATGAAACACATTCAAAAATATATATCCCTCATCCAGAATGAAAGAGAAACAACTCGTTGGACCTCAAACATTCTAAAGAGGAGCCAACCGTCAAGTATCAGGCCAAACCAATAAACTACATGTGATTTACCAGCAACATGTGCTAAGGCTGCCACACACAAGGGAGAAATTTCTACTGGGACCATCTGGTTCGGGTGCATTAGGAGTCTGTACAAAACAGGGAGTCACTGAAGATCGAGCCAGGTCAACATCGAGTCGTTCTGAGACATTTCGAAGAAAAAAGCATAAGCATAAGCTTATAAGAGCCGTTTCCTGGTTCGTTATCTGGTTCCTTTGCTGTTATCTGGTTCCTTTGCTGTTATCTGGTTCCTTTGCTGTTATCTGATTTCTTTGCTGTTACGATAAATATTCCCAGTCAATAGTCCAGCATATGATTTCTTATTTGTTTGTTTTTTTTCTTTCTTTCTAAATTAAAAATATAATTAATAAGGGAATTACAATAGAAAATCTTACGATTATTAATTAAAAATGCATTAATAAAAAGTGTATCAATATTTTAAATGTTTTGGTCAAATATTTTTATCTATTCTTAAATAATACAGTTAAAATTTATTTTACCTTTTTTAACATTTAATGTAGCTAATTTTCTATGTTTTATTTTAATTAGGCTAGTTTTTGATTTTTTTTTTCTTTTTTACCTGAACTGAGATCAATTTTACTATTTTTTATAGGCAAAAGGGGCTCATTTAGAAAAAATTGGAATGTCATCCAAAAAATCTACCACGAAAAGCGGGTTTATATTCTTTGAGTTTTATGAAGTGAGATCGGGTCCTCTACTCCGATTTCTCAAAATTCAGTCAAAGTAAAAAATTAATAGCTTGGCTCAGGATTTCCCAAGAACGGTAAAGCTGGCTCGTTGGATTTTCGACCGGTTGGAAATCAAACCGAACAAAACAAGCGCTGTGGCCGAATTCAACTGAGCTTCTCCACTCATAATGAGTAGGCTTTGGATGAGTGTGTGGGGCGGCGTTTAGAGAAAACACCCTTGGGACGGGGGGCTTCTATGTAGAACTAAACTTATAGCCAAAGCTCATTCCAACATAACCATGTTTTTTGAGTTGTCCTCTTTTCATTCTGGATGCCCGATTTGATTGTAAACATTTTTATAAAAATGCTTCATTCATTCATTATACTTAGGATAACAAAATATATGTATGTATATATATATATATATATATATATATATATATATATATATATATATATATATATATATATATATATATATATAAATGTAGGTGTGTAGTTAAGTCAATTTGGTATAAACTGCAAAGATTAAACATACAATAAAAATTAATCATTTATCAAACTATAAATAATTGTATACCCTCCAGAAATGAAGCATATGCATTAGAATGGGAATATCGAGCTTATTCACTCGCCCGCTGATGTTGACATCTCTCAGCATGATCAGGCTCTTGCAAAGTTCAAGGGAAGGCTTTTCCAACAAGTAGGCTACAAGAACAAACAAGAACTTATAACTTATAGTATAAAATCAGTATTTAAAACAAACAGTAAAAGAAGTTATATTATGAATTTTAACTTCTATGTAAACTTTCATCGATTGAAAAAAAAATTCAAACACCTGAAGATCTTCATAAATAAAGTATTGCATAAAATATTTGGCCGGAAGAAAAATGATTCCACTGGAGATTTTTAAAAGTTATGAAGTACGGGATTGTGGGGTAATATAATTTAGGTGTGGCATTGCAAATGCAAACCATTAGGTCCAGGAGTGCAGCAATCAATACTAATTAATTAATTAGTAATATACTAATATAAAGATTTACCTTTCCAATGTGCTTTTAGTATTTTGTGCAGTTGATTAACATCTACTTCTGGCGGGTATTTCAACAACAGCTTTGTTACTAATGACTTTCCGTCTGGCTATGGAATAAAATAAATGATTTCAAAATAAATTATAAAATATCAACATATTTAGTAGGATGATTAAAACTAACAATAAAGTGGATAATATTTACCATGACAAACGCATCTTCAAGAAATTCGGTTGAAATATTTCTGAAGACCATGTTATCTTCATTCACTTCCCTGAAAAAAAAAAAAATCTGTTATTTTTCAGATAGCAAAAAAAAAAAAAAAAAGCTGCTTCATTGTCACTGCAATTTTTTTTTAAAATATAGAAGATGAAAATTTTTTTAAATCCTTTCACGAAACAAATCATATAAATGAAATGGCATGTTTAGTATCGTCACATATTTTTATGATGACAATATTTTCTTTATCTAATGCATGATAAACAATTAGTAAAAAAAGGAAAATAAATAAAAAATTTAACTTACCAGATATTGCTTTGTTCATCGGTGAGAATCCTAAGCAGAAATTTCCCATCACAGTTTGGAACATTAGTTTGAGGTACGATGATGTAATCGCCCGGAGGGAGCGTGAAGAAAGTGACGACTTCTCGGGCGATCGAATGGTTTGTGACATCGAGAGGTTTCTAGAAAAATTATTGAAACAAAGTTCAGAGAAAAATTGTATTATTTAAGCATTTATTAATATGATTAGAGATAATCAGCTAATGAGATGTTTTAGTTGTGTAATAATAGTAATATCTTCAGCTAAGAACCTGTTGTGAAACGAAATGAGGTGTGAGTCTCGGCATCGAAGGAGGAACTTCATAAACTGCAAAACCGATAGCGTATAGCTGTCTGGGGCTCGTAGGACTGGTGTCGTAGTCCTGCGTTACGGAAACAACGACATGACACTTGTTTCCTGTCGATCGTGGAATCAGAATGTGAAATTGCGGATTCATAGCTGTGGTTTCTGGAAATATAATAATATAATAAATGGATGAATTATGAAAGCTAACATAATCTGAAACACGACAGTCAATCAAATATAAACGAAAATGTTAAGCTGATGGTTCAGCAAGAGAGTGGGGTGACCAACTAAGGCTGGCTACCATTTTAGTGCCAGAGGGTGACAAGCCATGAATAGTTGAAAAACCCACTTTTCTGAAACCTGAAGGAAAATTAGGGATTGCCATTCCTGTAGAAGTGTCGTAAAATAACAGGTTAGGCGATTCGAGAATTATTTTTGGGTAGAACAGTTGAGGGGAACTATGAGAGTGTGGAGTGACCACTGGCCCAGCTTTGTAACAAGTAGGGGAGCAGTGACATAAACGCATAGTTTTTGACACGGGAGGGCAATTGCTCTGCTGAGATCGAATACACATTTCGGTGAGCACCCTATCATATAGTTTTATTGACACAAAACTTTAACTGAAGAACTTGAGAATGAGGGGTTCATGTGGGGACGACCGCCAGTTGAGGATGAGTTTGAAAAACAAAACATTTAAGCTCTATTTCGCCATATTGAAGAGGACTACTGTCTCACCATCAATGAAATTCTCGTTTATATTTGAATGACCCTCGTCTAATAATCATAGAGAAGAAACAAAGCAAGTTTTATTGTTTTGTTTTTTATCAATTTTAATAATTGATTACTGGAGCCATAACATTTTTATTGTAAAAGTTTAAGCTAAATCCTTCTGCAGGATTTCAAGATCCATTCTGCAGACAGACAAAGACAAAAATAGCAAGTTATTAGAGTATGAGATATAATATGTTCCATGATATTGACATCGTTTTTTGAAAAAGGCGCCATTAGGAAACTTTACAGGAAACAATTTTTTCCCCAATAACAATATATTTTTTTATCTTTAATTATTTATTGTATACAATAGGGGTTGAATTAAGGTGGCAAAACCTTTATATTTACAATATATTTTTAAGCCTTCTAGCACTGGTTAAGGCCAGAGTGACAACTGAGAGTTGTAAGTATTTGGTGCTTAAGTCATCAACAGTCAATTTTTCAACCATTTCCAATTTTTTTTTGATATATCGTAATGGGAATCGATCAAGGTGGTGTTTATGTCCCGCAATAAATGGAAACCTAAATTTTGATTATTTGGGGCTCAAGCCTTTTTCAAAAGAACGAGATCGATTTGGTGTCAATATCAGCATTGGCTAGCAGCCACCATAGCTTTTGTAGAGGAATAGAAAATTGAAAACAATATATGAGATCAAAACATGCCGAATTAACTAGCATACTTGCTATTATTGATAAATTTGGAAACTAGTTTAATTTCAGAAATCTTGTTTTTAAATACAGTGGAACCTCTCTATATAAAAAATCTCTATATATCAAACTTTTTTTAGAGGCCTTGAATTTTTGTTAGAAAATAAGTGAATATTCAAATAAAATTTCTATACACTAAACAAAGTCACATTTAAAAAAAAAAATGCAATTAACATTTTACGTTCATAACATTGTTAGAATTAAATAAGAAAAAATAAACATATTACAAATAGTAATGAAAATTCGGGGAAGACTTTATTAAAGAAGAAGCAATTAAAAAAAAAAAAAATTACATTCAGTTTAACTTGGTCTTTCTTGTTGTTAACATGGTTCCTAAACAAAAATCATTAAGTGTGAAAGAAAAGATTGTCTTAATAAAAGACATAAAAAGCAGAACGAAAAATAAAGATGTAGGAAAAAAAATTACAAGTAAGTACAGTATCAATAATTCACAAACACTATTCATTATTAAAATATTCAAAAGTTTTGTAGGAGATGAGAAACATTTTAAATCCTTAAAGTTTGATCAAATTCATATAGCAGTATTGAAATGCAATATCCTGAAAAAATGCCTTTGATACTTCTTTAATCCTACAAAATAATTGTAATTGTTATTATATAGGAGAAGTTTGGTTGGAGGTGAGGTCAATGAAGAAACACACAAATAAAAAAACTTATTTTATTGTGTGCCGACGTTTCGGCCTAAATTTTAGGCCATCATCAGGGCTGACAAAAACAAGATAACAATGACAGTACCAATAACAGTAATAAAAGATAACAAACGGTAATATAAGAGGTATGATTATAGCGTAAATAATGAGAATTAAAATATTGTGAAAATATAGAAAGACAGATTATGAATGATAAGAAAGATATAATAAAATGAAAACTACTATTTATAATAATTACTAGTACGAAGATTTAGGAGTATGAAAGCTTAAATATAAACTTTAAGATAGAGTAATATAATCATAATTTATTATCATAAGTGGGAAATAAAAATAAAATAATAAGTATAGAAACAAGGTGGAAGAGAAAGGAGAAAAATACTTAATAACAAGAAAAACGTACCAGAGAGGCATAGGATCAAGCGCCAACTAAATATATATCGGGGAAAAAGAGTGACAGTTAAACAATGTTGCCAAGGCAATGGTTTGATGGATACTAACATTTAAATACTACACTTAATTATAAAGTAAAACTATTGATTTAAAAACTGGTTAAACTTACTGGTAAACGTATTTGTTGATGTTCAAAAAGGATTAACTAAATGAGAATGGATTAATTAAATAACTATGAAATAATTGTTTTTAGTATGATTAGGTTGAAAAATTGAATTCTTTCTTTATATCTAAATCTCTATATATCAATTTTTTTTTCAAGAAACCTTCATGTTTGATAAATAAAGATTCTACTGTAATTATTGAAATAATCATAGTGATAAAAAAAGGTAAAAAAAACCTGTGAAGTTTGGTCCTCCGCCAGCGTTATATCCACTGCGCCACCTCCTCCTGGCCAGCACGGCCCTCCAAGGCTGGCGGTCTTGGAGTCCTGGTTCTGACATCCAATCATCTGGGCCGATGTGCACCAGGTCGAGGTGCGTGAAATGCTTAGCAAAGTCGTCAAATGACATCCTGGAAAAATTAAAATTAATTTTATTACATTTTTAAATAGTGTTTTGAAATGTTCTAATATTAAATAATATTGCTCACCAAAACTCTCCGTCGTTCCTGACCCTTATCGATAGAAGTTCCTTGTCCCTCTCGTTGAGTGAGTCCCACTCCCAGGATCTCTCCGACCAGGGACCGGTCCACTCACCGCGGCCTATGCAATATGGCTTACTCAAAATCAAAATAGTTATATAATCACTATAAACAAAGAAAGGCTTTAGTCATTAAAATTATCACAAAACAATTTTTTTTCTTTGAATTGACTGAATATATTTGATGAAAATGTGATTGTGAGAGATACAATGCTGACCACCTTATACCATTAGGTGTCAACTGCCATTATAGTAGCAGCCAGCGAGCGCAGCAGGCATTGTCCCTCGAAAGAAATTTCGGTACTTAAGTATTTAACGGTCGACCATTGTTCTGAGTTGTAAACTACACTATTATTATTACTACTTCAATTGGATCACAACTGTCGACTTCCGCTTGTTATGCTCAACAAACCCTAAACGGATCCTTTTCAGTTGAGGTCGGTGCCTCAATTCGCATAACTACGAATCAGCATATGGTTTCAGGTTATAAACTCAACATATGATCGACCGTGAGGTACATAAGTACCAAAATTTCAAGCCAATGATTTATTTTATTAATTAATTCTCCAATCATTTTTTTTTGCAGTTTGTTAATTTGGCCATGTGATCATTGAGAGAAAGAATATTTTGTTAACACATATCAGCATTAACCCATGAGCCCATCCTGACGACTAAGGAGATGGTGACGAAGATCTATTCTAAACTGAATCTCATGTTGCAAAAATTGATAAAATATTTGCTTATTGATAAGTAATTTGCGGATCACAAATTTAGTTAAATGTTCAAGATTATTATTTTATTTTTTTAATACAATTTTTTTTAATTATTCTTTGTAGTTATCATAGACAGAATGAAACAAAACAAAATGTAAACTTACCTGAAGGATTTCTTAGCCTGACCAGAGGAGTTTCTGAACCGCCGGCTCCTCTGACCCGGGCGAGCCCTGAGACGGTATAAGCTGTCTGGGTCATGAGGCCGTTTCGAAGCCTCAACTGTCGAAGCTTGCTTTCTTTCTCCTGTTGGAAAAATGCTATTAATAAGAATGTTTTACTTCATGTCATAGCTTTAACAATGTAATGTTGCAAAAATTTAATGTTTTATATAATTGTATTTTTCTAATCAAGTTTTGAACTCGCAACAGTTTGAGCACGTAAAGTTTCATCCATAATATGTAAAAATCTATAATCATAACAGATAAACCATTATGCAGTATTTTTTTTTCTTGGTCCATTACAAAGGTATATTATATAAACCAAAAGAAAAAGGGAAAAAAGAAATATTTTAATTTTATTTTTTTATTTTTGTTCAAGCAGAATTGTAATCCTTTTGTGAATAATTATTAACCCCCAAAAACAAATAAATAAAATGAATAACCTTTCCACCAGGTGATGATGATATCGTAGCAATAAGTAGACTAGATCGGGGTATGGCCGAGTTAAGAACTTGGTATGTGAGGTACCTCTCCTGATTGGACAGTCCGAAGCTTTGGACGATGCCACCAGTAAGGTCTTGCAGTGCCCGTGTTGTACATCCACCGTTACCAATGTTCTCATAGCAGCCGTACAATCTACAAAAAACAAAGCATTTCATATCATACATTTAAGAATATAAAATCAAGTAAATGTATCTGGCTATTTTATATGCATCATATCAGTTGTGGAGTTCAGAATAACAGACAGTACATGTACTGCCAAAAGTAGCTGATAGTAAACAGAGGTATTCATATTTTCTTAGGAAAAAATATCGAAATCAGCACAATTTTTATGCTTCCAACCGACGATAATCATGACCTCCTGCACTTTAGTACAAATGACAATAATTACGAAGCTAGGAATTCAAGTAACATAATAGTGATTAAATTAAGAAAACAAATGAAAACTTAACAGTGAAGACTAAGTTAGATAAAATGATAAAGATAAAGTTAGATAAAATGAAGACTAAGTTAGATAAAATGATAAAGATAAAGTTAGATAAAATGAAGACTAAGTTAGATAAAATGATAAAGATAAAGTTAGATAAAATGAAGACTAAGTTAGATAAAATGATAAAGATAAAGTTAGATAAAATGAAGACTAAGTTAGATAAAATGATAAAGATAAATGAAACAAGATCAGTGAATTCTATCTATTCTATGACGTGAAAAATAGAGAAGTTAAGAAATGTGTTAATTTCATATAATAATTGTTACTAAAATCCCAACATATTTGGTCTGTGCCCACTCGCTAATATAATATGTCGCATAAATCAAGATTTTGTTTGTAAAAATATGTTTTTAGTTTTCTGAGCTTTCTCACTAGTTTTCTAGTCTTTTCATTTTCCCATAAGCATGGTGATCGTACAAAATCGATTTTTTTTTTCTCTTTCTGTTCATTTTTACAAATAAACCTTGTCAAATGTGAGATTATTTTAAATTGAGATTTTGGGTATTTTTATAATAGATAAATATTATTTACTAGTTAAAGTATGTTAATTTTTGCAATAATTACAACTTATGAGTAAACCACTATAAGATTTATTATTTTTCTTCCTTTATTTAATTATTATTAATATTTTTTTTGTATAGTTATTCTTCTTTTTTGTTTAATTTAAGTAATTCATATTATATAATTCATATGTATTATAATACATATTTAATTTAAGTATGTTTCATATTATGTATTGAGAAATATGTGGTTTGCACTACAAATAATTGGGCTTTGCCTGTTGGTAGTTATTGCATAAATAATAATCCATTTTTAACTAATTTAGCTTTGACCTATCTAAGCCTGCAGCCATATATTTGATCTCTTATCTATTGAAATCTAACCTAATCTAATGTAAGCATTGGATATAAGTGAGGATGTAAGTGGGAACCTCTATGTTGTAATGACACTTGTGAACCGGTAGGTGCTATCGGACACCCTCTGTTACTTTCGGCAATCCATGTGCAGTCTGTTTATGTTATTTTGACCCAGCCACCATGAGACGTGAAGTAGTACCCAAAATATTAGAAAATAAACTTTAAAATAATTTTTCAGAAACAAGCTTACTTTGCATAGGCCTTTTCCAAAAGAGCTACCCAGAATTCAGTTGGGTTTGTCGAATGAGAATATATTAACCTGCCTTTGTAAGTCGGTAACCTGTCATCGACCAAAATTTCTTTCCACTCACCAAAATGCCAAAACCTGAACCTATAAAAGTGTTTTAAGTGCAGTTTTCATTAAAATAATCATATAAATTATATTAATGTAACTAACTAACTTAAGGAATTATTAATGAAAATAATTATAACGCTGAGGATTTATTATGTATAGTGATAAATCATTATTATTTTATTATAATTTATTATTTTTAAATGAATAATTAAAAATTTTATGAACTGATGACTGAATATTTGGTAAGTCAAGAATAACAAATGAAAAAAGTAGGAACTATTTATTAAATGCTGACATTTCGACTCAATTTGTAGGTCTTCATCAGGGCTCAACTTCAGACAAGTAGACAGAGGCTGTCCTGTCCAGGTCGAAACATCGGCATTTAATAAATACTCACACTATTTTATGTTATTCTTGACCAACACCCGGATCATCTTCTTGAAACATAAAAAATGTTTCCAATTTGATAAAATTAGGATTCTTTCTCATTTAAAATTAGCAGATAGATAATTGAACATTGCTTTAATGCATTATTAAGGAGCATAATGTTCTTAATGAAATACTACTCAGTAATCGTGGACAAGTAATGTCTGTTTATTTACCAAAATATAAGATTGATCTTAATCATGTTAGTGACAATCACAAACAATAAGACACCATTCTAAAGCAAAAAAGAAAAATTTAATTGAATAAAAGTAAGGTATTATGAGAAAACTTATAATGATATGCCAAACCTGAAGAGGCCACAATATCCAGCCGTGGTGTCGAAACCTTGGTCGTGGGGGACGACCCTCTCGAGGAAGTGAGGGACCAGGATGAGCGAGGACAACGCGGCAGACAGCGACATGTCCCCGAGCTCACCAGGTTCCACTTCTGCCTTCTGGGATCCTGACGAGCGGAACCTAGGTCGCTGGCACATCTCCTGTAATTAGTACATATTTAAGTCATACTAGCTCAACTGAATAATTTGTATAAGTAAAAAAAAAAAATAATAAAAAATAGATGTCTAAAAATCTATAGTAGTGAATATGTAATTTAAAGATATCTTTCATAAAAAATTCAGTCACCATGAGTTTCCTATATCAGTAGTTCTCGAAGTGGGTGCGGCGGAACCTTAATGCTAATAGTTGTCTAGTATTATTGTTTTATATTATATAATTTATTATTAAAAATATTTTATAATTTATTATTAAAAATATTTTATAATTTATATTTAAATCTATTTATGCATTACAATAGTTGTAACGTTTTTGAAGTTAGCTAACTTCCAAAACCTTACAGCTATTTTAAATAATGGTACATCATACATATTTATGTATAATATCAATATTTTCATTAATATTTTATGATAAATAACAATATTTTAATATTAATTATCTTTCACTATCATTGTACTAATATCAATAAGCTCTTACAAGACCATATGCTCCCAGAGAACGAAGCATGTGTGTTAAACCATGCTTATATATTGATATAACTCTTAGAGGGGTACTGTGGCTGAGAAATAAAGAAAAAAAAAAGGTGCAGCAAATTATTTAAAAAAAAAAAGATTAAATTAAATTAATAATTAAAACATAGTATTTTTTTATTTATTTAAATTACTTCTATAGTTTCCTATTTCATTTATAAATAAAAAAAAAAAATCACAGGGGTACTGAGAAAACTTGTTTAATAATTCCAGTGTGCTCCCATATTGAAAATCAATGTCCTATATGGCCTGAGCATGCAGCAAGTATCAAAGAATATTCTAGTTTCTATAGGAGTATAGTTAAAAATAGCGCATAATTCAATATATAAATTGAAATTAAATTAAATTAATACGGCCACATATTTTACTTGTATGCAAATATTAAGTGCTAAGTAAAGAATGCAAATATAAGTAAATGAAATTATGAGAAAGAAAATGCAAAATGTTATATCAAACAGAGTTAAATTTTTCAATGAGAAAAAAAATAGTAATTTTCCAGAGAGTCATCATTTCTTAAAACATATTTCCTCACTATTTGCCATAGTTTAAGTATGACAGTTACTTCTGTATTTATTGTCTCAATAATTAATCCTTATAAACCTGTATTTAAGAAATATTATCCAGTTCAGAAATTAATAGAAAGGAATGTGCGTTTTACGAAAAAACGGTCTGAGAGAAAAAATATTAAAAGAAAAACTGTAGAACGTTTTCTTCCAAAACGAGCCTGACGCCCATCATGTGGCCCCTATGTTTATGCACATCAATTTAAAGGGTAATCAAAGATAATTATTAAATCATATTATTATTAAAAATGGGGTTAAAAAATACGTCAGAATCATGTATCATGTAACCAACATCAACTTAGAAGCTCGTCAAAATGTCAAATAATAGGCATTTTCTGGAAGAGAACAATAGGCTCTACAATGTTTTCCTGAAGTATTTTTCTCTCAGACCGTTTTTCAGTAAAATGTATATGTCTAAACTGTGTTTAAATATTGTTAACACTTTATAGAGTGCTTTAGGAAAGTCTATCAACGTATGAAAAGAAACGAAAATAGACAAAGGAGGAGAAATATTTTCGTAACATTCTAATCGGATCATCATCTTGGAATGAGCCTTTAGAAAAATGAATAGGCATGTCCTGCGATGATACCTGTGAAAAATCACTAATCCTCATAATAGGACATTGAATATATAAGCATAGAAACTTGGATTACTGGTGAGAAAGTTGTAGAACAATAAGGTAATCCTAAGCTGATTGTAAACGCTTCAGCAATGCGCAATAAATATCTAGGCTTCCTGATAGAGTTGTCTTGAACACTCGTGCAGACTTACACATCTACCTCCATGTACATAACTTCTAAGACTGGTTTCCATTTTGTGGGTTATTGCCCGAAAACAGGGTAGTTTGGAACTCTGAGGGTAAAAAGGGTATTTAAAAAGGGTGTTTAAGGGAATTTAAAATTAAATTTAAACAATATATGTTATGAATGAGTACTTTAAAATTAATAAATGAATCGATTATATAATATAAGTATATATCGATTCTTTGTTTGCTGGAGCTTGACTGAAACTGATGACGTAAATGAAAACGTCTTTCGTCACCATTCACACATTGAAAAAGTTTGGTTCATAGATTTCAGTTAAGTGGTTATCATACAATATTTACATTCTCTTATTGTTTAATTTTTTTAACAATGTGAGAGTACGGTTGTTTGCTGGTTTTTCGATCGACATGCCGCTTGTTATTTCAACTATAGTAAACTTACAAATTTATAAGCCATGATAACGAATTTAAGACTTAAGCGGCCTATACACACGGGAGCATCGGTTCGCAGCTCCCTACACACTATAAGAACAAAGAACGATTTTTGGACGAACCGATAATGTTCCCATGAGTTTAGGCCGCTTTAGTCTTAAAAAAGGTAATAAAAAGGTAATGGAAACCCTGCTCTACGACGTTTGTTACGTAAATTACCTTCTAGTTCTTAGTTTAGTATCGTAATAGTGATACTATACAGTATTATGCTTAAGCTTTTATAAAACTGTATTTTCTTCGAGTTCAGTTAAACAATTGAATTAGTCTATAGTCTGATCAACTACACAATGAAACGATTACCATAATAACCTTCAACATTTAAATTCGAATTTCGTCCGGTTCACTTTCTTAAATTATAAATGAAAGAATATCATGATGAAATATAATTAAAATTAATGTTATTAATATTCCCTCGAGAATAGAGGACCGCTTTGTTGAGGAGGCCTTCGATGACCGAACTACTAACATGGCCTCCGCCAAGGAGATATAAGTGCCATAGAGATCGCTATTTCGGCGGACCCGCACAATAGTTCGGCTATATTATAGTAGTTTATATTTTATCCACGGAGTAGAGGAGTCGTTACGGATTCAGGAAGCGGTTCCGATGGCTCCAAACTGGGCACTGCTTGGACGATAACACCGCCAATGAATTCTTAACGTCCAGTCCAGTCCACTCAACTCCGTCACAGGCACAACCGGTCATATAGTAATGTAGATCATATTTCTATATTTTTAGTAGAATGGAACGATATATAATTATCAATGTCCAGTTCTCAAAAGATCTCCTGCAGGGTTAGGAGGGAGGTTTAGTTCCAGGGGAAAACTACCCTTAATTTTTATACCCTTGAAATTTGATGCTCTTGGGGCAAAATGAGTTCAACAATAAAAGAAAGAACTAGTTTATTCGTATACTAAACGGGAAAAGGTAATACATTTTTTTAGTCTTGGAATATTTAAGTAATGGATTGGAATAGATTAGTTTGCATCAAAGACGACTATTTAGAATGTAGTTGTAAGATTACAAAAACAAAGTGTAAGTTTGTAAGCACAACACTTATTCCATCGGCGGAACCCAACAACCGATTGAATCCATCGAGAGAGGGACATGCAAGTTGAGATAACCTTTTTGATTCAAGCGTAAGGTAACTACTCGGAAGGTAATAAACCACATAAACATTATAGATAATTTTATTCAGCAATATATGTAATTTACAATTTATATTCCTTTTTGTGCTAGTACAATCAAATATATCATCCAATAATTGATAGTTGCCTCCACTGAAGGTTTAATGTGAAAATGTGATTTAAAATCGACGTCTGAGTAGGCCGGTAAAATATTTGGCAGGTAGTTTTTAATTTCGATGTGCTTCGAATCCTCTCTCAAATGCCCCCTCTTCTCCATTAATACTCCGGCACTGAATGTAACAAAAATCACTGCTTGTATTTTCTTCCATACGAAAGATTCCAGTTCGAGACGAAATACTGTACGAGATCGGTTACTGTTGTTGATTTTAAAAACAGAAATAACAACATGGAAGTTGTAATGAGGCCATTGGTGATTTAATCGGTGAATAAAGAGACGGCTAGATGATTTGAAAAACACACCTCTAATAGGGCATATCCAATTGTTATAATTTAACTCTCAGATGCTCAAAGTCCGTTCGTACTTAAAGAAGTATAAAGGATTTATATGCTTATTTAGTAGCGTTAAACCTCAATCCAGTTCTAAAGTCCAGAAAAGCCAAGATGCCAAAGAGGTTATAAATGCTAATTTTCTATGTAAATATCTAATGTGATCCACAACCCGCCTTCGGAAGCGTGTCGTGGAGATGGGACTACAGTACAATATATAATATTTTTTTAGGATATAATTGGATGATTAAAAAAAACAAAGTCTTAAGTCTCTCAATTAGCAGTGAATAACTTCTGACAAAATATAGCACATCTCATATCAACAAAGTAAAAAAGACCCATCAACTAGAGACAACATATCACTCCAAGACATATCAATATATATATTTCTGACATGGGAGAATGCTATATTTTGTCTGTATTTATGTGATCTTGCCTTTTACTGTCCTGACGATGTCTGCATTCACTAAACGTTGACTAGGTAGTTATTTACTGCTTTTTTTTTTAAAGAGTTTTTGGAATCTTCCAATTGTATCCCAATAATTACTTTATCTTTTTTTCTGAATTTTTGCTCTTTTATGTTAACCAATGACAACATTAACCGTAATTTAGTGTTTCAGATTGGAAAATACGGATGTATTTTGAAGGCCATTTCGATCATGAAGAGAGTTCTTTTTCTTCATGAATAGACAGGGCAAAGAGGAAGGACACATCAGAAGGACTCAGACCGGATAACGTTTCTGCATAATATCGACCGGGACACTTCCTCAGACGTAACACACCTTCGACTCCACCCACAAAGGCCTCATCCATACAAAGAATATTCCTTAAGGAGGCATTGCATTTCCTGTGAAAGGACATAACAGCAGAAGGAACACAATAAAAGGAGAAAATGGACTAATTATGAAGGCTTGTGCTTCGGGAGCCGCTGGCCCGTGACGCTGCATTATGTGAGTGCTAAGAAAGCATGGAAACACCTCGGTCCCAAGTTCGCTCATTGGAAACTCATGCGGTGATTGTATCCTATGAGGAAAGTGCTGTGTTCATATTTAATTATTAAAACGCAGGATACTTTTTAAAACGGAGACAAAATGAAAAACAAAATCACATGTGCGTGTCTAACACATTATAAAATATATATATATGTATATTTTAATTAATCTAATGAGATCATAAAAAAGATTATTCAAGGCGGTTCCGAAGATCTCCCTGTCTGCCATTGGCTATGTCGACACTGTTCGACTTTTGATTGGACGTTCGTGACCCTTAATCAGTGTTGGGCAAATTTTATTCAAGAAAAATTAATGAATAATGAATAACCCCTTTATTCGTTATCCTATTATTCAGTGAATAAATGCATTCATAATTTTTCAATCAGTAATCAAATATAAATAATTATTCAACATGGCATGTCCCACGTTCCTTTTCCCATTTGTCATGTCGAATCAAAAGTAGACTCGAAAATCGAACAATGTTAACATAGCTTCAGTTGGTGCAGGTACAGGACTGCTAAATTGTTCGAGGCTAGGATGTGATTCTTAAGAACGCTACCTCCACACTATATAAATATAACATAAACGTAATACCAACAATAATAGCATAGAAGCTTCATTATATTGCATTTTTTGTAGGTACCCATTTTATATAATATATATGCCCGCGTCTATAACGCGATACAAAGTAAATTTTCGACTACATACTTTTAGTTAGAGACAAGGACAACGGGAAGATAGAGAATAGTAATTTTATAATAATTATTTGCTTTAAAATTAACTAAAAGAGCTCCACAATAATTAACGTTGATAATTTTGCTAAATAGAGGTGAAACTAAGGATGAAAAGGATTGTAATGCAAGAGTTTTTACAATCCGCTCCTTCCTCCCTCCCCTCCAAAAAAAAATAAAAAACTTTATCTTTACTCCCAAGGAATCAGTGGCATAGCTAGGTCAACTGGCGTTGGGAGGAAAATTCAAGATAGTCGTCCCCAGGACCGGAACTTGCTTTTTGATGGTTTTGTCCCTAATTCAGTCAATAAAACGAGTTAATGTTATGATTCGGGCTGTGTAGGACTTCAATGAAATTCTTGAGCCAAAATCAATATTATGATATTTATGATAGCTGATATTTATTTCTAAATATATTAGCTAAAGTAGTGCTATAAAACTGTTGATATTTATTGGAGCAGAGGGGTGGAGGGAGAGGAGATGAAAGAGCGGTCGGCGAAGTTAAGTTTGTACCCTTCTCTTCGCGGCAAAGATCCTAGTTCCGGCTCTGCAGCTCTCTGCCATAATTCCAGGTTATCTGCTTCTAGAGAAATACGATACCGACGGAGTATCGATACCGGCATCCATTCAGGCACTTGATTGAAATATTCGATTCAACTAAGATATCGAAAGGAATATTGAGTCATTGGTATCGATTTTCGGAGCTTAAATAACGGAAATAAAATAAACTAGTATACCCGAGCGAGAACTCTCGTATTAGAAATCTTAATGAATCCTAAATGAATTCGAAGTATAAGCGATATTAGGCAAACATATTTATTCGTATAAACAATATAATATTATCAAGAAAGTTTATTTAACACACACATTTGGTGAAGCTTTATAACAGATTATAATGACCATGTTCAAGTAATAGTTGATACTTAATAAGTAATTAGCTTGCCCTACTGGAAAGTACCTCTCAGTTTAACATTTAAGCAATAAGGCTCAGCTTTACCACTTTCTGTTTGTAGTATTCTATCATTCATGGAAACATAAAAACAATATTTTATTTACAAAACGTTTTCACAGTTATTAATAAGTTTTTGTTAACAGTCTCAACTGTTATTTACAGGTATAAAGTTGCCATGACGACGGCAGGTACGCAAGATGGCGCAGGGCCCGTGCAGACCTATATCGTGCGTTATCTCGAAAACGGTAGGTTTTAGAGCTTTAAAATGCTAGACCAGTACGTTCCCGTGGAACGTTTACTGTCTTGATGGCCGCGTCAAAATCTTTAAAACCCAACTTATCCCGTCTCGATCCGCCGACTCTCAGCCGTCAAAGCTTTGAAACCTTCCAGTTTTTTCATCACTTTCATTTAAGCCCTAGTAAGAATTTAAGAAACAAAATTGAAATTCGTCACATCATCAAAATCCATCGCTCCTGAGAGCCGGAAAAGGGATCCATACTACCGTAATAATATATAGTAGTGATTATTAAAAATTATTTTTGGGTCTTTTGGCGTCCATCTTTGAGCGGCGCCCGGGACAAGCGCCCCCTAAGCCCTACCCTAGCTACGCCTCAGCAAGGTACAACTTTACCTCACAACATTTTTCAAACTCACAACAAATAATAATTGTGAGTTTATAATTTATTGTTATTATTTAATTTTTGATTGCACATAATTCTTTAATACTAACAACTAAAAGGGATACTCACAATCTTATTAAGTATGCTAAATTCAGGATTATGAGGGACCCAGTGTAAGTATGTACTATCGTATCTTGCTAAATACGAGTAGATATATAGCGGCTCCATCTGTGGTAAGAAAGTGTAACTTTGTTATTTTTTCAAATTTTATTTTATTTTATAATACTTTTTGTGAAAAATAAGTGTTTCTTCCTTTGACCACCTTTATCCGTTACCCTTGATTCTTATTATCTTCTGCTTCTCCATTGAAGTAACACCAAATAACACGTTTTCAATTTTACTGAAGTAAGCAAATAAATACCCAACTGCTTGTACAAATACAAATACCTAACAGCATGAACAAATACTTAACACTTCAATACTGAAAGTTAGAAAGCTAATATAAAACATAGCATAGAGGTGGATATTTACAAAGAAATTCTACACGAACGTTCAATACTTCACAAGAACAAGTCTTTTTTCTTTTAATTAAAAACGACAAAATGCATTACATTAAAATATAAATATGATGGTTCGGGAGGAATGGATCTTAAACGGAAGTCGCGGATAATATAAATTAAGAGAACCCGCAATTGTAATGGATAATCCTAAAGCCCTGTCCACGCTGTTCGACACGACGAACGGGGGGGGGGAGGAGAGAGGGGAGGGGGCTGGAAAGTCGAACAACGTGGACATAGCTTTAAAGAGACATTACAGTTCCAAAAAATAATAACTTACATGGGGCCTCATCCATACTATAGGCTGCACCGGGGGCTTCTTGAGTCTATAGAGGGAGCTGGGGGCCGAGGGAAAATCCTGGTCCTCCCAGAGGCTACCTCGCTCCCGGCAGGCCCTCTTCAGCTGGCTGTAGCTACCTGTCTTCCGGGGAGGTCGCTCTGCCGTCCGCAACCTGCAACAACAAAAATAAAATATAGGAGCTGACTGAGGGTGTGAAATAGAGTAAGTCTCTGAACTCAAGGCATATTCCATCCATGGGATCCAACAACCATTGAATCCATCACGGATGTACAGCGATGTATGTTTAGATTAGAGACAAATTGTTTGATTCAAGCGGAAGATATCATTCGTAAGATAACAAATTACATATGTAAACTTTATAGATAATTTGAATCAGCAATATAAGTAGTTTACAAGTTTTTTTTCCCATTTGTTACAGTTAAATATAACATCCAATAATTCATATTTGCCTCTACTGAACGTTTAATGTGAAAATGTCATTTAAAATCGTCGTCTGAGTTACCAATACAATGTTTGTCTTGTCGTTTTTAATTTTTATGTGCTCCGAATTCTCCTTTAAAGTTCTTCTACTGCACTACTGCTCTAGCGCTCATTCTGAGAAGAACCACTGCTTGCAATTTGTTCCACACGAAAGATTTCATTTCGAGACGAAATACTGTACTCGATAGGTTGTTGTTATTGATTTTAAAAACAGAAATAACGCCATGGAGGTTGTAATGAGGCTACATCCATCGGTACATCGACCCAAACAGTCGATGGAACCGATAGGTTATCGGAGATTCAATCGGCGAATAAAGAGACGGCCAGATATTCCATCGATGAGTTTAGAGACAGCCTGATGGATTTACAATTCCATCAATGTGCTCATTGGTGAGTTTAGAAACTCAGCCATAGTAGGGCGTATTCAATGGTTATTTTCAGAAATCCGGTAACAGACATTTTGACTGAATTTGCGTTTTGAGTCAATATTTCTTATTGTAAAGGTATAAGTTTATTCAGAAACCCGTCATTTACCCTTCCGCTTTATACGTTATAATTTTCAATGAATGTTATGTTTAGTGTAGAAACCCGACAAGTGACATCACATAGCACGTGACATCACGTGGTTTTTCTTTGTTTCAGAACACTTGAAAAAGTTCAATTAGTAGCTTTCTGAAATAAACGATTCATTTGCAATAAACTTTTCCAGTAGCCTTAAACATCAACCCAGTGCTAAAATCCAGGAATGGCAAGATGCCAAAGAGGTTATACATGCTAATTTTATATTTAAATATACAACGTGAGACACATTCAGCCTTCGGACGCGTGTTCTGGCCGAAAACTCGACTACCTTCCGACCCAATACCTGTTCCATATTAATCAAACTATCGATTAGCCGCGGTTTTATTAATCGATCTATTGAGGACTATAATTTAAGGACCAAAGAGGAAAATTGATTCATTGCTCAGGAAGGCTATGGGCTGTTAATTCACTCATGCATCATTCAACGCTGCGTCATTGCGGTCAATAACCTAATACAATTTCTTTCTTGAAAAAAAAATAAATAAAACAATAATGATTAGAATTTTAGACAATTGTTTAATTTAAAAAAAACAAACTCTATAGCGGAGATTCTTAAGACCGCGGTACACGTACCAATGATGGTACGCGAACTAGCAAACAAAAGCCATTAATAAAATCATCTTTTTAATACGTTCATGAGGGATAACATTTTTTTAAATATTATTATTGAATGTATCAATGATAAGATGAATAAACGGGATCAAAAAATAATTCAGGATGGCCACCATAGTAAAGACGAAAGCACCGTGTTGAAGAGGAATTGAGAATCGAGTTAAACTGCATCAAAGCTAACATTGAAGCACTGATCGCAAATAAGCAGCATGCTTCCAACTGAAATATATTTTGATGCTTTTCTTAACAATCTCCAAAGTTCTTACTTTTGATGGATATAATTGTATTAGCAGAATTTTTGGTGTTATGTGAAATTGATAAACTTTTGATTTTGGAACTTTATTTTCAATTTAATATATATATTTATATATATCTTGACGTCGTTTTTTAAAAAAGGATTAAACGCCAAAAATTCGAAATTTAGGTTTCAATCGATTATGGGACGTGAACACCATCTCGATCGATTCCCGCTCACGATATATCAAGAAAAAAAAATTGGAAATGGTCTAAAAATCTAATATTGATGACGTAAGCACCAAATACTAACGACTCTCAATCGTCACTCTGGCCTTGACCAGTTTAAAATAAATTGTAATTATAAAGGTTTTACCACTTTAATAAACTCCTACTGTATACAATAAAGAATAAAATTAAAAAAATATATATTGCTATTTGGAGGAAAATCGTTTCATGTGTTTCCTGTAAAGTTTGCTGAATGGCGCTTACGCCTTTTTCAAAAAACGACGTCGATAATATATATATATATTGTTTTCTTTGATAAATGATGTACGACCCGTTATCTGAAAAGTGGTACAAAGTGACATAAAGTTTGGGAAGCCGTGCTCTATAATATCATCTAAAATGTTAGTATCAATATCTTAAGAAATCTGTTTTCTTGGTTACTAGGACTTGCTTCGAAGAAAAACTTTTAAACGAAAAATGTCAATTTCTGAATTCATGGAGATGTACGACGTGCATAAACATAATTTTTATTAATGGTGATTAGTTACATCACAGACCTGCGTAGATAACGGAATAGTAAATTTTACTTTTATAATTTTCTGATATAGCATTAACAAATTATAAAGATTCTAATTTACATACACAAACTTGAAGAAATTATTTAAAATTCCCGAAATGGAAAAAAAAGAAGAAATGTAACGGTCTGTTGAATATGAAAACGGAATTAAAATCATTTCCATTACAGTAATTTTACCATTTATCTTCTCACCTACAATTCAATACTTATACGATGCAGACATTTGACTTGTAGAACGAAAATTTTCAGAATCAAAACACACTTAAAATATTTAAGAAAAAACGATTCATCAAACAACATAAAAAATCATTGCCACATGATCATTGTCACTGGAACTCTGATGATATAGGGAGTGTTTTGGCGCGCGCGTACATCTTTCAAATTATGCCCTATATTTCTAGGGAAATATATAAGGGATTGGAATAGGACTATTATTATGTATTCTCTCCAATGAACTTTTTGATCGGGGCATTCACTAACATCTGGTATCCTTTATAATTATAGACAGGCGATTGAATGATCGGAGCATTCACTAACATCTAGTATCCTTTATAATTATAGACAGGCGATTGAATGATAAGTAACATCAATATTGATATTAATCAGTTTAACTGTCATTCATTACTTTCCTGTATGATACCTATTTATTCTCAGCAAAATATTATAATAGACCTGAACATTGGGCGGCAAAAGAGGTTCC
Source organism: Rhaphigaster nebulosa (assembly GCA_948150685.1). Classification (NCBI taxonomy): domain Eukaryota; kingdom Metazoa; phylum Arthropoda; class Insecta; order Hemiptera; family Pentatomidae; genus Rhaphigaster; species Rhaphigaster nebulosa. The sequence goes on along the minus strand of OX411312.1, from coordinate 933,393 downwards.
ATTGTAAAGGGGAACATGAAAGGAATTCGGGAATCAGTTTAACCTTTTCAGCCATTCACTAGCGCACACACTGACCTTTCTATTTCCTTTCTGGGGCATCCATCTCTGCAATGGTTACACTCAGCTTCCAGCCCAAAAGGAAGGAGTCCTGGTGGAGGATTGGCCGATCATCAAGGAAATCAATTAAATGGAAACTCGGATTAAAAAAAAAAAAATAATAAATAAACCAGCAATCATAAAAGAAAATAAGCAAATATAAAGAAGAAATGTTATCCCCCTTCCATGAAAAATAATCACGAATACAAAATATTAACAATTAAAAAAAACAGTAATGCGAACATAATTGAAGATTAGAAATGCAAAAGGGTTTAAAAAAAAAAAGAAACATTTTTATCTGATCAATAATGGTTGTATAAGTAATAAAATCACATTTAGAATAGTTTTCATTTGGCACTCAGGCCTGTAATCTGCTAAAAAAATAATTTTTAAATGGTCCTTTTGCCTTTCCATGTTTCAAATAATCCTGATAAGTCAAATTTTGCAGAAGTCAAACATTCCAACTTTTGTGGTCTAATGGTTACTGAATGACAATAAATATTTAATCAAAATAATTAAAGTATTTTTACTGAATTCAGGGTGAGAAATGAAATGTTTAAACCAATCAATCACAAAATTTTTCATTTCCTTCAACAAAACAAATTAGCTAGACAAGTGATAGGCCCAAAAATACATATTCCAAGTCGTGAGAAATTAAAACATCAACCAAATACAAATTGTAATACAGCAGAAACTAAACAACACAATGAAAAACACCATGAGTAAAATAATAATGAAGAAAATTGATTATGAACAAAAATGGGCTTCAAATAAATGTTAATTAGAACTAAAACTGTTGAAGATAATTTCAACAGTGACAAATCCATTCTGCAAAGCTTCTCTGGTGCAGACCAAAAGTGTAAGCCTTTCAGCAATAAATCTATCCTAAATCTACCCTGAAAATGAGTTATATTATCTCTGTTAAAGTATAAACATTCAACGCTTATTATTAAATACAAATATGTTAGAGTAATTTAGGCAATGCTTGAAAATATTTCATTTGAACAAAAGTAAATAAAACACAAATATAAAAAAAAGGATTTTGCAGTCTCATTATGCCTCAGGTTATGTCACCCCTATACAGTCAAAGGAATAAAGCTTTAATTCCATAATTTATAACTAACTTTTAAAAAGAGCATTCTTGATTACATTATAATCATAATTACAGGAATATCAGAGCAGATTTATTATTGAAATTTTCCTGCCTATTAATTAATAATTCATTGTGGCAGCATAGTTCACTCTAATTGCATTGTAAGAGTCTCTGACTATCATGAATTAAGAACAAATCTAATGAATATTTTGTAAAAAAGTTCAACAATAGTAAAGAATCAAAATACTCTGTATACCTATGAACTATAATTATACAGTACTAACGATATTATACTTTTAATAATTAATAGAAACATTTAAAATAATATGTTTTGCCCAATCATAAAATTGTGTGATTATCATCCATTCCATCCAAAATACTTGATAGGTGTAGTAGGTACTACAAACCTTAATTTGAAAACTGTTTTTAATATATCTCCACTATTTAGTCACAATGTTAAAAATATTGTTTACAATAATTTCATTGTTTCTGAAACTCTCGAAAGAGCGATTTTTTTGATGGCATGAATTGTGTAAAATTTAAAATTTTGCATAGTAGTATTTTCATTCATTCATAGCCATAATGTAATAATAAATAAATAAATTGGGGGATATGGGTGTATTCTCATCAATATTTAATTATTTATGCAGTTCATCACTGCAATCTCTCAAAATAATTGTTTACATAGGTTTTTAACATGCTTACATAAATATTACAGTAATGACCAGCATAAATCTTGCCGTTATTGCTTAGAATATAAGCATATCCCCAAATTAACCTTTTTTGATATGTTAAACTGTTGAATTGGGTCGCTGCCCAATATGTGCAGATTAGTTAAATAGCAGACAAGAATGATTTTCAGCATTATTAACAAAATAAATAAAAAGGAATTATCAGTAGTCCTAAATGAATTTAAAGCACTAACTGAATAAAATAATGTATTTGAATAAGCAGATATTATGGTTAATTATTTATTTATATATCTCCTTTCAATACTCTTTCCTTCGATATATATGGTTTAATTGTTAGGAAATGAGTTCTGTGTTAATTTTCGTTCGGATTTATAACAAAATGTCCATATTATCAGCGAATAAACAATTGCATTTGCCATGTTTCTGAACCACAAAAATCAGTCATATAAGTGCAGACAGTCCCATAAGGGTCATATAAAAACTTACTTAACACTAAGAACTTAAAGGAATAAAGCCAAATTTGTATAATATAGAATTAAAAAAACAAATTCGAATTGAAGCATTTTTGTTTACAATAATTCGACGTACTTAACAGAAACGTTAAGTACGTACTAAACAGAAATGTTCACAGCCAAAAACGGGCGAAATTAAATTGTTTCTATAAAACGAACATTTGGTGTTATTATATGCTATAAAACTGAATATATTTAAAAGGTATATTACTGTATTAAGTAAATATAACAGTCATAACCCTTTCGTTACTTTTAGTCGATTAATAGCTAACAGGGGATCAATAATAATAAAATTCGATTAAGTATCTTATAAACTGAACTGACGTGATTTTTACGTGTTCAACTTTCATTTTATAATGATTTTTAATTTTAATTTGAAGTAATAAAAACCTTATCATGGTAGCGTTGGCTAACCTTTAACCACGGGATAACCCTGATTGCAGTCAGTTGTTTAAATTGTCTTTAACTGTACGGTCTGAGATCATACAATAGTTCGTGTTCTAGCTAATCGTTGTCGAGACATGTTTGGCGGTCAGATATTGGTGTTTGGAAGAAAGACGAAGCGGGAAGATGACTCCAGCATTGTTCGCCTGCAGAATATCAACGCAGCCATGATGATAGCCGAAGTGGTAAGAACGAATCTGGGTCCGTCTGCGATGCTGAAGATGCTGATGGACCCGATGGGGGGAGTAGTCATGACGAACGACGGGAACGCCATCCTCAGGGAAATCATCGTCCAGCATCCGATCGCCAAGATGATGATCGAGATCGCCCGCACTCAGGACGAAGAGGTCGGCGACGGGACCACTTCGGTCATCATACTCTGCGGCCAGATCCTTTCAGAAGTAGAGAGGTTCTTGGAATCGTATCATCCTAGCATCATAATCAGGGAGCTGAGGCAAGCGCTGGACGACATCCTCACCTTCGTACCCGAGATCAGCAAACCAGTCGATACAAAAAACCGAGAAGAGATGTTGACTCTCATAAAGGCGTCCCTTGGTACGAAATTCCTTGGCACCTCCTGGTCTAGGATGGCATGCGAAATGGCACTGAAAGCTGTCGATATTGTTAGGGAATCCTCAGGGAAGGACAGAGAAAGAATAGACATCAAGTCTTTCGCAAGAGTGGAGAAAGTCCCTGGTGGATCCATGGAAGAATCGCATGTACTGGAAGGAGTAATGATTAACAAAGACATTTTGCATCCTGAGATGAAGCGCTTGATTATGAATCCACGAATTTTACTTTTGAATTCTGCATTGGAATACAAAAAAGGTGAAAGCATGACAAATGCCGAGCTTTTAAAAGAGGGTGATTTCACCAGATTACTTCAAATCGAAGAAGAATTCATCGAGAACCAGTGCAAAAAAATTATAGCTTTGAAACCTGATTTGGTAATTACTGAGAAAGGAATGAGCGATCTTGCTATCCATCATTTTGCAAAAGCTAAAATAAGTGCCCTTCGAAGGGTGAAAAAAATGGACATGGTTAGAATTAGCAGGGCAACTGGTGCAATTTTAATGAGTAGGATTGAAGAAATCGGTGAACAGCATCTGGGAACTAGAGCAGGTCGCTTCGAGGTTATATTGGTCGGCGATGAATATTTCTCTTTTATCAGTGACTGCAAAGAAACCAAAGCTTGCACGATTGTCCTTCGTGGCCCGAGTAAGGATATCATTCACGAAGTAGAAAGAAATCTACAAGATGCAATGAATGTAGCGAGGAATTTATACACAGAACCATCTGTTGTGCCAGGAGGAGGGGCCATAGAAATGAAACTGTTTGCAAAAATAATATCTTCTAAGTCGGGATTGGAAACCGAAGGAAATCCGTACTCGACTGTACCCGCTGCGCTTAAGATCATACCCCAAACTTTACTGGAAAATGCTGGTGCCAGTGTGATGCACAGCATGTCTAAACTCGAATCTGCCCATTTAAAAGGGGAAATGTTAGCTGTTGATGGAGTAACTGGTAACTTAGTCCCAGCGGAGGTGCTCGGAATTTGGGAACCGACTAAAGTTAAAGTTCAGATATATAAAACAGCTGTTGAGACGGCAGTCCATATCCTCAAGATAGATGAAATCGTTTCAGGATCCAAGTCAAAATCTGCACAATCTCTTGAAAAAGTAGAAAAGAAACAGAAAGACGAACCTGTCAACATTGCGGGGCAAGGTGATCAGAAGGAGTTCTGATTGAAGAAATGTAATTTGTGTTTTCCTATAAATAATTATTAGTTTTCTTTGTTTGTGTCAAGTTATTGTATTGTGATCTATTTTCAATTTTTAAAATTAAAAATTATGAACGCATTATGAATTACTGTTTGCTTTAATTAATATCTTATATTATTTTTAACAAAATAAAAAATAAAAATTCATTTTATAATTGATGGTTGAATTCTTATTTATTTAAATGTATACCCTGTAAATTATAAAATTAGTAATATCCTTTTATCTTTACAGTCATCTTGCTTCACTTTTACGCATTATTAATAAAATTATTTATTTAATTTCTAACTAATTTATGTATTTAGGACCCTATTTATTCAATCTTATTCAAATACAAATCGGAGAAAGTTCTTTACAGTACAAAAAATTTACGATTTATTCAGTTTTTGAAATATTTAACAATTAAGATCAGAGAAAAAATAATATATATAGCTATAAAAATATAGATATTAATTAAATGTATAAAACATAAAATGTCTATAATAAATCAATTTACATCTGATTCTTTTTTGGAATTAAAACACAATTTGACAACAATGAACTTAATAACACAACAATAGCAACTGAAATCCAAGAACATGGAAAACTTAGGAATGAATCTCAGAAACAAGTATGTAAAATGCAGGTTGATCCTTTCTACACAATATCATATCTATGCTTTGTAGATAAATACATTTTAGTAATTGAAAAAGTATTCCATAATGTAGCCTAATACAGTATTTCTAAGTGTCTTCCAACTATAAAGAATCAGCATTCAATTTGGTAGGCATTGTTTCTTTCAACATATTGCATCCATTATAGATTAGAAGTAAAATTCAAAAATTTAAATCAAATTTAAAGTTTTTGCTCTAAACTTTTGAATACCTCCTCACCAAAACGCACTGAACATTTGTGTTGGAGGAGCCAACCAGAGTTGCCCTTTTATCCTAAGAACAAAAAATGTTCAATACTTAATTGAATATTGTTGCTTATTCAAAATTTGAATTTTTTTAGTTGTACCTTTACTCTACAAGGGATGCGCTATGCAAGAAAATCATGCAAATGTTCTTACACATTACATGAAAAAAATCTATATACCAAAATTTATTTCTGGTGCGACTTCTTTATTTTTTGTCATCTGTGACAAGCAAGCATTCTAAGATTAAGAAAAAATAGACATGATTTAATTTAAAATTATTGTCTTATTATTATATTAACAGTTTAAAATATAATTTTTCCAATTTTCTTCTTCGAAAAAATGAAATTTGAAGACTTGCTTGACACAGATGAAAAATAAAGAAGTGGTAACAGAAATAAATTCTGCTATGTAGAATTTTTTAATGCAATGTGTAAAAATATTTCCATGATTTTCTTAATTAATGTCGGACAATATTCTAAATATAACTGAAATAAATGATCCTGCATACGTTGAAAAAGACAAGGTCTAAGTCTTTTGTTGATTCTTTATAGTTGGAAGACACACAGTTATCTGGAGTCGAGTGAAGTTGAGCAAAACCTTAATCCATTTGGAAATGAACCCGGACCTCCTTAGTTTATATGCAGCAACCCTTAGTACAACAGGGCTTATTTTAAAATAAATAGTATTTAGTATTCTTTAAAATTATGCAGCCTCAAATATTTATAGAGAATTACTATTAATTGAAAAAAAATTTCAAGAATTTTCTATTCGAAACTAAAACCCAAGGTAAAACGTTCTTATACTAAATTACATAGCTGTGCATAGGGTTTTTGTTGTGAAATGAAAATTCTTGAAAAAATGATCGATATAGCTTATAAAAGACAATTTCACAAAATGTCGATCACCTGTTTTATTGCATATCGAGGTTCAGTTGTCTTTATTTAAATTAGTAATCATTGATATGGAAGCTGAAATGTTTCTCATAAATTCAGTTTATTCAATTAATTATCAAAGGACAGCCAGTTCCCAAAACTATCCTCATTAATGTAATTTTCATTATGGGTTGATCGGCTGTAAAAACATGAAATCAAAAAATAAATTTTTCAAGTGGTCACGATTATAGGACAGCTAATCATAATAATGTTGACATGTATTTATACAAAAGTTGGTGGGTAACACGTATTTAGTTCCAAACATGGATATTTTAAGTTTAGTATGATAAATTTGATAAATATTGAACAATTTTGAAGAAATATTTATTGATTTATCAAAAAAAAAAAATGGTAAGAATCATCAAAAACAATATGCTGGTTTAATTTAATTAAGAATATGGATATTGAGTGAAAACTAAGTCTACAATAGTTGTTGAACATATAATTGACCTATATGAGTATATAGTTGTTGAGCATATAATTGACCTATATGAGTATATAGTTGAACCACCCAATAAAGAATAATGCACATTATTTTATTGATGTTACTTCTTAGAAAACCAAAAAACTTACTTAAACCTTTAGTCCCACAATGCAATCTTCAAATTTAAATTATGACGACTTTGGTTACAAATTAATATTGAATCAATAACTAGTGATATATATATTTTACTCTAGTGTCCCATTATTGAAAAACAATGACTGATGGAGTGATTCAACCATAAATAAATTTAAGATATTTAATTCTGAGCAGGTGAAGTGAATAAAACTGAGCACATACTTATTCCTCAAAGAACTGACTCGATTTGAATAAATAGAAGTTACATAATGAAATATCTAAATACTCTATTATTATTTATTTAAAACAGATTTTCTTTCAAAACCAATTTTCTTTATTATTATTTTATAATTGTATTAATTATTATGTTACTAAGTGTATGGAGCATATGAGCCACAAATATGGGCTGATTATTGATTCGGAGTACCTGCTCACCTTTTTAAGTGAATAAAATGTGAGAATGTGAGCAGGTACTCAGTAAAGTGCTGAGTCTATGAAAGAGTAGATCGGCATTTTACTAATATAATAATAAGCATTTTAGTTTAATAATGCCTGTGTGAGATAGATTAGTGCGATTTTTAATAATTCTATCTACTCCACAATTATCAATCTTGGAGATAATTTAAGTTTATGATTTTATAATTAGAAGGTAGATGGAGAAATTAATGAATAAATTTATTCCTGTTGCTTGGAGGTAAAGGACACTATGTTACATTACTCTAACTTTTTACAGGAGGGCGGTTTGAACAGATATTTTTCTCTGAATGAAAGTGTTTTTTTATAGAGTAAAGAATAGCACAGAAAGGCCTTCCCTATACAAGATGAATGGAGGGGATCGCCTCAAACCCAACACTCTCATAACCCACACCCAGTGCTCGGTCGCTATTGTATCAAATAGACTTATTTATTTCAAATATCTCTACCTTCTTTATTTTATAACATAAAAACATGCAGCTATCCCAGATTTGTCAACAATTCAATCGGCTTTCAAGAATATGAAGTAAACCTTGTCTAAATTAAAAAACAAAAATCTAAACCGTATTGATAGGTACAACTGATCACTGTTCTATTCCTTTCAAATTTATTGACATTCTTATTTATATTAGTAATTGTTTCATTGTTATTATTATTGCTAATAATTTATGTATTACCTATTGCTATTACATTAATAACTACTTTCCTTTTTTGTTAAATGTAAGTTGAAAATATTACAAAAATTCTTTTGGTGTTTTTTCAATAAAATTATATTTATTAGTTTGTTTACTAATTAAATTGTAACTTATCAACGGTGAAGAGTATTCCACAACGATCGTTTTCAAATATTTTCTAGATGTACTGAAATGGCGAGGAAGGCTTCTCTGAATGACTGGAGTCTTCAGACAGTAAATACTGAAGAGAATGAGCGCCGCGGCGAGCTCCCAGACATTGAAGGCTCAGTACGCGATCTGTCGCAACGATCTGCGATCTCTCTAGATCGTTCCAACTATATAGAAATGGATCACTGCCGGGCTCGATCAGGACTGGCTCGCTGCAATAAATCGCCTTCAGTGTGTCATGTATAATGCAATAAATAATAATTACTCGTACATTAGATCGTCAGTTCGCTGTGGACTAAGATCGCAGATCGCGCACTGTGTGCCTAAGCCTTGGGTTGGGGTAAGGAGACTTCCGGCGGTCTGGAGAAGTTGTACTTTAAACAGTAATAATTTAAATTACAGTATAGGCCCTAAATCAACTGAAAAGGATCTTTGGGGGTTTGTATATCTCTTGAACTAATAATTGTAAGCTAAATCAAGCTGAGCTATGAAAAATTAAAAGATGTCTCTACAAGTAATTACAAATATTGAATAAGAAGCATAACATCAATGTAATAGAATATCTTTTTATGGTGTCAATCGATACTTACTTAAACACTAGGTATCGGATGTAGAATTCAATTTCTCATAATAAAGCCCCCCCTCCCACTACCACGTAGGAATTTCACGGTTGATCTAGAGCGCGTCTTCTTCAAGAGAATATTTCTGGGCAGGAGTCGCGGCAGAAGAAATAGGAAACGGTCACAGTCCACGAAGCGTCTTAACGACTTCCAATTCTAGAGCACTCTTTCGGAATCTTCCGGAGTCTTCCTTTAACAGGACTCAGGAATGACAGTGCGTCTTCAACTCGAAGTTATTTGCTATCATAACCGAACCCTTTGAGCGGCTCATTTCTAATTTACCGAGGCCAAAGTTATTTTTGTAGTTGTAAAGAATGGGTTAAGGAGAAGGTACGTTTTCAATTTAATTTTCTTTGGGATATTAAAAGCTAAGGTATGAGTCGTGAAATTATTGGGCAGTTCTATAATTGGCTATCACAGTTTGCGGTGGAAACGTATCTTGCGGCCGCCTTCAGGATCCCAAATGCAAATTCCTTTCACTTCCTTTCACTTCCACAAACTCTTCAGCTTTTGAATAAAAAATAACAGGCACTATTCAGTAGGTAGATATATCATTGAATACTCTTCAATGATTGATACCAAAGATTGCTTTCTTCTGTAATTCATTTATCTAACCAAAATAAACAAGTAAAATGTCGTTTGGTTTATCTCTTCAAAATAAATAGACAAATTGGAAAATATAACTAGTGTAAGGCAGTTGGAACCTTTTTGTATTTACTATAAACTGTTCTTGGTTTACAAACGGTTTGCAAACGTGATATAAATTATATTATTAACGTTAATTTATTAAAAAATAAAGACTAGACTCTCAATTTATTATAAATTAAAAGTAAGCCATATACAATTTTTTAAATAATTACTATTGGAACGTCACTGTTATGCCTTTTTTTTTAACACAGGCCTAATTAAATAATGTGTTAGTGGCAACAGACTTTGTAACCTCCCTTAAGCCAACCATTCACGGTCCTACATTTAGGACTACTTTGTTGGACTACACTAGATATCGGACTACTGTTGGACTATGAATGGGAATGTAGGACTACAAAGAACATTCCACCCTCCGAACATCCTAACGTGAGTAGAGTTATCGTCCAACAAACTCCACTTGCTTATTTCTACGTCATTAATTGCTATTAATATTAGTCAAGAACTGCTATGTTGGGGTTTTTCTTGCAAGATTGTTTTTTGTTTATGGTTAGAATGTTATGCCTGATTAGAAAAAAATTGGTTTAAAAACCAACTTTTTTGTTTATTCCTTTATTTTACACGTATTTTCCAAACATGCAATGCCATAAGCTAATGAAAATATGATCTCATATCCAAAATCCCTTATTATAACGTCACTGTGACGTTCTGTGGTTGCGACTGAATTAAAATATTAAATAAACAATATGATTAAACATAAATCGACAATTTTGAACTAATAATTTTAGATCCTATTTTTGTTAATTAAATGTTCATCTCTAACTTATCTTGATTTGTGTTGTTTTAAGTTTGCTTGCAATCATTAACATGACCCGATCTTTCAACTAGTATAGGTAATTTAAATTATATTGAATTAAAGTAATATGAAAATGTATAAACCTTGTAAATAAAAACATATAATACAAATATAAACGTTAAGTTGATGTTTTATCATTTATCCTTATCTTATACTAGAGGGATGATTTTGTTATCCATTCTTAAGTAATTTTTGTTATCCTTACTATCTGTTTCATTCAACATGTCCAAATTACTGTAATTTATTCGGTTAATAAACATAGTTTTCGCCCAAAATTTCTTTTTTAACAATAATAACATAGGATGACAAATTACATTTTTCAATTTTTTAAAACATTGATAAGCGATGAGTAGAGGTTAGAATAGGTTATCGGATCTCTTGAAGGTAGTCCTTCTAATTAGGACCATGAATGGATATCGTTTACAAGGTGAGAGCTTTCTGTCTTTATAGAACTGTTTTACTTAATACTGCGTTGCACTTTTATTCCTCTTCAAAGAATTAAATGATGGCAAAACGCTGGATATAATGGATTTCAAGTTCAGAAATAATCGAAAGAAAAATTTGATAAGTATGGAGGGTTAAGTTGATAGGTAGATAAAGTGTAACAGCTCATTGTTAAGGCGCATACATTTGGCAACAAAAGTGACAGTAGCTGCCACTGCCAACTATCTCTTCCGATCTGATAGTGCGACAGTACTGCCAACTATCATTTCAGACCTGATAGTGCGACAGTACTGCCATCTATCATTTCAGACCTGTTAGTGCGACAGTAATGCCAAGACTTTTAATGCTGTCATGACGGCAACTGTCTTGCAGTTTACACGATAATGTAACTGTGACAGTTACTACCATGGCTGCAACTGTCGCGGTAACTCTCACCTAAATCTTCGTTCATTCTTTATATGTGTTGGTTTGGTTTGTTATATCACAAATATGGCCATTATACCTATATGCACATCAAATAATAAAAATAGGCATTTAAAAACATGAATTAATGAAAAAAGATGGGTAAAATTAAGTTGCCGGTAGGAAGACTCAATTATATAACAATCTACGCAATGGCATCGAAATTGCTTTATAATTTATGGTTGTGTTTGTCTACTTTAATATAAAAATAATTTGAAGAAGAGCGTGTTGTACAGATTGTTAGGTAAGTACACCAGCTATTGTGCTCTTATGCATGAGCTATGGTGTAATATTAAATGCACGATTCCTTGGCGTTTTGTAGAATTTTTCTTCAATATCCTCACCTTTCTAGGTACGTGGTAGGGCGATAATTCGATAGCACTATCGATAATCGTCACTATCGAAAAGCCTATCAATAGTCGTTACTATTGACTACCGATGACATTGCTGACACCACACTTTTCTCCCAAAAGTCTCATCTTTTGATCTCGAAAAAAAAAAAATAAAAAAATAGTTTAATTGAAGTAAGTAGGCTGTTAAACTTAAAAAACCTATAAAAGATCTTGCTTATTAAAACTTCACAACAAAATAATATGCATGTGCACCCGAATGCAACTGTATTCAACTCCTGAAATTTCATTTGGAAATTGGAACTTACCAATTAACCAATAACTGAATATTATCCTGAATATTATCCTGTAGAGTTAAAAAAAGAAAGAAAAGTTTCACAGATCTCTTTCTATTTTTTTTTTTCAAGTACGGGTGTGAGCTTTTTTTAAAGCTAATTCGAAATTTATTAATGATGTATTCATAATTGGTCGGATGTGTGGAAGTTTTATAAAAAGAAAAGTGAAATTCCGTACTTACTAGTTTAAAAAAATTTAAGATATAAGGGTTTTCCGCCTTATATGGACGAGCTGGCCCAGACTGCTGGATGTTTGTCAGTTTAAAAAAAAAGAAAATAGAAATACCAAATAAATACTTATGGTTTGTGCTGAAAGAACTTTTACAGGATCATTTGATAAAAGAATCTTAAAAATGTTTATTGACCCACCGTAGGGGGAATGCAAACTCTCCCTTCCCTCCTCCCCTCACTCTAAAATTAATAACCTATAGAATCGAAACTATCGATAGTCAGTACTATCGAACTATCGCCAATGCAAGGAAGTAGAAGATATATTTTTATTATTAATATAAAATATCTGTAATAGGAGTGGTAATAAATAATAAATGAAGACAAATTTAAAATTTGCCAACAGTTTTGACAAGATTTCCTAACTATATTAAATACTTTAATCGTTCAAACTATATTATGAAATATTTAAATTTTCCCAAAACTTTTGGATTTCAACTTTTCACTCACCTGTTGAGAATGTTGACAGTTGACAACAATAATTTTCTTTTCTATTCAAAAACAATATTGTATCGATAAAATCCTAACTTCTTAACTTAAAAGGTATTGGTATTACATCTAAATTTTAGTAAATCTTTGAGAAAAATGTTTTACCATAATTTTAGCAGTTTAAAATAGGTTCTCAAATTTCCCAAATTTTTGGATTTTCAACTTTTTTGCGGAATTGTTGTAATCTCTCTCCCTCCTTGCTATGACGACATGTCTGGATGGAGTCGACATGCAATTTCTACTACTAACCATTTTTTTATTTATCTGAATATCTAGTTCTTTATCAGCATACATTAATGATGTTTTATTTTATTTATTAGCTTTCATTTCTTTACCTAGCAGTAACAAGGATAGTTATTTTAACGCCTAATTCGAGTAAATAGACACTGATTGGAGCCAGGAGACATTATGCATTATGCAGCATGACCTTGCCTTGATGGAGCGACGCTGCAAGAACCCCCAGATAGTGCAGATCCTCCACCCTCCAGTCGTCGGATTCCTCCACGACGGCTCCAGAAGTGACAGAAGACGAGAGCTGACAGAGACAGTTAGCAGAGACCAGAGGCTAGGATGTCAGTCAGTGGAGCAGGGCTTCCGTTAGATTCCACATTCTTCCGCGGTACTGTTACCTCCTCTGATGTCTTCTATTGCTTGCGTTTCGTCTGTTCCGAGTGCAGCTTCTTCGGCGTGTCCGAGGTCGTTCCCTTCCCGACCTTCACACTACCTCTAGTCGTCACACATCAAAGCACGATAGCTAGAAACTGTACATGATTGAACATTAGTCGGCGTATTTATTTTCTTATAAGACAATATTTCCTGATAATGATATACACATAAGCAGCCTATTTTTATTAATTTTAGAGATTTTTGACGCCATTTTCTATCAAATTTCGCGCAAAGAAAATATTTCGTAATTGTTTATATGCATCCTATACATTTTAAAAATAGCATTAGAAAAATAGAAATTATAAAAATTAAAATATTCACCTTCCAATATTTAGTTCCTATATCCCGCATTAAAAAAAAAAAATCAATATTTTGAATGAACACTGGTACCAAACTACAAAAGGTCGACCATACACTAAAATATTTCAAATTTCAGATGTTATACTCATTAAATATGAAAAATTAAAAGTACAAATTACAAGCTGAAATGATAAAATTCTTAACTGAAGATGCCTATCCCTGCGACGGACAAACACCACTAACATTTCATCTTATTCTTTATGACTGCACTATTTCCAACAACGAAAGATTACTGAATAACAACTAATCTACAAGATGGATATCCTTAAGAAGGATATGAAGTTCATCATAGAATCGTTGATGAAGATTGAAATGATTAATGATGATGATAAACGTATAATATGATGATGATAAACACTTTAATGTTTAATAGGTACTTTTATTATTTCATAGAGTTGTTTTTTCCTCCCTCTTTTTAATATTAGGAAAATTATTATTTTTTTTATATTTTTGTAATTTCTGTTCTATTTTACTTTTGCTTGATTTTCTTTTATCATTTATTATTAATGGTAATTAAAATTAGAGATGTTATAAGTCTATAGCTCGGCCACTTATAAAGATAGAGGGAAAAGGTAAGGTGTTTTGGAATCAGCATAGCAAGGAATTAAAAATAAAAATGAAAAAAACAAAAAATCTAAAAGACCTTTGTAATCGACCAAGAAAGACAAAATTTTAACCACCCCCCAAACTTTGAGGTTTTACGTTTCAAGATACGTAGAATCCAAATATCGAATAAAAAAAATCCGTCTGTCCGCCGTCCGCGGTTTTTCTCCGAGACAACTGAACCGATTTTTTTCATGATTAGGCACCAAAGTCACAGGTCACCCCAGGTTGATCCTCGGAACTCGACATTAACATCCGTCTTTATTTCAAAATGGCGGCCGATTAGAGATGTTATAAGTCCATAACTCAGCCATTTGGTCGGTAAGGTGTTTTGGAATCAGCATAACAAGAAATTAAAACGAAAAAGAAATCCTTATAAATTCTTTTGGTTTATTACTGAAAATAATAGACCTTTGTAATCGACCAAGGAAAAAAAATTGTAACCCCTCTCAAAATTAGAGATTTAACGTTTCACGATACATAGAATCCAATAAAATTTGTCCGTCAAAAATTTCCATAGGTTTCTACTGCTTAATTTCTTTGCTGAACTTGACAAGATATCTTTTATAAAGTATCATGCACATGTACCTTTTCCGAAACACTCCAAATGCTCATTTGAAAGATAATCCAATAATCTAAACTGTAAACCAAAGCAATACGGAAAGTCCTGTGAATATAAAGAGCAGATATTTTTGAAATATTACTATTTGGAAATAATAAACCATTGGGTAATCATTTGCTGCGTTTGTAATATTAATATGATGTCATGTATTGTGCTTTATACAAGGAGCATGTTCACATAAATAAATATACGACGCTCTGAGGTACACTGAATGAAAGAGAGAGGAACAAAAACATAAAGAAACAAAAATCTAGATTTTTAGATTTCTATTAACAAGATGGAATAATCATAAGGTTATCATGGAATAAACTCTATCTTTGGAATAAAGTCTGTATCGTAGGTCATGAAGGACTCTTTCAATCAATAATGCATGTTTTACCATATAGATAATTAAACCAAATAGAAATTAAAAATGAAATAACTGTAGTGCAGAATATCACCAATTTATAAATCATAAAACTTGACACGAATTTAAGTTCGATGATAGTTTATGAATTATTTTTTTAATTGAAATTAACAACGGTAAAAGTTTTGACTGATGTACAATCTATATTTGTCTTGTCTTTTTTAGACTGTTGATATAAGATGTGCTGGTTCCAGTGTGCATTCATGTGATCTCATCTTTTTCTGCCCTGGCGAAACGTTGATTAGATAGTTATTTACTGCTATTTGAGTTTATTTTACTCTCTTTTTAGAGATTGAAGAAGATGACAACGTTAGAACATTTTTTTAGGATATTTTTTGTTTTACTTTGGGAATAGCAAACTGCAAGTTATGAGATCGAAGTAAAAAATAAGCTAACCTATATCGACTGATTACTACACTTTCTCTACCTGGAGTAGCTGAGAAATAACAGCCTTTGAAGTGATAAAAATAACATAACAACATAACGTAAGTAGGCGATCATGTCTTTATTTATGTTCTTGTTGATCGATCGTAAATACATCCCGTGAGAAAGTTATTGGAACATTTCATCAAATCGATTATTATGTGAAGGATTGTCGACATTATACAATCGATTGGATTTACTCAAGAGACCAATAAAGGATTGGAAGATGTGATGAAAGATGAGAGGATTTAGTGCTTTGAATAATGATGTCCACACTAACAACAGGTAGAGTAAGTACACGAAGGACCGGGTCAGGGCGAACGCGACCTCTCTCACCGTTCCAAGTGCAGCTGGTCTCATTAGCAATCGATATGTCAAAGATCGATTGCACTTTACTCTGTGCAGTATATGGTTATTTAGTCTTGCAAATATTTGTTTTTTAACTCTTCAAAGGTTTTTTTACTCAACTGACAAAATCATATTACGGTAATAATAATGATAAAAGGCTTCAAGGGTTCGAGGGTTCAATACCGATACCAACCGCCTACATAGTGGTATCGGCGATAGTTCGATAACTCTGACTATCGATAGTTTTGATAATATCGCAGCTATTAATATTATCGATTCGATAGGTTATTTATGTTAATATTCAGAGTGAAGAGGAAGGAGCTCAGATTCCCTCTATTGGTGGAGGGGGGGGGGGATGATAAACATTGTTACGGTTCCTTATCGAATTACCCTGTTAGCTAGATGTGTTAGATGACGTTTTGAAATCCTTTCGGAACATATCACAGGTGGATGGATACATTTGGTATTTCAGTTTTATTTTTTTAAAACAGACACACATCCGGAGAAGGCTCGTCCATACAGGAGGTAAAAGTTCAGTGGCGGAAAAACCTTGAATCTTAAATTTTTTGAAACTAGCAAGTCACTAATGAGGCCTTTTATTTTATTTAACGCATAAACAAATGAAATAGTAACAATGGGATGATGTGGCGACTATGGGGGGAGGGAGGAGGGAGGGGAGAGGGTGACCTTAGTTTGGTTCAGTGTTAACAAATAGTGAATCAGCACTAACAAACACAGTTATACATAGTTATTTTCCATTAGTGTGGAGAGACTCAGAATAATTTAGATATCGTAAACAAATGAAAGCTAAAGTGGAATGATGTTTGTGGAACTTTTTTTTACAACATTGCAGGAAAACATTGCAGGAAAACATTCTTACAACATTGCAGGAAAACATTCTTAAAGAATTAAGTTATTGGTTAATTGACAAATTCCAACTTCGAAATGAAATTCCCGAATTTACATTTGGATTCCATTATATTACTTCCCTTCAGAATATTCAATAAACCAGACCTTTAAGAACTTCTTGACGAACAGTAGAAAGAATAATTGCTTTGTATATTCTAAATTTCAGGTTTCTAGAAAACAGACCTAAACTAAACACGGTTTAGCATTACACGATGACAGTTTTCTGTCATGGTAGTGTACTATCACGACAGTAAACAAGGTGACAGTCAGTCGGGAAAATGGCAGGTGTAGACTAGCTGACTGAGCACTACGCTCAAAGAACGGCTGATGTCATGATTGTTTTAACAGAGGCAACTAATTTATAAAAAATAAATAAATAAAAAATGAATTTAGAAACATAATTTGAGCTACCAAATTTAATGTGAACTAATTTATTTTAACGCTGCAAATTATTACAAAATGGTTTATTATTTCCAAACAGTAATATTTCAAAAATATCTGGTCTGTCCAAGCTAAAGAAACTAAGCAGTTGGCACCAAAGTGATTCCAAAACACCTTACATTTCCCATCTTTATAAATGGAAGAGTTATGGGCTTTTAAGATCTCTAATCGGCCGCCATTTTGAAACTAACAGACGGAAGGTAATGTCGAGTTCCGAGGATCAGCCTGGGGTGACCTGTGACATTGGAGCCGAATCTCAAGAAAAACGGTTCAGTAGTCTTGGAGAAAAGCCGCGGACGGCGTATGGCGGGCGGATTTTTTTTTTATTCGTCATTTGGATTCTACGTATCTTGAAACGTAAAACCTCAAATTTTGAGGACGGAGAGGGGGGTTACAAACAATTTTTCTTGGTCGATTACAAAGGCCTATTATTGAAAATAACATATCAAAATAAAAATTAATCTATGGTAAATTCAAAATTGAAGAATTATATTATAAATGCTAAAAAAAACACTATATTATATAGTTATTCTTCTTCTTCCAAGAATTGAACGCCAGAACGTTGGATGGAAACAATTTCAAGTTCAAAAATAATCGAAACCTAACAATATATGAGAACAATGTCTTCGAGTTTTCCAAATTACGGGAGTGCTTTAGATCGCTGTATAAACCTTACTTGTCTTATTCCTCATTTAAACTGTTATGCCAACCAAAATGTTTTGGAAACTCTCTGTAATACTACGCCCTCCAAGAAGTGATGCATTGATGATGATATTCCATATAGATCAGTTTCCCAGATGCCAAAGAGGTAGATGCATAGAGCTAAGCGGGCCGACCCAGTTCCCAGAGATACTTTCCCCCGCCACTTCCACACTATCGATCTTTCGATCGATCCTAATAAATAACATGCATTAAATAGAGGCATAGCTGCTAAATAATTAATCCAGTCGAGGAAGAAATAATTCACGCTGGCAACAACCGAATATTAACTTTTCAACTGCGCTTTAGAAATCGGCAACTTTCTTTTAGCATATCGAGTTTGCAATTCGTAGGGAAATATAATTGCTTTACGAATGTTAACAAATGTATATCTGCAAACCTCCGATTTTATTATGTAACGCCCACATCTTCCAACCATTACGTTTAACTAAGACTCTCCAAACTGTTTAGCCCAAGGGCCACACTGATTTCTCCAATAAGTCATAATTAGCTCGTCATACCATCATACCATCATACATATATCATATTAAAATGTTCAAAATGGTTATGTATGAAAGTTATGGGACTCCTGATTTGGTTGTTAAATAAAAACCTAGCAAAATTCACGTCACATCCTTTATATGTTTTGAATGTGGGCAACGCCGGATCAAGGAGGGGGCAAAGGGCTTAGAATTTAGAAGTTGGAGAACTTCAATCAAAATTTAATTTTTAGGTTGAGTAAAAAAAATGTTTCCGCTTGTTGATTGTTTTGACTTTAATTCAGTAAATTAAGCTTGCCCCCTCCCTTGGCAAAAATCCCAGTTGCGGCCCTGCTTAAAGGTTTGGTATACATACCTTGGATAATTGATAAAATAATAACGATACCATCCTTAAATAATTGTGATCCCAGCCTATTATTGGAATACCTTTCTAGACCACCGAAAATTCAAGAAAATTTGATTATCCTCTCTACATAGGCGTGCGAACCATACTACCGGAGGGTCCATCAATACTCTCCAGTCGAGTGGGAGGCCCGGGCAAATTCTTTACTCCCTGGAAAATGTTTTAAAGAATAACGTTGTTTAAAACTTATCTTAAACGGTGTTTGTGTTAAAATTAAACCAAAAACATAACTCTTGGGCTACAAAAAGGTTTTGAACTTTAATGCTAAGCAACATTTTTTTTTTTTTTAAGTTAAATCTTTATATTTGCTTCTATCTACTGTTAAAAGAAAATATTTGTGCACCTGTGCTCCCCCCCCCCCCCCCCCCTGAGAGACCTCTTGTATGCTTTGAAATCGGCTAAATTTTACCTCATCAATTCACTTGTCGCTATAAAAACACCGATAAACTCAGTACCATAGAGGTATAATTTACACCAAAAATTAAATCGGTCCACAACTGTGGACTTGCAATTGGCTAATAGTAGTGTAGTGTACCAGAAATCTATAAATTCTTCCTAAATCTATTCGAAATTAAATATGATGTAGCTTATCTTAAAAATGCATCAAAACAACTCAAAGAGCATTTCGGAATCGATTAGTTGTTTGATATTTTGGAGCTATTTGGAGTAGGCAAGTACTGAATATTTAGCCAAAAGTATTCTGATCTTACAGATAAAAGATAACAGTTACGAGATCACAATCAGAGCCTTGTTGTTAATTGGGGCCTCGTGCTGTCACAGGTTTTACTTTCTTCTGTTACGCTTCATTGCGATTCGGTTTTTTGCATTTCGTAATGTTTTCGACAGTGATTGGCAATTCTAGTATCGCCAGATATTGAAGTTTAAGATTACTAAATAGTAGTCAACATTTTTTTTTTTAAAATACTGAAAGGATTTAATAGGAAGATTAATAAGATTAATAAGAAAATAAATTCTAAAAAAACAAACCCTTTAATCTTCAAAATACGATATCGAATTCAGGTATCATCAGGAGATAAAAATGCAATATCAAATAAATGCAAACCAAAGGCAGTACATCTCCCATCAACAGTCAAAAAAAGAGGTAAAGACTTAGTTTTTGCAATATTCCGATTCCAAATTCTAATAAATTATTTTGTACGTTCACATCCCCATTCCGTTTAATAAACGCCGATTTTAACTCATTCGAGCATAGATATTCCAACGGAAACAAGACAGTGTAGTACTTACGTACTAAAACTTACGTAACGGAAGGGAAGCATTAGAACCAATATCAATTAGTCAAAAAACTATTTTTAAACTAATGGCTATTTTCCTATATAGTTAGCCACCTCACGCATTATTGTCTTGTATTGTAGTCATCATCAATTTTAATGACATCCGTATTTTAATGCCAAGACAGCCAAGCAGTATCTTGTAGGTTGTAGCAGTTACGAAAATTTTGCTGGAAGTATTGATATGGTATCGGAAGCAAAGTATCGATAAAACATCAAAATTATATTGTTTACTGAAATGGAAATCAGTATTATTTCGCTGAGATAACAGAACTATCTCATGGAATGTAAGCAAACTAATATATAATATAACTAACAGATATATAGATAAACAAAGCAGTGTTTTGAACAAATACTCATTTACTTAAAAATTGTGGCTTGTCACATTCTTGTCCCAAGCCATTCAATTAAGGTAAAGGGGAAAGAAACATAAGACATCTCTACAATATGTTCAAGGATGCTTAAGAACTGATTTATTGTAGCAATAAGATACAAATAGTTTACAACCCTATTCTTATACAATAAACATTAAATAGGGAATGGCAATAATATTAAATATTAAATTGCAATTCTTTTTTTTTTTTTTTTTTTATGAGAATTTGATCGCCATATCTGTACGAGATCGGGTAGCGTTGCTTTAGTATTTCTTTAAATGTTATTTTCTATTAGAAGGATCTCAATAATAATTTTTATCATTCATCATAAAACACTTTTAGACGTAATTTAAAAGCAAAATAAGTATGCGACCAGGGGGTTCTCTTTAAGCTCAAGACTGTAATACCACACACTTGCTAGAGATCTTGAAAAGATATCGATATTTAAAAAAAAATATTAATATTCTGATACTTTTTTTCTCGATGTTATATCGATGTTAAAATCTGAGTATCGACAACCCATATTTTGTTAACAAAAAATAAAATAAATAATTCTACAAGGACATTCTACCATAAAAAACTTGTGGTGTGGTGAGTTCGTGTTACTGTGCTACTGCACTACTTAGTGGCTGTGTTCTAGGGATGGAATGGCGAAAGCAAAATATCGATATCTTGATAATATCTGCATAAAAATATCGATGTTTAAAAATATTGTTAATAATTACATTTTAAAAAAAGTCTAAACGAATTGGAGGATGATCAGGAGATAGTCTGTTTCTTGATATTTGAATCCTGCTGGAAATGAATTTATTAATAATAATATTTTAATTAAATCGGCATAAAAATATCGATATTTCCAAAATATCGTTAATTTTTTTATCAAATAAAAAAAAAGTCTAAACGAATTGAAGGATATTTAGGAGATAATCTGTTTCTTGGTATTTAAATCATGCTGTAAATGAATATAATAAAAGCATTATCATAATGATATCAGAGAAATATCGATATTTCAGGATATTGTCAATTCTTTTCCCAAATTAAAAAACAAAACGAGTCGGAAGGAGGATAGGAAATAACACGTTTCTTAATATTTAAAGTCTGCTGTAAATGAACTTAATAAAAACAATATCTTAACGATATCGGCAGAGAAATATCGATATTATAAAAACAATACCTTAATTATATCGTCACAGAAATATCGATATGCGTACGTCCCTTTTAAAGATTCTTGAACTATTATTTCGATATATTCAAAATCGATTTGCTATACGTTGATATTTTTCAAAGCTTTTTTCAATTCCCGATTTTAGCCGGTGTGCCGCAGGGATCAATACTCGCACCTTTACTGTACATAACATACACACACGACATTCCTCTTCCTCTCCCGACACCCTTATAGCTAAATACTCAGACCAAACGGCTATAATTACTATATATCGAATTTCTACACAGGCATTATTGAACTTATTATACCACTTACAACAGTTTGTACACGAAAGGTACAAACTTTGGGAGACTCGAAGAAGTCACGAAACTTCTCAGACATGAAACATGTCCTCCCGTTTACTTTTACAATCCCCAATTCCACAAACGGACAGAGTATATTACCTGGGAATTACCTCCGACAGGAGAATGACATATTACAAAAAATGGACGTCATTAAATCTGAGACTGAAACCGGTGTACTCATTGTTCGGAAAACACTCAATACGGAAATCTCATTGAACTCATTTTACACAACACAACACTCAATACGGAAATCAAAGACAATACAGTAATTAACTATTTACTCACACATGAAAGTAAAAAAAAAATGAGATTTAAGATAAAATAGTTTATTTAAGATAAATTAGAGAACACATTACAGTAATAGAATACCAGTGATGTATGCGAAATAAAAAATCCAATAATGCAGGAGAATACAATCTACTAAAAAGAGGGCAATAAAATAAAAATAAAAACTGAAGATTTCTTTGGCTATAAACAGAAAATCAATCTAAGCCACGAACGTCAGGGTTGATGATTCTATTGAATCGATAAATATGTTGAAATTATATATATATATATATATATATATATATATATATATATATATATATATATATATATATATATAATATGTATAGACTGCTCATTACATTGTATATATCTCAGTGGTACCAGAGTTTCCATGACCTCTATGAGGGGGAGGCATGTATTGTATGATTGTAGGATGTCGAGAAGTAACGAATCGCATAAGCAGCAATTTTGATCAATTTAATTATTCCAGAATAATTTCATGAATTTTTCTAGTTTAAAGAAAATGGTAAACACATCCCTCGAAGATAAAATAAAAGAATTTAAAATTTTCTTTTCAAAGGATTTTATTTAGACAGTTTTACAGCTGCCAATCAAATCTTTTAATCGAATCTTAGGCCACTTCCGATTAGACATTCAAGCTGAATTTTGTTTAAATACATAATCCCTAAGCCAATGCAATTTGATGGTGCTATTGACATAGTCTGATGTTAGATCAGGGCCCTATTTCATAATAAAGCACAAAATTACAAGTATAAGTAGTAAAAATACAAGTGGAAAGATTTGTTTTTAGAGATTATAGGTTATAGGTTACAGGTTACAGGTTACAGGTTACTTATCTTCTTTAAATAATAATAATTTTATTCAATGTTTTTTTTAAATTTACTATTTTTAATATAACTATTTTAAATGTTATCCTATTTTAACATTTTACAGTGTTAGTCATAGTCCTAGGCTAACTTGTACTTTATTGTGAATCAGAGGCAGCTCTGTAGAACGACTCGGCTCATCTTGAGGGAGGGATCTTGAAACACGTTTCTTATATGACTGCTAACGAATCCTAAAGGTAGACTTTCGCTGGTACTGCCCACGGTAGCGGCTGGCAGCGCTTGCCAACCGTTACCGCTAACTGTTACTGCTTGTATATTTCGTTGAAACTGCTCAACGTAGCGGCCAACTCCCCTCGCACTAAACTTCGTAGTTTAAAATATCCGTAAATTATGCTATAAAAAATGTTAAGCTTAAATTCAAGGGTTAACATTTATATCGCAACGGTAGAAATACACGCAGTGGCAGAATAGTAATGCTATTTAATCAACACATGTCATTTTGCCTGGTCCAATAATAAGGCTAGGTTGTATCTGTATAAAATTCTAACCATTATTTACCAATGAACTACCTACATGCAATAATCCCTAACTTCTACAGAATGATGGCTTCTTGTAGTATTTTGAATAGAAAATAGAAGAATTGAAGGTTTCACTGTGATTTTAATTTTATTACTATGGACCGTAATGGCTGTTATTCGCACGATTATTTCAGTAATAAATTTCCGATAGGCATTTGTAATGAAATTAGCACAGATAATGCTTATACTAAATCTCAGTATTTTAGTTTACAGAGACATTTTGATTTTTCAATATTTGAATTTGAGTATTTATTTGAGATGAAATTTCTTAATTAGTGTAAGATCTGAAGTGTAATAAAATTGTTACTTCAATCCTACAAAATTCATTGGCTATAGTTTTGTTTAAATTTTGAACCAAATTTCATCTAATTTTGTCTGGCATGACGAAAAAATAAATAAAGGTAACATAGAAACCTTCGGAATGTTAGCGTTATCATCAAAACTCTGCTTCGACTTGATAACATGACTTAAAACCGTCGTACTGCCGACAGTCTGACTCCTTTTGGAGCGGTCAGGACGAAGCAGTATGGGTATGACGCCATACCTGAACTGCTGAGCAGTGTCAACAAAATATGCCCCATTCTATTCCCTTAAAGCAGCAGTCAACTGCCAGCCGATAAACTAATAGGCCCTGACTCCAAATCATTTTTCTTAAAACATTTTTGTAGTTTACCCGAACTGCTCTACACCTTTATTTGACATTAGAAGGCCTTATCCAATGGTTTCATCCAAATCATTGGTTTTAGGGTTTTCTAGTGTCATAAAAAGGCGTATTTTAAAGACCGATTCGGGAACACTACAAAAATGTATCATTTACAAGAAAAATCATTTGGAGTTAGGGCCTTTTAATCTATTAGTGCAAATTAGCCAATACTTACTGGGTCATCATCTTTTTATAACGACGCGGCCAATAAAGCATCGATACATCTAGAAAACTAAATCGTAAAAAAGAAAATAAATACTATTTAAAAAAAAAAAATAAAAACACTTTTAATAAAACTATAAGCCTTCAAAAGATATTTTATCATGTTTCCTTTTTAAACATTTTTAGATCCACTAAAGGGGTTTTTCTTACAAAAAAATAAAATTAATAATAATATTTTTTTTTATATCAATTGTATTTTTAGTCGCTATGCCAATGAGTTCGTAAATTAATTTTATGTAGGCGTGTTTCGGATAAACCTGTATTAGACAAGGTATAGGTTTGAATTCGAGTACATCTTGAGTTGGGCCTGTTGGCGGACGAGACCTCAGCGCCCTCTATTATATAACCTGCTCCAGAGGTTGCAGCCTGTTATCGCCGCTTACATAATCCACCGCTGCGACCATAATGTCAGCGGAAACCGAGGCTATTTCTCACGAATCCTGCTCTTGGAATTGCGCTACAGTGACCTAGGATAACCCCACCTAGAATGGAAGAATGACCTCATCCGGAATCCATTCTTTAAGATGATCGGTTCAGCTCCAGTTTATCCTCCGCTGCAGAATGGCCAATGTCTTGGCGTGTTAGCGATCCTCAAGAGTAAGAAAGGAATCAGTCTTACGTCCAACTTGTACTGAACAATTATCTTCGATCAGGAAGGCTTTGGTTATGAAACATTAAAATGGTATCAAGGGTACTCACAATCTCTCATTTGGCATACGAAATCGTATTATTCGTCGAGTTTCAACAATAGCATGCTAAATATCACAATAGAAAACAAATAAAATTACAGGCTCAGTTTAACAGACCAGAACCCTATTTCAAAATAAAGTACAAGTACAAGTGTAAAGGTTCGTGCTTAGAGGTTACAAGTTACTTTTTAATATTATATAATAATAATTCAATTCATTTTTTAAAACTTTTTAACTGTTTTTAATGCGACTATTTTAAATTTTGTTGTGTTTCAACATTATAACAATGCTATATTTATCAAATATATAATATCTTGTACGTTACTTTATAAGCCAATGACTTGCCAAACCCATTACACTGTGAAATGTTGAAATACGATAACATTTAAAATGGTTTTATTAAAAAATAAAAAACTAATTTAATATAATTATTAATATATAATGACGATAAGTAAACTGTAACTTCTAAAAACGAACGTTTCCACTTGTACTTGTAATGTTGTACTTTATAATGAAACAGGGCCCTGATTGTGTGATAAATGCAATATCACTCTACTAAATGGCAGCCACATTTTTTTGTCTGACTCAGGTGTCTGCACGAGATTTTAAACTATGGAGTGGTCATTTGTAAATCTGATTTAGTTTTTTCAATTTAATTATTTTTATATATTTTAAATTAAAAGTTTCATAAAAACAAGGCACCATCTAACCACATACAGCGCCACCATATCTATTCGTCATACAATATTTACACTGGGCCGCTCTTAATCCTGAATTCTGTATAAGATTGTGCTAAATAATAATGTGATTATCCCTAATCGCTTGTAGGCAATGAAAACCTTTTAACTCTATCAGTCTATGAAAACAAGGCAACTCCAGTAGCCCGCAAAGAAAAATGCGATGCGCAACCTGTAGTCCCTACGGATCTACTATGCATTAGCAATTAGACCGGTACTATGTAGTAGATACTATAACAATTAAGTATATGCCACTTTATATATCTTTTAAAACACTTATTTGTTTCTTCTGAAAAATTTACCGAACTGTAATTAAGAGGTTTTCATTGCCATCATTATATTATATTTTAAATTAGAAACCATTTAGACCATTAGGAAAGATTCCCATCTTCAATTTCTCGATTCGGATTGGACACGATCTGGCTGAACAAACCACTGACCAATTTTTTAACTCTATGCAAGAGGGTCTAATAGTTGTATGTGCATGTTGATATCTCCATCTGTATAGATGAATAGATAGATAAAACTGTTGCATATTAATGGTACCAAACAGAGACATAGAGTGCGACGAGTACTCGAGGATGGGC
This sequence comes from Rhaphigaster nebulosa, assembly GCA_948150685.1. NCBI lineage: Eukaryota > Metazoa > Arthropoda > Insecta > Hemiptera > Pentatomidae > Rhaphigaster > Rhaphigaster nebulosa. The sequence continues at coordinate 906,455 of OX411312.1, read as the reverse complement.
TCTCGAACAGACAGTCTCGAGGAGTATCGTTAAAGAACTGAGTTCCAGGAGTCGTGACTCGAACCTGTTCCACTAACGACACTGACATCTCGAGCAGTTCCTCTTCGAGCTCCTTCAGATCGTAACTCTTGAGTGTCGGTTCTCGTTTGTCTTCTACCAAGGGTCGCTGGATTCCGCTGAAGCGCTCTGTTCCCATACCTAAATCCAAACGAAGCTGTCATGTACAACGGCTTGGAGATGAACGTTATTAGCCCATATCGATTGCCTAAAGTCGTATTTAAAATAATCGATAGTTGTAAAATGGACCAGGTTTCCTTAATCCAGGTGACAGCGAAAAGTTGACTAATTAATATCAGGCTAAAACTTCTTGACAAGAATAAAATAAAGCTGAAAATATGCACTAAAATACTAAGAGCCCTATTGTTTCTTATATCGTAGTTTTTAATTTAGTTTATTAACAACAAAAATAAATTTTCATATTAAACGAAACTCGCGATCTGTAAATTATTTATTACCTTCGGCAGAGTTTCATCTCATCAGCATACATTAATTGAGCAATCTATTGGATTGCATTACACCACCGTAGTCATCAGGGCGGGCTGAATGTCCAGCAGCGAGTTTGTTGTACTGCCGCCCACAGGCATGACAGATAATGCGTCCCTCCATCCACTATTTTTTCTAGATCTATTTCTCCCTCCTTCCCTTTCCCATATCTCATTTTTCTGTGTGCTTAATTCAGTTGTTTTTTATACTTATAAAAAATAATATAATCTTCCCTCAAAATTTGCCACCCCAGCTAAATGGGTAGTCTGCCTCTGCGTAAATCCACCTGTGTAAATGTGGTTTCTTAGGACATTTTAGAATTTCTGTCAGGGAGTTCAGATTTTAAGTCATTCATTGATGGAAGCCATTTTAATATTCTCATAAACTTTCTGAAATGGTTGTGATGCCTAAAATCTTGCGTAATACATCATTTTTGACGTAGAATGGAAGGTAATAATTTCAAATGATGGGATTATATTCTTTGGGTGTTAAAGATTTTAGCAGAAACTCGCAGTTCTATTTAGTATGCCCATATTGGTTTTAGCAAAACTTACACAGTTGGATTGTTTGTTAAAAATAATTATGAACGTCTGCCAAGTAATTCGCATAAAATATCATCGTCAGTTCAGACTAATAAGTCAGTCTCTTGACCAGGTAAAAATGTTAATACTTAACTAATTTCTACAATAGGTATCTCAACGTTATTAAAATATCAGAATATAGAGATACAAAATAATATCTATATGTAATAACAGGCCAGATTTAAGAAAAAAAAATGGTTTACATCCGTTGTTTTTTTTTGAAAAGTGGGTCAAATGCTTTAACCTGAGAAACAATATCAAGGTTAATAAAAATAGATGAAGAAGAGTATAAAGGTCCTAGATACAGACACGTTTTCTTTTTAATGAGACATAATTTTGTTTCTGTCAACAGGCTTCACCCGAATACGCATCTAAATGGACTAGCTAGTTGACAGTTTGGAGGTGCTCTGTTGCTTCAGAGTGTAGGCCTGTCTACTCGTAAAATCATCGATTTACCTAGAGTTTCTTTTAGTAGAATATTCCAAGACATCTACTGCCTCATTTCAATTTATTCTTTACAGAATGTAACAGGATACAGGTAAAGGATACAAGGCAACATTGAAGATGACAAGGACTCATCCTCACAAAGTATTCAAGTTGCTAGACATCCTCCTCTATTCTCCAATGGGATGATGCAAAGAAACTAATCTTTAAGGACCTGTAGTGGATAGGATCTACCTCTATGTATATAACCTCTCTCATATTGTTATATTACCTTTCTAGTTGAAGTTTTGTTTTTGTTTTGTGTAAGTCATGTATACATAAAACTATTCAATCGTAAGTACATAGTTTAATAATAAACTTCAGAAATTTACCCACTTTTCTCAAATTCGTATGTATAAATGTTTAAATAAAACTATTCAACCGTAAGTACATAGTTTAATAAAAAACTTTAGAAATTTAACAACTTTTCTCAATTTTTAATTATTTATTTATTTTGATTATTGTTTGTAAAAGTTTATTCACCATATCTACATAATAAGTATTTAGTGTTCCTCTAAAAGTAACAAGGAGATATCATAAACTTGTGAAGATTACATGTTAAAGATATTTCACTGTAAACAATATTCATGAAAAAGTCACATTATCGTTATACTTGAAATGATCTTACTGGTCATATATTTAGTACTAAAACAATAGTTTGTTATAGTTAAATGTAGTTATATATAGTTGGTTATAATTAAATGCAGTTATATAAAGTTGGTTACTCATTCTTTGTACAACAATGATAACACTGAGCAACGTTCTTAGCGTTACCATAGAAACACCAAAAGGGCTTTATCATTTACAAGAGCGTTCTTCGTTCTTTGATAATTTCTATTTAGTAGAACATTGATTTTTTGTTGTAAACACTGTTAAGTAATGCATTGGATACTGCCAAACTATGTTGTGCTTTAGGAAGTCGTAAACAAGGTTTTCAGGTGTTGTTTTAGCGCAGAGCCACCTGATGAACTATGTTTGGTGTCCATTCCCTTGGTACAATGAGAAACATACTGTTGGATCCTCTGACCCTGGAGCCGGTCACGTTCAGCAAGATAAAGTAAAATTACTTATACTGAAACTATATTAGGACCCTTATTTCGAAAATAGTATATATTTTTTTTTGTAAATTATAATACAGCCTAAAATAAGTTTCGTTTTTTTGTATTACCAATATTTTTTTTTTAAATACCAATTTTAAATTTTCTCTACATTTGTAGAGGTTGTGTTGACGAGAGATTACGATCAACTGGCGTGAGCTGAGAGGTTATCAGAAATTTTTTATTTTTATTTTTATTTCTTCTTGTATTTATTTTAAACTTTATTTTCAATAAAAATTAGTTTTCTTTGTTATTATTTTAAAAATGTTTCTTTAATTTCACTGAGTGGCATATCCATTAGAAATGTACCGGCTGATTCGTTCTTTTCCCTTGGTTTTTTATGGGCGTATATCATTTACCCTTTCACTATTAATTTTTTTTTGTAATGATTGACATGTTTACGGACTACTCTGCGCAAAAAAAAAAGTCTGTTTTATCCACTGATTGGCCAATTTTCTAACCACCCAATATTCATCAAGTAATGTACAAATGAAAACTTGATCGCTCAGAAAAATGGCACCACGATTCTCTGCTAATATACAAGCTATGAGTCATCAGCAGTTGATGCCGTCCGACTCCAGTAGTCTGACGTATCGCCAGAAAAAGGGAAGCTCCTGATGATTCCGTGGTGATGCTTCGTTGAGAGCGGCCGCCAAACTAAGTATAGACCATATTCGACTGCTCCTGCTTCAGTCCGAATGTGTTATAACTAATTGAATGACTCCATAAGTAGAAGTTATAAGCCCCGGGCTATCAGTAATTATGGAGCTGATCCAATTTCACTAACCGGGCTACAAATCAAAATTCATCCCACGCAGATACCTTAGCTGTACATCGATTAAAGTAGAAATAGCTGACTTCAGTTGAGCTAGGGAATAATATAGCATCCATTTCTCGTTCTTCAAGGAGTCGTTCTGGCATGGCAGCCATTAAACTTCTATCTTTGCCTTGTCTTGAATATACAGGGTGTAACGTAAACGATTACCGAAACTTAAGAAAGTTATAATGTGCCTCAAATGCAACATAAAATTCAATTTATAATTTAGGCTAGGGTCCGATTCCGAAAAGGGACGAAGTACATTTAAATTTTATATTTTTTTTAGATTGTCACGTTTTTTTGTTGAGTAGGAAGCGATAACTAAAAAACTATTTAAGTTAGATAATTCCCGATTGCAGCATCATAATTACGCAAAGTTCCGTTTTTTGTTAAAATCATAGATTATTAGCGATTTTTTTTTTATCAGCGTCCTACTGGTATACAGATTCCCCTCTTAGAAATTAGAAAAAATTTCTCGTTTACCGTCCTAATTTAGTTGAGGTCTCTACACCACCTAACCAAATCTTCATAGATTATAAACAAGCATATGACTGCTTAGCAAGAAATGAGTTATGAAAACTTAAGGTTTCTAGGTTGCCACACAAAATCTTACTAAAGCAAATTGAAACTACTTAGACTTTTCTGGCGGTCATAGTTAGCTGCTGACATCTCCTCCTGCTTTTTAAGATTTGTCTTGGGTACCTCGAGAAGGGCTCATGTGCCCCACCTTTACGACGAGTTAAGTTGGCTCTTCCCCTCCAACCGTGGACAATGTTTCCTCGGATCTATCCTATACCAAACTATCACCACCCAGCACCCTTCCTACATCTACAGCCTCCTACAATACAAATCCTCTGTCCACGCACAGGAAACAACATAGCGCCTTTCTGACCTCTATACCCCTTGCCACAGAACCATAACATCCTCTACCCGCTGGAATTTCTTTCCTTCTAATATCCGCCATTCTTTTTCTCCGACAACTTCTTTCTATCCAAAATGATGCTGTCTAATTACGAAATTTAAATTTAAGATTAACATCTAGATCTAACATCTAGAAGTAAATAATAGTTTTTAAAGCACTAACTTCTACTTTGCTAATCAGCCCATTATTTTTGTATTTTTCATTCTCTCTCTTTTTCTCTTCTTTTTTCTTTTTATTTTTTCTTTTTATTTTTTTTTCACATTAATTATATTTTTCAAGGCAAGAATTTATATTGTTCGCTTAATACCTTATTATTTTTATTGAAAATTTTGTAAACATTAATTGATATTTATTTTGTGATCTTATGGCCAGATATTGTTTCTGTTTTATTTGTTCGATTGTGTTATTCTTAAGGGATCCAGTCCCAGAATAAAGTTCTTCTTCTATCTATCTATAACTCCTCAAAGATTGTAGAGGGTGCTACACGATTTTTCATTTTTTAGAATTAGGTAAATCATTGTTTTTTGTATTGTATATTAATTGTTGAATATTATTTATATTTTTCTACACAGAGTCGTGCAGACAAACAGAGTACCCGGTAGCGTGCTCTATAACGTTGAGGCAGGCAGAGAGACAAGCACTCGAATGTCAAACTATTTCCCAAATGGGAGGCCGTAACTAACCGCGACTCATCCCATCCATCTAGTCCCGTCCTCCTCAGTCCGCTCAATCTGCTCAGTCATCCAGTTCTACTCGACTAAAAGAGTTTTTAAAAATGTACAACGTAGCAGAAAGGCTCACTCAACTTTTACTTCAATATCGTCGGTAATGACGTCTTATTGATTCTTTATAGTCCCCGACGAATCAGTACCATATCAAGTAAGCTGCGAATAAGAACATGGAATTTCTTTTATTATGATGACTCACCCACTTATATATATATATATATATATATATATATATATATATATATATATATATATATATATATATATATATATATATATATATATCGTAGAATAAAATACTACCCAAAATTAGAATTTGTTTGGAAAATCATATTGAAAGTGTTATTCTCTACCATTTTCAATACCTCCTTATCAAAACACACTGAACATTCGTAATACGTAGAATATTACGAATGTTCAGTGTGTTTTAATAAGAAGATACTTAAAAGTGTAGAAAAACAACATTACATATGATTTTCCAAAAATTTCTAATTTCGAATTGTACCTTTATTCTACGATTAGGTGCAATATGTACACAAAAAAATGTTCTGAGGGATTGAAATGCCAATAGGTTGAGAAATAATAAATGCGTGACTTGAAGTTAATAGACATATTTGTCAAGTATAACTGCAAAATATCAAATCGATTTCATTCACACATGAAACGTATTCATTTCATAAATTTAGTAGGCCAATGAATCGAAAAATCTTTACCATCACCAATTATCAACATTCGATCTATGTTACATTTAGAAACTGGAGAGGTATGAAGCAGATTCCTTGTTTATTGTTCCGAGAGACTAGTCAAAACACCGGTCGTCTGAAGTCGTCCTCAAGGAGTAATTATGAACCAAAACGTCGTCATTTAATATTTTTGAAAAATTATTTTTGAGTTGATCATAACCACCATCTTCTCCCAACTTTATTATTTATAATTCAAATTTAGAAACAATTAATTTTTAACTAAATATTTACAAAACCAAAGAAAGAAAACTGTTTATGAATGTGACCTTTAATTCCTCCATCAGCAAGCAGCAACAAATCTATCAAAAATTGCCAATATAAATTAATTCAAAAATATATATATTAAGTAGAAACAAGCTCTGACAGAAATAATTGATTATTTAATTTAAAAAAAAAATTATTAAAAAAATATATTTTTAATTTTAAAAATTAAACTATTAAAAAAATATTTGATGTGCACACAAAAATTATTTGTTGTACCTCCGCTAAGAAATATCCGATAATATATATATATATATATATATATATATATATATATATATATATATATATATATTTTAAGTTCATCTTTGAAGACAATTTTATTATCTTTCAAATGAGTATCAGGAATGTTCCGGAGATATATACTTTTCAAGTTCAGAAAATTAAAAAAAAAAAATGAACAGGTTTTCATGTGATTACAATACCCTAACCTAATAGCCGCAGGAAAGTAAGAAGTTCCTGAATTAATTCAATTGAAAATAAAGAAAGAAAATCGATGTTTTTTTGACGATATATCGGTTATACCAATTCTTTGGCTTTCGGTGTTTTTATATATTGCTGTAAATTTTTACTTTCTCTTTCCTATATATGAAAAATATAGTAACATCATATGTATCTGCTTTCCTTAAATACGCAATTTCATTATCGTACAACTTTTCGTTTTTGAACTAGGCTGTTCACAAGGAGACACACAAACCACTTCGCGAGACTGGGTATTTGCACTCAGGAGATCTTAAAACGTGTATTTACATTGAAAACTGGAATTCGAAGATTTTCACGATCGCAATACTTCCTCTTACTATATATTTCATATATAGGTCAGGGAAAGTAAAAAAACACCTCAGTATGATGAAAATATAATTTTTTTTTTAACGTTTTTACTTTCCTTGATCTATAAATGAAATATATAGTAAGAGGAAGTATTGGGATCGTGAAAATTTTGGAATTCGTATTTTAAACGAAAACACACGTTTAAGGTCTGAGTCCAAATAAGCAGGTTTCCCAAAAGGGTTTGTGTACATGTTAACAGCATAGCTAAAAAAAAGGAAAAGTTGTTCGAAACTGAAATCACATCTTTAAGATAATATGCCTCTGATGTTACAGCAACTTTTTCGTCAAAATAGACCAGCTGGGAAGAGCCACTTTAAATTATCGATTTTATACTTTTTTACAATCTCGAAAACGGCTCCAACGATTTTGATGAAAGTCACTAAAGCCATCTCCTTAAAGCCCTTCAACTTTTCATACATGTAGCACATCACGATCTAAAAATATAAAAGTAAACATTTTGTATTATTTTATTTAATGATACAAAATTTTTCCATGGAAAGTGAATGGAACTTCCATGGAAACGAAACTGAAACTTTTAAAATATATTTTCAGCTCCACAAACCTAAAATATATACTGTAAAGAACTGTTGTATTAAAATTGTTCAAACAACTATTCTATTGCACTTTTGTGAGAGAATACGTGAAGAAGTGAATGTTTATTTCAAGTTGTGTTTATGTGAACTATTTAACAGATTATTATTATATAGTGGTAAGGAAAAGTGATGTGACTGCACCAGATTTTCGATATTCTATCACTAGCACCGATGCTCGAGAACAATTACTACAGGAGCACTAATTTACTGCCATAGGCCAACAAACTACTGACATATTGTTGTCTTTTTATATTCAGTGTTCAGAAAACACTAATCGACTTATATTTGAATAAATCTTGTTCAACATAGCCTAGGGCTTAGGGGGGTGCTAAGCTACTAGATTTTTTCTGGAATCTTATTCTCATTAAATTCTCCATTTTATTAACTAACACGAATGCATAGATTATAGCGGGATATTTAATGGTGTTGGGGACCCAGCGTGGACGGATACCTTACAGGCCGGCTCACCGGGGAATTAAATCACTAGTTGAAGAAAATAAACTACAGCTATCGGATCGGCGGGCCATAAAGTGGCTCATCAGCTCATCCTTATCCACCTCATTACAGGTTAATTGTCGAGATAAACAGATATCTGATGTGGACAACACCTGACTTCCTAGTATGTACGCCTATTAAACTATAAATCGGTGACTCAAAAAGTGGCCCTGAATTTGGTTATTTGTTTCCGAAGATAGCAGTATCTCAAGAACGACGACACTCAGCGTCGCGACGTCTATCTACACACAAACGCACTTGTGCGCGCGCGCGCGCGCGCACACACACACACATACAAGCTCTTGTTTCTGGAGGTCTTATTCCTTCATTATATGTCGTTTTCTTTCAGTTGGTGACAAGTTTCCAAGAGATTTCTTCATGTTCCTTGACAACATTAGAACTGTCTATATCGCTAAATAAAGCAATGGAAATCGACGGTTTAAATTAAGTGGAAGTACCCGCTAAAGTTATATCTTATTCACCTGCTCCAGACTTGTTCATCTCACAAATGGGAAGGAAAACAAGTATTTTACACTCAATTTTAACATTTAAAACAAGTAATAAAATTGTTTAATTAGACTGGGAAAAAAAACGCGTTTATAACCTTTATCACCCAACCATTTGATCTCTTTATCAAATGTCGATATAGGTACCTTTTGATGTAAGTTTATTATGACCTTCAGGTAAAGTACCTCTTTCGGCTCTTAAATTTCCACATAAAATCTATTATATTACTTATATTTATATAAAAGTCTATTTGACCAAAGTTGAGATATTTTATATTACATTTTAATTTAATTTTTGATGAAAGTCTATGACGACCTTCAAGTACCACTTCCGATTTTTCAATTTAACCAAAATTTATAATGTTGTTTATATCGATATGTAATTCTTATATACCAAATTTGAGAACATTCGCACTATATTTTAATATAATTTTTGATAAAAATCAATAATGTCTTTCAAGTAAAGTACCACTTCCGATAATCATGCAGTGACCAAAAACGGTTCACAACTAGATTTTACAGTAATCTTAAATACAACGTTTTAACTTTCTACGGCTAACCGTTTATAAGTTTTTGGAGAAACGTATGAACCAACGAAGGAACGTACGAACAATAAACGTGCAGACGTCACTAGTGACGTCACTACAAAACTAGTCAAAATGGATTCATGGATGGTCAAAATGGATATTTCCGTTGAATTCTGAAAACTGAAAAAGTAAAAAAGTGATACTAAAGTTTAAAAAACTTAGTCAAAGGAATATCGGACCAAAGCATTTGTATTCATCAGTGAAAATTATCAATTTTTCATTTAACCTTATGGAATTAATTATTCGACTTCTCGTAAAGTAAAACAGATTAAAAAAAAAAAAAATGTGCCACCACTCTTAATTTATTCTATATTTACTGCTTAAATGGGCTTTCGATTCCATTCTGTTAATGAATATTTCATTTTTTTTTATCCACATTCCCTTAGAAAGAGTAAAAATCTACATTTTTTAATTGATTACATGCGAATTACGATACTACTCTCGGTATTAAATTATCATTTCAGATATTAGAACACTTTCCATTTCTAAGCAATTGAAACAATCATGCGTGTTTCTTCCAACGACGACAGCTATCGACCTTTGAAGGACCTCAATCTTGTCGATAGCTAGCCAATTTTAGCATCGGAAATAGATCAAGGGGGAGGGGGGATGGAATGATCAATTCCACCGAAAAATTGGATCATTTTGTCTTGCAGTCGTGACAATTCAGTTTTGAAACCCAAACAAATACATACACCCGATGACAAAGCAATATTATGGTGCTATTGAGAAGATAGTCTGAGGATGGACCAGCTCTGTAGAACGACTCGGCTGATTTTGAGGGATCTTGGCGCTCACGTTTCTTAAAAACCCGGCAACGATACCTCAGTAGAGTATTAGCCAATACTTGGAGAAGGTAGGGCCATCGATCAGCGGCCAAAATATGGCTTTGTACATCTTGAAAATTAAAAAGTGAAGAGGAAAATAAAAATTTTCAATAAAAACACTTTTAATAGATTTAAAAGCGTTTAAAAAAACACTTTATAATGCTTCCTTTTTGAATGCTTTTAAATCGATTGAAAGTATATTTCTTTAAAAAAAAAAAGAAAAAAGAAAGTGTACATTTATATTTGGTCTATACGGCTTTCCTAGGTGATGTAGTGAAGCGAGAATTTTCGAAGAATTGTGGAATAAGTAGATTGGGCCGGTTTTGAAAATAATTGCCTCATATTAACAACGTAGAAGAATCGATGAAAGTTTCGATGATTAAGACATATAAAAGGGAAAGTACTATCAGAAATACTGTTATGTTAGTGACAGTGGCAGTGACAGCGGCACCGCCCGCAGCGAGGAAGCATGAAGGCGTCGGCACTCCAGGCTCCGAGGGACGCTGGCTAATAGCCGGCCCCGATCTGGGGCTAGCCTCGGGGTACGTCCCCGCCACACACGGAGCCTGCTCTTCTTTTTGCCACTAGCGTCTTCATCCTGCCCAGTCATCTAGAGGTTAGTTTGGTCGGCCATGAAACTGCTCTACTCCCGCACAATTGGTACCTCACATATCCTACATCAGGAGGAACGCATTGAGGATTTTCTTTCCGAAGTTAGTAAGAAAACTAAAACAATGGTCTGCGTTACACAAGTCCTTTCTAATTCTGTTGTTTTTTTTTTCTCTCGAACTCCCATGGGATGAGGATTCGATATTAGGGGATGAAGGATGTGGATTGGATGGGATCTATCTACTGCATAAAGTTCATCACAAGGAAGTTATGAGGCATAGAAAATATTTGAGAATTTAGGGTAACGATGAAAATATCGATATATATCGTATCAATAGTTTTTGAATATATAGAAATATTAGTTCGATATATCGAGAAAAAAACATTCATATCTCGATATATCGAGAAAAAAACATTCATATCTCGATATATCGGGCATCGATATTTTTAGTCTTTTAAAGCGACACACACATTTCGATATCATTAATAGTGATTGTTTTTATGATATTGATATTTCTGTTCCGATAAAATTATGATTTTTTTTTTATCGATATTTCACTGCCGATATCATTGAGATATTGCTTTTATTAAGTTTATTTACAGCAGACTTTAAATATTAACAAATAGGTTATTTCCTTCCCTCCTTCCAATTCGTTAAGGTTTTTTTTTAAATTGAATTATTATGGATATTTCTAAGTAGATATCATTAAGATATTGTTATAATATCGATATTACTTTGGCGATATCATTATGATATTTTTTTATTGTTTCAATTTACAGCAGGATTAAAATAATAAGAAGCAGGTATCTCTTAACCTCCTTCCGATTTTTTTAATTTTTATTTTAATAAAAGAATTATCGATATTTTTATGCCGATATTACCAATATATCGATATTGTTAACCGATATTTTACTTTCTACTTACCCGTTCAGGTTAGAAACAAGAACATTATCTTTCATAAATAGTAGAGAGGACGACGATTTCAGTGATATAGACATCACAGGAAATATTTTTAAACATGTAGAAAATTTTAAGTATCTGGGGTCTGCAATAACTAGAAAGAACGAAATTCTAAGTTGGAACTTATAAAATTATTATCCTTCCTATTGTTCTTTATGGGAAAGAACAAAGCCATCATTTTTGAAATAAACATAATCATGAATCATAAATTAAATTGTAGCAGTTTTTATTAAAAGTGCAAGCTCCTTTAGACATTATTAATAATGAAGATGGATTTTTGAAAGAAAAAAGGTAAGCTATTTAATTAAAAAATTAATTTAATTTGAAAATAAAAATCTACTCAAAACATTTAATCGAATGTTTTAAAGTGTTCATAAAGACACTCTCTAATCACAGCTTGAAGGAAGCCGTCATCTTAACTTGCAATATCTGCACTAACAATAATTTATTATTTCGGTAAATATTAAAACTAAAAATCTGTCATTTTTTGTTCACAAAGAAATATACGCAAATAGAAAGAAGCTTCCCATACAAAATATAAAGGAATTTCTTTTATTTTGTATTATGGCACCACTTCCAAACGAACGATATATTGAAACCTTGTTTCGAGAAATCCAGGGGAAAGAATTAATTTAATTTGATTCGAACCACTTAAGTACTGTAAGAAACAAACAAAAAAAAAACCTGCGCTACTACAACCCATGAAGGGTTCAGATAAGTACTTAGTAAGGGCGTACTAAGTTTCTAGGCCAACGGTTGTGTAAGGAGGTAATTCGGCCGAAATCAAGCTCAACCGCCAGATTTTCTTCTAATTAAGGTTGTCAACTGTAAAGAGGCTGGGTGAGCCCGAGGATCGATCTACGGCTGATAACAGAATAAATAATTATCTGCCACAGCCGGACCCGAACCCAGGAGATAGAAGCACAATGCTTAACTCATTGAGCAAGGCCACTCCTCCACTTAAGAGTGGGTAGTTTTAATAAAGGTATTTTATTAAATAAATAAATATATTTAAAATGAGTAGAACATTGATAAATAATGAATTAAATAGATGCAAATGGCTACACTGAAAGAGGCAATCTCACACACTATTTTCCAATTCCAAAAAAAGTGCTCTAACGAGCTTCCTCTGGAAGACAATCAGGATCGACTGTTTTCCTGAAGTGAACAAGCAGATGTACAGTTGTAGAGGGCCAGCCAGCTGTTAGCACTTGACGTGGGAACAAGGAGGACTTCTGAAAGGTCTCAGATCTTCATCACACTAGCTAATTGAGCCTCAGGGTCCAGGATTACCCACGGGAAGCCAAGTCATGGGAATCCAGGAAGAATTCCGCGAGAATCGAGGTTTTTTTGGAAGCTATTTGGAATCCATGAAGGCATCGTTATTTATTGCTCGAATGCTACCTTAGATAAATAGTTTTCATTCTTCCTATATCTCTGGATTAGACACCCTCTCCCCCCCCCCCCTGTTCTTCAAGAACAACTTGAGAAGCAGGTGTGTATCCCTACGGCCTACTTCTATTACCGGAACTTAACCTCACATTATTATAACTTTTGTGTTATTTAATGGAAACTAAATAAGTAAGTGATAGTTTTGTGATGCCAGACTTTCTTTTTTCTTTCTTTTTGTACTGTCATTTTTACTTCATTGTACGCAGATTTCAACGGAAATGTCCATTTTGACCATTCCTGAATCCATTTTGACAAGTTTCGCCGTGACGTCTGTACGTACGTTCGACGTTCGTATGTATCTTGCATAACTCAAAAACGGTAAACCGTAGAAAGTTAAAATTTTGTATTTACGATTGCTGCAAAATCTAGTTGTGAACATTCCTTTTGGGTCACTGCGTGATTACCGGAAATGGTACTTTACTCGAAGCACATCAATGATTTTCATCAAAAATTATATTAAAATATAATGCAAAACACCTCAAATTTGGTATATAAGAATTACATATTAATATAAATAACAATACATTTTGGTTAAAATTGGCAAACCGGAAGTGGTACTTTACTTGAAGGTCATATTAGAATTTCATCAAAAATTATATTAAAATGTAATGTAAAACATCTGAAATTTGGTAAATTATACTTTTATATCAATATAAATAATATAAAAGATTTTGGTTGGAATTGAAGAGCCGAAAGGGGCACTTTACCTGAAGGTCATGATAAATTTATATCAAAAGGTATATTGACATTTAATACAGAGATCATATGGTACGCTGATAAAAGTTATAAACGCGATTTTTTTTCCACTTTAATTAGGGGAATGTCGTTAGAGTTGGGCCACCACAGTATTTCGTACATGACAAGTGCTGCCATCGTTACAAATGCATGGTAACTTTTAGAAACATTGACAGTCGCAGAAATTATTTCCAAAAAGTTTCATGCCGTCGACTTGTTTTTGATAGTTTCTAAAGTTTTGTAACACTCGGAAAAAAGTGCCCAGAGCTCGGAAAAAAACCATGTCGCAATTGAAGTAAGTACATCATTACATTGTTAGGTCAACTAACTACAAGTTTCCAAAAGGAAATTTTGATTCCTTAACCTCTTCGGCTGTTGTGAGTTCCGATCAAAAAAACACGAATGTTGTTAGAGTTGGGGCACGCCCTTTTTTTTTCTAACAGTGAAATATTACTTCTTGGCATGTTTTTCGCACCGCTAAACATTAGAATAATAAATTGTAGATATAAAAGTCTTCTTTCATGACTAAAAAATGAATGAATAACCATTTTTACAATTACAAATAATATAAAAATTTGAATTTAAGATAAAAAATTGCTTTTTTCTAGTGCTTCTCGATACAAGCGAGTTTCGATCGCTTGCATCGATTGCGGTAGAGAAGTGCGCGAAAATCACGAAAAGTTATTTTGTATGTCAAAACTGCGAGTCAGATTGAATGAGCTTTTTTAATTTTTCTTCGAAAATATGTAAAAATGTATAAAAAAACAATAAAATGTTGCAAATCACTGCATAGAAAACTGTTTCAGTACATATTACATATATGTTCAGTGGTGGCCCAACTCTGACTGCAATGGCCCAACTCTGACTACTTTTTTTTTTTTGTTTCGTAGATAACTTTTTTTTCCGAAGTCGCAGCGTGTTGCCATAAATATATGTTAAAGATAAAGGTTTGAACTTTCGAATAAAAATAAAAAATCATTCAAATATTCAAGTATATAAAAAAGATACAGAGGAAAATCAAAAAGTGGCCCAACTCTAACGACATTCCCCTACACAATTTTATTATTTGTTTTTAGTGTTAAAATTGAGTATACTTTTTTTCCCTCCCATTTGTCAAAAACTGAACAAGTCTGCAGAAGGAGAGAGAGAAATGATTTATTGAACATCAATGCTGCCCAAATACATTGGGTTGCTACAATACACAGCGCACTGATCAATCCTATCAGATGTAATTTAATCGGGTTCTTCCACTTAAAGTCATCGATTTCCAATGCTTTATCAAGTGACATAGACAGTTCTAATGTTGTCAGGGAACACAAAGAAATCTCTTGGCAACTGAATGAGACCTGCAGAAATATATCTTCGCGAACTAGCAACCAAATTCAGGGTCACTTTTTGAGTCACCGATTTATAGTTTAATAGGCGTCATGGGGTGTCCACATCAGATATTTTATAGATACGTTCTCTTAAATCTCAAATCTCCTAGGATGGCTAGCGTAGAGCCAAGGACGATACCCAGATATAAGTTAGCCCCTCGGGACTACCGTTATCCTGAAGGAGGCAGTTCATCAAGGTGCGCAGGGTTACCAACATCAACGGCCCAACAACTTCTTGCCCATCCCCAGGGTCGTTAGGCTAACGGGCGGTATAGGATCCTCTGCCGCCTATTTCTTACACTAGGGATATAAACTAGAGAGCTTGCGGCCATCAATGTCTTAGAATCGCTCCTAGAGGATATCGCTTACAAGGAGACAAAAATGAACCCAAACCCTTATTCAATTCATTAATTAAATTTTTTTTTCTCAATATAAATTTCAACATTTTTTTTTCTCTCAAGAATTCTGGATTCCAAAATAAATTCAAATACTAGTAAATGAACAACCTGACAGCGTTTCGCCAACTAAGGCATCATCAGAACAGAAAAAGACAAGATCACATAAATGCAGATCCGAGACAGCACATCTATTTAATATTAGAAAGTCATAATAGATTTTCATTAAAAATTAAATTAAAACGTAATGCAATAATTCTCAAATTTGGTATATAAGAATTATATACTAATGTAAATAATATAATAGATTTTGGTTAAATTGATAAACCGGAAGTGGTACTTTACTTGAAGGTCATAATAGACTTTTATCAAAAATTAATTTAAATGCAAAAATATTGAAATTTGGTATATAAGATCTTTATGTCAATATAAATAGCACACTAGATTTTTGTTAAAATTGGATAATCGGAAGTAGTACCTTACTCGAAGTTCATAACACTTTTTTAATTTTCTTAATAGATTTTTCGAATGGTTCTCCATCAATATTAAAAATAAATGCGACAAATAAAAGTTTTACAAAATAAAATTCTTCCACCCGGAATCTGTAATACACGCTCCAATCCACATACAGCTGACACAAAGGATGCTGGTACGGTAGTGTGCAACATGAAGTTTACAGTGGCTGAGCCTGCGGGGAAGATCTTCCAAAACAATTTATGATGGAGAGATTAAAGCAATCAGGCTGGCTCTGGAAAAGCTCACTTCAAGAAAAGACCACAAAACTGCCATCTTTGTAGATTCGCAGCCTGTGCTACTCTCGTTGGGGTCAACGCGTGAACCAAGGGCGAAGATTTGCGAGTGCAGGAGGCTAATTAATGATTTCAAAAACAAGGAAGCTACAAATGAATTTCAATGAGATCCAAGCCATTGCGGGATCTTGGGGAATGGCAGACAGATTGGCCAAGCTAGGCTTCAAATTGCCACAGCCATCAATTTCTACTATCATTCTGCTAAACGAATAGCAAGAGAGAAAATACGAGAAAAACCTAAAAGATTACTATTCAAGATTCGCTGAGGGGAAGCAATGGGAGCTCCTTTTAAGTCAGTAAGGCCACATATCGATGTCGTCGCCTAGGAGACAATCAGTTGCCTGCTTCAGGATAATTACGGCAACAGCATCTCCATGGAATTGGGGTCGTTGAAAGTCCCGTATGTCCCTTATGCCATGTAGAGGAGATGTGAGCTCGCCACCTGGGCGTATATTCTGCACTGGAGTGCATTAGAATTTCACTAGCTGACACCGAGAATAAGTTCTCTAGAAGATCTATTTTATATTGGGCTGCTTGGAAACGTATGACGGCATAAGAAAAAAAAAGGCTAACACATCCAGAATTACGACTCAGAGAACCGACACCAAACGAGACGTTTGCGACGCCGGTATCGTTTTTGAGATACGTCGTTTATGCATAAAAAAAAATCTATATATTTTGTTTTATTTCATAATTACTATTTTGGTTTATTATTTTCAATAATAAACCTTTGGAATCGACCAAAGAAAAAATTTGTGTAACCCCCTCAAAATTTGAGGTTTTACGTTTTAAGATACGTAGAGTCCAAAAATATCGAATAAAAAAAATCCGCCGTCCACGGCTTTTCTCCGAGACTGCTGGAAAGATTTCCTTGAGATTCGGTACCAAAGTCACAGGTCACCCAGGGATGATCCTCGGAACTCGACATTATCATTGGTCTGTTTGTCTCAAAATGGCGGCCGATTAGAGATCTCATAAGCCCATAACTCGGTCATTTATAAAGATAGAGAGGAAACGTAAGGTGTTTGGAACCATCATAAGGCATTAAATAAATAAAAAAATAAAATTTGTATATAATTGCCGATTAAAGATCTTATATGCCCTTTAACTCGGCCATTTATAAACATAGAGGAGAAATGTAAGGTGTTTTTGAACCAGCAAAACAAGGCATTAAAATAACAAAAAATCTATAAAATTGCCGATTAAAGATCTTATATGCCCATGACTCTGCTATTTATAAAAATAGAGGAGAAATGTAAGGTGTTATTAAAATAGGTATTAAAATTAAAAAAATAGAAAAACGAAAAATAAAAAAATCTCTATCTGTAAATGCTTTTGGTTTATTATTTTCAATAATAGACCTTTGGAATCGACCAAAGAAAAAATGTTTGTAACCCTACCCTCAAAATTTGAGGTTTTACCTTTCAAGATATGTAGAATCCAAATATCGAGTAAAAAAAAAAAAAAAAAAAATCCGTCCTCAAAATTTTGGTTCTTTCATTGTATTCAAACGAAAGCTGATGAAATTCCCTACACAAGGAAAAAAAACATTTATATGGAAACAGTATTAGCTGAGATATAGCGTAATGAACTTCGTAGACTAATTCTCCGGATTCTTTTTTTTTTTACTTGGACAGAATAGATATTTTTGAAATATTACCAAGTGTAATTAATAAACCAATGTGTAATAGGTTGGAACATTGTTATGCAAAATGGGAAAACCTCAGGAGCTCCTATTAGGGTATTATTTGCTACTTTTCGCACGATCATACCTGATTCACGCACTATGGCAACGCATTTTCTGCTTAAGTGTTTTTTATTGCTAACTGATTAATTATTTAATAACGAACCGCTTGATCAAGTGAGACAATTCCAAATTTCTGCCGATATTGATAAATCAATGCTCAGTCTTTCAATTCTGATCATTTTCCCCATTTTGGATTTATTTTTGAATAAGATATAATTAATTGGATGAAATGTAGATCACTAACTAGTTAATATCACACTGTTACAGCATGAAGAACTTTTCTGCTCGACCAATTTCCGATATTTGTTTTTAATTGGGTTGCACGGATTTTTGATTCCTCTCACGCGTAAATATTTATGAGGGATATTGTTTTGTTTTTTATCATATCCACTAATTAATTTATTTTCAATAAATTATTGAACATACTTTTGTCCGAAAAACTGTGTGTATGCATAATTATTTTAGTGTAGCACTGTATAAGATAAAAGGAAGTAAATGGCTTGGTAAGGATTAACTGGCTTTCCACGAACCTAATAAAATCTTAACAAACTTCAATTTTCAGTTTCAGTTCCAGAATTTTCCAGAAGATTGAATTACTTCGTGAATCTGTCCTATCCAATTTTGGTTCAATGTTTATCTTTTCAAGCAATTTACAAATATTTTTTTTTAATTACGGCTAAATGTACAATTTAATGCAGTAAAAAAAATAAAACGTGCAATTTATCCAAAACTGTTTAATTTCCTGCAAAATAAAACTTACATATGTTAATCCGGATGCCTTAATTGATGTAAATAACATGTCCCCGATCGATTTCAAGCAACCGAAAAAAAATTGCAATTGGACGACGATCCGGGCCCTAGTCATCAACCAGTTTAGCTGATTTACCGGGGTAATATTCTTAACCAGTTTAGCTGATTTACCGGGGTAATATTCTTAACCAGTTTAGCTGATTTACCGGAGTAATATTCTTAACCAGTTTAGCTGATTTACCGGGGTAATATTCTTAACCAGTTTAGCTGATTTACCGGGGTAATATTCTTAACCAGTTTAGCTGATTTACCGGGGTAATATTCTTAACCAGTTTAGCTGATTTACCGGGGTAATATTCTTAACCAGTTTAGCTGATTTACCGGGGTAATATTCTTAACCAGTTTAGCTGATTTACCGGGGTAATATTCTTAACCAGTTTAGCTGATTTACCACACTCCGGGTATTTACAACAACAGTGGAAGATATGACCGCAATAATCCAAATATAATAATAAAATCAAAATTAGAAAAAGTGGACTGAGCTAGGAAATGTCTTGGAGTGATCTACTATCTCAGTTATTATATTAGTATATTTCAGACTGGATTGATGGATTGAGCTGCGCTATCTCTGGTCCTTAATGTGATGTAT
Organism: Rhaphigaster nebulosa; assembly: GCA_948150685.1. Lineage (NCBI taxonomy): Eukaryota > Metazoa > Arthropoda > Insecta > Hemiptera > Pentatomidae > Rhaphigaster > Rhaphigaster nebulosa. The sequence continues at coordinate 886,958 of OX411312.1, read as the reverse complement.
TTTTCAGTCCTGATGCTTAAATTTAGTATTTGGGAGACTTAAGGGATTATAGTTTAGTTTAAAAAAAAAATAATTTATATGGATTTTTACCATTTAAGCCTCCTCATTATTGCATTAATACTTCTAAATGTACCCGATAGTTCTACGGCTGAAAAATCGGCAGAAATCCTCTAAATAAATTTAATTTTGAAGTCACAGAGCTATCGGATAATGTTTTCAGTCAAATTGTGAAAACAAATAAATTACGGCGAAAAAGTCGGTGACAAGATTATCCTGCGAGACCACCGAAAAGTTGTTATCTTAGAGCTTTATATCGATGTATCGATGTATCGATGTATCGATGTGTCCATGCTTCCGTTCCAAATGGCTTACCTTGAGATAGTGGACAGTTTGTCGTCTCCTCGGTGAACGACGCCATTGGTGCCCTTTCTTCCTTTCACGACGCCATCTGGAACATCATACAAGATAAATATTTTTTTTTCGGTGATAGTTGAATATAATAGAATTAAATTAATTAATTTATAATTATTTGAATACTAAACAATACAATAAAATGCTTGCGTGCGTAGGTAGATAGGTAGTTGACCGTAATCATTGACATGACAACTTCATATCCGTGGAAACAAGTACACTAAACAAACTTTTTAATTAGAGTTAAATTATTGCGTGAAAATGTGGTATGTTATAATATCGGAGGTTATAAAAATCTAAGTCATAAAAATTTTAGTCTATTATAAACCTCAAGTAAAGTATCACTTTCAGTTTCCAATTTTAATAAAATTCTAGTTTATTATTTATATTGACAAAAAACTCTTCAATACCAAGTTTGAGAAATTTTGCATTTAATATATTTTTTTATGAATGATTATTATAACCTTCAAGTAAAGTACCACTTCCTGTTATCCTATTTCAATATAATTCTAATATATTATTTATATTGGTAAAAAGTCTTAAATACCAAATTTGAGAAGATAGCGCATTATATTTTATTGTAATGTTTTGTGAAAATCAATTATTACCTTCAGTATCTCTTCCGGTGATCAAGTAGTGACCAAAAACAAGGTTCACAACTAGATGTAAAAACAATCCCAAATACGAAATTTCAACTTTCTATGACTAACCATTTTTCATTTATACAATATACGGGACGAACGTACGTACAGATGCCACGACGAAATTTAACGAATCAAAATGGATTCGGGTGTGAAAACGGATATTTCCGTTCAAATCTGAAAACCGAAAATTTGTGTGAAAACATGAAACTTTATAATATTTATTGTCGTTTTGACCCTGTTCGTCTCTAAGAAGTGAGACTCAACAACATTTTATAGAACCTTCATTATTTTGAAGGTTAGTTGTTTTTTAAGGGAGTTAATGACCTTAAAAAGATGAAGGCCATTTCTATATGTATTACCATTGCATTTATTAAAATACGATTGTGGAGCTATTGTCTGCTAAAATATGTTTCCCATGTTTTTTAATGAAAGGAAGTGGAATTAATAAATAAATATTGTGTTGTATTTTTTTCCAGTTTTCTAAGGTCAACTATTCAGTATATATATATATATATATATATATATATATATATATATATATATATATATATATATATATATATATATATATATAATTTTGTTATTATTCTCGAATTTATTTCTCGCAAATTGTCAGAAATAGCACCTATCGGATCAAGGGCAAAGATTAATCTAGAAGAAATTAAGCCTTAATATTTAAACATTTGTTTAACAATAAACAGCACCGTCTATTATATCGGTGTATTCAAGAGTTAGCCAGGACAACCTAGGGATGTCGGGGAGCTTCGCAACACCTGGATAGAAAAAATAAATAAATTCGATATTATTTTAAATAGGAATAGTTTTTGAGGGTAAATATATAATAGTATATATAATAATGCTAATAGATGATTTATTACCTAAGGAAGAAGTTGGTCGCGAGGGGGGGGGGGGGGTGCGGTCAATGAGTGACACTATAATTACTTATTTATTTTGTGCCAACGTATCGGCCTAAGTTTTAGGCCATCTTCAGGACTAAAAGAAAAAACAAAATAATAACATTGAAAAAAGCCAGTACCAGTAACAGTAAACATTTATTACCGGTCTTTATATTTATTACCGGTATTCGTGATTTATTACCGGCCTTTCCAGTAATTACAGGTTCGTGATGGTAATTCAAACAGACTAACCCGTACCATCTCTCCGGTTCCATCAACCACTTCCATCAACCACTTCCCCTTTCACTAACCCGTACCATCTCTCCGGTTCCATCAACCACTTCCCCTTCCACTAACCCGTACCATCTCTCCGGTTCCATCAACCACTTCCATCAACCACTTCCCCTTTCACTAACCCGTACCATCTCTCCGGTTCCATCAACCACTTCCATCATCCACTTCCCCTTCCACTAACCCGTACCATCTCTCCGGTTCCATCAACCACTTCCCCTTCCACTAACCCGTACCATCTCTCCGGTTCCATCAACCACTTCCCCTTCCACTAACCCGTACCATCTCTCCGGTACCATCAACCACTTCCCCTTCCACTAACCCGTACCATCTCTCCGGTTCCATCAACCACTTCCCCTTCCACTAACCCGTACCATCTCTCCGGTTCCATCAACCACTTCCCCTTCCACTAACCCGTACCATCTCTCCGGTTCCATCAACCACTTCCATCAACCACTTCCCCTTCCACTAACCCGTACCATCTCTCCGGTTCCATCAACCACTTCCCCTTCCACTAACCCGTACCATCTCTCCGGTTCCATCAACCACTTCCCCTTCCACTAACCCGTACCATCTCTCCGGTTCCATCAACCACTTCCCCTTCCACTCATTCATACAACTCTGTGTCGCGGTATTGTCTGTACAGTAATTATTACTGCAGCTATCATAGTAATGAAAGATTATTTTAAATACTTAAAATTATTTTAAAAAATTACTTGAGAAGTAGTATCTAGACTAAGCAATCTGAGATTTTAAGTACTGTCAACCAGCGAGATATTCGCCAGAAATAGAGAAAATGTGAATTTGGTCCTCAAACCTTTTCAGTCAATTTTTTTCCTTAAGTTACTGGTGGTTTATGCGAGCTTATATCATTGTATTCAACTTTATATATTTTCAATAATTTTATTCTTACATTTCCATGCATAAATATATATATATATATATATATATATACATATACATAAGTATATTTTGCTATCTAGAGTAAGTTTTGTTAGGCTGGCAAAAGTTGTGCTGTAGTTATCTCCTTGAACTGATTATCTTTCTGTGCTGGTACCACTCCTGCGAATGAAAGCCATTTTTTTTTCAAATAGTTTGTAAGCTAAATGAAAATATTAGCAAACTTTCTAACATTAGCCAAAATTCTATTCAGTTTGGGGCGACACGGCCAAAAGGATTCATGGCCATTCTCACCCTGCACGACCACATGCGATAATTGAGCGATGTAGAATGGATTCTCGCTAATCCGAACCGTTATCTCATCCGAACTAACACCGAAAAAAAAAATACTAATTTTTGGAAGTTTAAAAGACTATCTTTCTGGCTATAGCCACCACAGCCTTTAAATCTGTCAGTTTATATAAAATGAATATGGCAATGGATATTTGTTGCTCTCTCTCCCTCACGCATAGTAAAAAAAATCTTAAAAAAATATGGAATTTAACCTGAGGTATAAATATAAAACAAAAATTATCCCAAAGAAAGCTTTTAAACCGAACGGTGCGTTTACAGCAATAGAAAAAATCTTATTTTTTGCCATTCTCACCCTGGTTGACGATAGTGAAAATTTATGAACCCGAAGTTAAATTTAGAAAGATTACTATAGAACTTTTTGGAGATTAAGACCCGAAGAGAGTGGAAAGAAGAGTTGGCTAATTTCGCACAATAATTTACTCTTCGATTATAATAAATTAAAATGAAAAGTTTAACAGCAAGAAAGGCAAAGTTAAATTAAATTTAAAATGAAAATTTCTTTCTATGTTAGGAAACAGATTCAGACAATTTAGGTACTCCTGTGCTTCTTCTGAAACAAGATCTTCCCTCAATTTCCATTATTTTGTAAACCAGTGAAATATTTTTTTTTCTTATTTAATTATTAACCATTCTTGTGTACGTAAACTGAGAGGGCTCTTTTTGATGATAATTACATGTTATATTTTTTTTAATTGGAATTTTTTGTTCGATGTATAGAAATTTTATTCGATATACAGAATATTTAAAACCGAAATGATTTATGGGATGACCTGATAATTAGTGATTAGTATTTCTAGTGTGAAATGTCTTAAATCTAATGTAAAAAAAACGTATGATTTGGGTAGGGGCGCCCCCTAGAAGAGGATGTTGGCATCGGGGTTTATTCAAGCTCGGTTCCGCTGCTCAATTTATTCCTTTCTTATTAACATTCACATCCATGCTAACTTTATTTTTATTTTTCTAATTTTGTTTCACAAACCTAATTGATTTTTCATAACAGAACCCACTAATGCCTTAGAGACAGGTCCATCGATGTCTTTGACAAGCTGCTCCCTTCTTCAGGAGACCCTCGGGCAAGAGAAGATGGTATCACACTCGGGCTAACAGTTCCTGTATGCAAACTACCAGACATCGCATCTCATTAGCCTTCCCAATTCTACCAGTCTCGCCCACTCCGCTTCTTTTCCTTTTTCCTTATCCTTCGCCGGCTAGATTAAAATACATTGATCAGCCTCCGGGGGTTTCTGGTATAGATCGCAACTAAATAGGATTTGGTTAGCTTGAGTCGCTATCGCCCAAGGAACACTTAATAACAGGGGAGCTGTTCCCGACCTCGCGGTGTAGAGGCTCCGAATAATTAAAATATCTTATCACGTATCATTATTATACCGAGGATAATGCAACTTTCAATTTTTTAATGAAATTATTACGGTTATAGTTCTTTTGATCAAGTTGAAAATATTTTCTTTCAGACAGCTTTACGAAATTCGTGATGTTAATTGGCATGAGATATTAAAAGATAAGACTTCTGTTAAGTTTTTTACTAGGTTCAAAAGTGGGTATTTCAAATGAAGGGAATCTCTATAAAAAGAACAAGAGGCATTAATATTACTTTCCCCATTAATTTGATTTACAACTAGCTCATGTGAAAATTAATATGAAAGCTATTAATTTTCTTTTCTTTTCATTCTCATTTTTATTATTGTCACATTTGATTAATTTTTTTAAATTAATTACTATTAAAAACTAATTATTCCTTTTTTTCATTCCTATACCTGTATATCCGTGATGTAAAGTTAATGAAAAGACAGTAACTTTATTATTATAGTTACTTAATTATTGTTTTTTTTTTTACGTTTACACTTCATTTATTTTATTTTAGAAAAAAAATTATGTTTTAGACATCAAGGAATAAATTTGGGTTGGTGCCTATATATGTGTAGTCAAATTAATGTGATTGGCATGAAACCTATTACCGTCAATCCGATTTTTATGAAATTTTCGAGGATTGTACGGGTAAGGATAGAATCGATGCATATAAGAATGAGTATTTGAGCCTTAAAACCGGATAAAAGTCCGAATCAGAAGGTTTGTGAAAGAGTCCATTAATTAATTAATTAAGCTTGATAACTTTAGGCTCATCAAACTGTAATCGAATAAATGCCCCCCACTCTAGCTGTCAGCTGTCAGTATTCAGCTATGTCAGCTGGAACTGGAAAGAAATTGCCAGAATTTCAAGGCTCATAGCTATAAGTGGCAGTTGTTGCCAATAGGTACATAATAGTCTATTTATATAGTTACATTATTTTAAAATCATCATTTTATTAATTGACAGTTTACATTTCTCGTTTACGAACGATGTTAATGAAAAATGTTTGGATAATTCTTTTCTTTTTTTCATGATGTTATTGGATAAGAGTATTTTTGTTTGTGTATTGGGTCTTGTTGGGTAAAATGCTGTTTATAAACATAAAATTTAGGCCAATATTAACTATATTATACAACTAAATCTTTCGCCTTTGTCCGCTATTTTGTGTTTTATTACTTCAAATATAAAAAGTAAAAAAAATATAATTATTACAACGTAGTAATTATTTTGGCATTTTCTCTTAGATTCTATTGACATCGTCCAGAAAGCACAGGGAGAAAATTATATGACATTCCGAAAGAATTCAGAGGGATGAAAATAGGTTATCAAGCTGGAAAATTATGGTTTAATGCTGTAAAATATACACTCTATGATTCGGACTTTTGCCCAGGTATAAGATTCAAATAACCCTACGTGCAGCTGTATGAAAGTAAATGAAGCTTCAAATAATTTTGTTCGGTTTTATGGCCAAGTTCGGTTTTATGGTCTGATATATCAATACTTTGTTATATCAATACTTTGGTATATCAATACTTTGGTATATCAATACTTTGTTATATCAATACTTTGGTATATCAATACTTTGGTATATCAATACTTTTGTGTAATTTTTCGAAACGTTTAAATCGACAATTAAGGCACTAAACGTGCATTTTCTTAGATATTTGTTGTTTACATTTTTTTTTGTTATGTGCCACAGTAGAAATCGTGGGGAAGCCATACTGACCTACTAGGCAGACTTTTTTTTTTTTATAAATTAATGTATTTACCTGCAGAGCCCTTTTCAAGGTAAAATGGCTACCCCTTTCTAGGAGTTGATGGAGATATATTACGCAGATCTTTGTCGAGAACATACTCGTTGAAACAATTAACAGAGTAGATGCGCAGCGAGGTAACTGGTAACCTTGAAGCAGTAGACAACCTTAAACACAACTCGACCATAACAGCTTCCAGTGTTATGGCTTGCAGTAACCTGTGAAATTCCATTTCTAGCAGTCGTCGTATGGTTTGTTACTGAGGGAGATTTAGAATACGAAAGAAATTATTTTAAGAGTTATCGCTTTTACAGTCAGTAAGATAACAGAGAAAGATCGAAAAGAAATGTACAATTATCGATTTTTTTTTGTTATATTTTGTCCTAGTTATTAGAGTAAGAAGCTCTCATAAAATGGATGATGAAATCGTAGAAAAGAAAGCTGGACCCAATAGAGAAAAAAGTCAAAAGAAAACTGACGAAAATCCAGAAGATTCATCGAACATATCTTTTGAATGATCAATTATTTTATTGTATTTAAACTCTCTTCCTGAATTAACTGTTACATAAATCGAGAAATATTTCTGAATTGTCATTTTGTTTGAAATTGTTTATTACCAAAGTTTTGTATATTTCACACCCTTAGGTTAGCTCACCTGCCTAAGCTGATAATAAATTTACTCATTGCCAAGAAATTTCGTTTATATTAATATAGGAGAGAAAAAACTCAACAATAGATCTGAAATATAATATGTAGGATATAAAAGGAACATTCCAAACGTGAAGCAAAGAGTATCTACAATACCAGTATCTAAACAACTGACCAGTTGAATAATAAAATAATAATATATATAATTTTTGATTTTATATATATATATATATAAAATCAAAAATTAGAAAATAGTCAAAAATTAAAATTCGTTCGCGTCATAAATAACTAGTGCTATAAAATTATAATTGAACAAAAAAATAAAATAGAAAAAAGTACCAAAAAAATGTACTACTCCATAATTCAATTAATTAAATTACGTAAACATAAAAAAAAATTAATATGTATCCATTGGTGGTGATAGATAATGCCCAAGGAATCAAGAAATATATTTTTGGCTTACATTGTAACATAAAAAACTCGGTGATTAATTGCAATAGCTAATAACAGGGAAAAATCTATATAAGGAAGTATGCGCGTGTTTAAACCATCTTTATTATTACCACCTGCGAATAAATGAATTTATGAAAGTACTGTCGATTCAGAAAGAGGCTGACTGAAGGAGGTTGTGATATGTAGAAGGAAGAAGTAGTAACTTCCCAGGTATATCAGGAGTACGCAACATGCAGAGTGATTATTAATCGATGTTGTGCAATAGTCCGAGATATCGATAGGATGGAGTTGCGATCTATTTGTCAACAGAATCGATAGCGATCAGTTTCCCGATCCCACCCAACGGGCCCCGCTATCAGATCCATCTACTTCTCTCTCTTTCTTCTCTGGTCTTTCTTATATCCTCAGGACTTCTTCTAGGGGCTTACAGGCTTACAGGATACACTTTACATATTTAAATAAAATAAAATTTATTTCTTCTATTTATAAATACTGAATGATGGTTAACCGTTGTGGTAGTTGGGTTGCCTGCAAATAGTCATCGGTCTTCAATCATCTGTCATTGAGTTCAAAAAGTCACGAGATTTCAAATAATATTAATATTAACTCAATATTTATCCATCGATGGTCTATAATGAAATATATTTATTTGCAAAAAATACTAAAATTGGGTTTTTACGTAGTTTTAATGAAAACTGATCATTATGGGTTCTCGGTTACCTTCAAAAACAGCAAAGATAGATAATGCCTGCAATTTAATATAAATGGGGGAGAAAAGATGACTTAAGTGGGATTTCAGCCTTTCAAAACAGTCTTTTTTTTTCACTTCCTGTAAAAATGGGTATTTGCGGATAATACCTAATATAATGAAGATTTTTCATTAGAGGCCTTCGAAATATATTAATATTTACCTTCACTTACTTGTATATGAAATATGTAGTAAGGGAAAGTATTGAGATCGAAAAAAAATTGGAATTTGAGTTTTCAACAGAAATATACGTTTTAAGGCCCCCTGAGTCCAAATAATCAAAAATGGTTTGTGCATGTCTGCAAACAGCCTAGCTCAAAAACAAAAAATATTATGAAACTGAAATCACATATTTAAAGTAGGTATACGCCTGTGATATAAAATCGACTTACCGGAAGTGCTACTTTATATAATTAATATAAAATAGATAAGCTTGCCTAAAGTCTTCCACTTAAAGGTCTTTAACTTTTCATAAATGTAGGATATAACCGAGAAAATTCAGGGAAAAAAGTTATGAAGAAAAGAAAATATTATTTTCGTAAAACTCAAAAAATATGAATATTATGGTGAATAATATGAAAAGTAATAAAATTCTTAGCTCGATCTTATCCTCATTTAAAAAGTCTGACACGGCTGAAATGCTTATTTAAGTGCTGATGTTTATTTAAAATAATTAACGTTCTCTCATTGTTAGTAATAATCAAAAATGGATAAATATAAACAATGAATGCATTCGGTGTTTAACTACAGGTTTAACTACAGGTTTAACTACAGGAGAAAAAAAGGAAAAATGTTTTCCCAGATTTAAAACAAATTTCCGGAAACAATAGCAGTAATAGACCGTTGGAAAGCTAAAGATTAAAAAAAAAAAAAGTAATACCTAGCATATAAAGTAGTGGAAAGTGAGGAAAAACGCATAAACTTCACTGATTGTTGAAAATAATAATTTTTACTTTTATATCATTTAATGGAAACTAAATGAAATTTCCTTGGGAACTAAATGGAAACTTTTAAAATTTATTTCAAACAAGGAGCTAAGTGAAAGTTACAACTAGATTTTTTTACAGTAATTTAGTATTACTTTGCAATGCTAATTAAGTAGAGTGTAATTATTCAGATTTGTACTTTTATTTGTGCATAAAGGTTTCATTTCATCTCATTTACAGGAGTCTTCAACGAGCTCTTAATTAATTTCCTCCATCCATCCGTTTCCTAACCTAACGCTCCTTTGTTGTTCCTTTTCACTTTCCGTTCATGCACAATCTTATACGTAATTAGAAAAAAACAGGGACCTGACGAAAAGCGCATAAACTTGCGATCAAATAACTCAGTTGGCAGCGCATTGAATTTCAAGTCGAGACTATAACTCATCTTGAATGTTCGTGTCTTAGCAAAAGTTCGTAGGATTTTCTTCAAGATTAATTCTTTACATTTAATATGTACTCCATTTTAATATAATTAGGTATAATTAGTAAACCATTATAAGTAAATAAAATAACATTCTGAATCTTACAGTTATTTTCCTTTTTTTAAGTGTAAATATAGTTCTTTTACTTGAGAATAAAGAATGTTTCTCTTAAACGATAATGTGGTCCCGCAGTTCGAATCTTAGTTTCTGTCGTACATAGATGGTATGATAAAGTCTGTCATGTTTCCACTGTAGGTATCAATGACCATGATCAGTTATTCGGCTTCTTTTAGGTCTGTTAAGAGGGTTCAACAAATTTATCAAGGAATGGTTTGGGTTTGAGCCCTCAAGAGAATGCGAATTAACATTTAATAAAGGAAACACGTTGAAGTTAAGGACAAAAATAGAAGAGCAACTGAATGGCATAGCGGATTGGTATTTAAGAGAACAAGGATGGGAAATACTAACCTCGACAGCCAGTGCCACCGAGATATAATGACGGTATTTAGAAAGGAAGTCACCGTGGGAGAGCTCTCTGTCACTCGGCTCTAATATTTTAGTCTCCAATTTTTGTATGTATATGTGTATATATATATATATATATATATATATATATATATATATATATACACAGCCTTTTACCTTCCAAATAGATTATCTATTTAATTTCAGAATAGAAAAAATTTAAATAGCGAAATCTTTTTCGTTTCCTTGAAGGTACTTGCCGGTTAAGGTTTCATAGACCATATCTTGACCATTTATGAAGATAAAAAAATGAAATTATAGCGATAGCAGAGGAAATAAGTTGCGTGGTACTAACCAAGGTTTTCCTCAGTGTGATTATCATGACACCAATACGCAGAGATGGTCCTTGTCGAAGAATATATTAATCATACACTGACAACAGTAGACAAATGACAAATCTTTATAATGTATTCTGGTTTCTAATCAATAATAATTAATATCTTTAACAGCCATTTACAATAAATAAATAAAAATCCATGAGCAGTAGACCTCCGTCACTAAAGTCGTATTTTCACTTTAAAAAAAAAATATATAAAAGTAAGAAAAAAAGGGAGTAAGAAAAAAGTTGAGACCCACAAAAGACATTTCCCTAATATACCGAAATTTACCCATACTTTTATTATATGGTTTCTGCCTCTCGGCTGACCTTCGATACAGAAAACCCTTCATACCGAATTTCAGCTCATATTACACACAAAGGTATATATATACCTATATACACATATACCTATATATATACCTAATATATACCTAATATACCGAAATTTACCCATACTTTTATTATATGGTTTCTGCCTCTCGGCTGACCTTCGATACAGAAAACCCTTCATACCGAATTTCAGCTCATATTACACACAAAGGGGAGCGTCAAAATTACTGGTAAAAATACCGAAATTTTGACTGGAATTTACTTATTCTTTAATGGTATCGTTCTGCCTGAAAGAAAGTCCTTTGAATTTCAACTCATTTGACCCAAAGGGGGCCGCTGGAGGTGCTCAAATGTAGCGGGGGGGAGGGGGAATTATAAAATATATATATATATATATATATATATATATATATATATATATATATACACATATATATATGTATATATATATATATCAGACATCTCCAAAACTTCCATAATCATGCTCTAGGGGTTACGAAAGTCATAGAAAATGCAGTTCCGCCGCTCACCGCCGACCTTCGACCCAGTGCAATAGTCTATTTTTTTGCGGAGAAAATACGACTAAAAATAAGGCCAATAAATGATAGAGGCAAAAAAGAAAAGTTTAAATTACAAACAGTTGAGCCAAATTACCTTCAATAGCGTTAACATATCTTAATATTATCGATATCAGTTTTATGTCGGGCTATGTTTGAGTTGTTATTGCACTTATGTTAAACTATTCAGCATACAATAAAATAATTAATACAGCTAATTTCAGTTATATCTGCTAACAAACACAAACAAAATATTTTATGATTTAAAAATATGAGTTAAAAAATTCTTCATTTTTATAAGTGATGTTATTATGCGATAAAATTAAAATGGTCATAAAGATTATCTGTAGTCATGGAAGGCTACTCGCGCAAAGATGGCTGCTCCTGTTACCCTCATAACCTGACACTGATAACGCCTAGGTTATTTCATATATATGGCTTTTTAAATTACATTTCATTACTAAAATATCTTTTAACAGAAAGAAATAGAATAACACCAAAACTTTCATTTTGAATTACTTTTTATTAATACAATTATTTAAGAAAAGAAAATTACATTATGAAATTAAATTTTGAGAAAAGACACTAATTTTAACATTTTTTGGTGTTTCCTAATCCCTTGATACTATTTAAAATATCAATAAATATGTCTTCTTGTTTATGAAGACGACGCCACAGAAATTCGAATAGGTAGGAATCTAAATGTTCTCTTTTATTATAGTTCCTCGATTTTATTTATTTCTCCATTTCGCACAACCCCACAATCTGAAGAGGGTATTTCCCAAATTTTAATCATATTTAAACTCAATTGGAAAACAATACAAACAAAAAACAACATAACACAAATAACAGTTTTCAAAGCAAATCGCAGTTATTACACAAAACAATTCACCTGTAATCTTAAACGTTGAACATTAAATCACTTACCGATAAGTGGATAGGTTATACAACCAATACGAGGTTAACCAACAATTGGTTGTATCGTATATGTGTGAGTAACTTTCTGCTAATACCAGATTATTCTCTTGAGAAAAATTGCCGAACGCTTAATTACCGTTATTCAATTCTTGAAAGAGGAATAAAAAAAATAAATAAATATATATATATATATATATATATATATATATATATATATCATTTATTATAAATTTCCTTAAGTTACTTAATACTGCTTAATAATGCAACTGACTGTCACTAGGTTAACCTCTCAGCGTGTAGACACTGCCACACTGCCACACTGCCACACTGCCACACTGTATCACACTATTGTGTCAGTAATATCACGATGGAAAATTGGCCTTAACATGTTAACGGATCTTAAAGTATTTGATGTTTATTTTGACCACCAGATTTATTAATTTTTTAATTGGATGTAATACCGAATATATAAATAAATTAAGGGACTACTTTTGTCCGTTAATGGACAAAAATCGGTTCGTCGAACTCCACGAGGCATTGCTTTTTGGACAACTATTGCTGCGTAGTTCGTTAAAAGAATTTTAAAGCACTTATGTTATGGTTATTTTATGTTATATAATGTTTATTGCACTAACTTATTTGTGCCGTTTGTGAATTATTTGATTCATTCGGACTACAAAAAAAATCTCGTGTTCCAGTTTAGAGGTATTTCTTTATTCTGTTTATTTATACAATACTTTTCGTTATGTTGTGTTTCTAATTATCCATATAAACTATTTTTTGCAAATCTTTTGTTATATAGTGGAATGTTCGAAACGTTAAGGCTGGCAAATGTTTTTGTCCCTCAGAATATTTTACACAAATGTAAATAATGCGAAAGTGGAACTATAGTTTTCTAACGTGAAGGCGAGCCCCTCCCCTCCCCTCCCCCTCCCAAGACTAGAGAGATAGAAGACTAGGCGAGCCCCCCCCAAGACTAGAGAGATAGAAGACTGCTATAATAACCCGGTTCACTATATTCTATCCTCTGACCTTTAGCCCAATCTAACGGGAACCGACTTAACAAATCTTGTCACCCAGTTTCCTAACGGCCTAAAATATTAAATTTATAGCTTTTATCCAACTAGTTCTACACGTGTAGGAATTGTCTTCAGAAATACCTTGAAAGATAGCGAGTAGTTTTTTGACCACTCCATCCAATAGCCAATCCAGGATTTAATTTTTTTTTGAAGGGGGGAGACCTAAACCGGTGGTCTGGGAATGGAGATACCTTATAACAAAACGGAGGGTCCTCCCCCGCGAAATTTTTGAAGGCCACTGATCAAAACTGCATTTTTTACACCATTTGAAGTACCTAGTGAACTTAAATTATTATAAATTCAGTTTTAATTTTTTTTTTTTTTTTTATAACGGCAATTATAGGAACAATGATGTTTTTAGAGAGAATATATTTTTTTTTCTTGACACACGGATAGACGGCACTCACTCTTTGCACTATTAAAAAATGATATAATTTTAAGAAAGGTACAGTGAAAAAAAAATTGGACGATGTAGGCGTTACAGATCACAATTTAATGACAATAATGTGTTTATTACCTTAACTGTGCGAAGCGTCGGCGTGTGAGAAAAGCGAGTACGGGCATGTGATGCAGAATTATCGCAAATAGTTAACTTGAAAGTTACATCCCAAGAAATAAAAATTCAATAAATAATAAAAATAATAATAATAGATAAATATAATATATTAAAATAAGATATAAATAATAATAAATAATAAAAATAAAATACAACATAAGAAATAAAAATAAAAATTCAATTTTAGTCCTATATTAACAAAGCTATTTTTGTTACGTGTTATGATTCAAAACGAAAAAATATTAGGCGAAGTGAATAAAACTGAGCACATGCGCATTCATCAAAAAACAGAGCAGATCCTCCGGTTAGATGTCAATAAAGTTACACAACGGAATACTTACCAAGTGTATGGAGCACTTATTCCAAATATTTGATTCAGAGTACCTGCTCACCTTTCAAAGTGAATAAAACTGAGAACGTGCTCAACTATCTGAATAGATATTCAATAAAAAGCCGATATACTGTTTCGTAGCCTCCGTATTTTACTGAGCACCTACTCAAATAGTTGATCACGTTCTCAGTTCTATTCATTTAGAAAGGTGAGGAGGTACTCGGAGTCAGTATTCAACACATGTTTGGAGCATATGCTCCATCTACTAAGCAAGTATTCCATTATTTTACGTCATTTTATTCACATGAAACCGAAGCATCTAATCAGTTGCTTAATTATTTGGCTTAGATCATCCATAGAAACAAAAATGAAAACATTAAAAAAAAAAATTTGGGAGTGGCTTTAATCCAACAGCCAATCCACTAGTGGCTCCATCTATTGATTTCGTATACTATAGAAGCCTCATTTAGCCTTGGTATATTACTTTTAAGTTTGCTATTATAAACACTTATGAATCATTAGTTATTATCATTAACAAGAAGGCAAGAGCGAGCCCTGGGATTCGATGCCGATAACACGATCTTCACCTACATTCCGAAGATCCAAACCTTTAAGCTGAGATCTAATAATCATCCCATCTAGGTTTCCATTAACTATCGATTAATAATCATCACATCTAGGTTTCCATTAACTACCGATTAATAATCATCTCATCTAGGTTTCCATTAACTATCGATTAATAATCATCTCATCTAGGTTCCCATTAACTATCGATTAATAATCATCTCATCTAGGTTTCCATTAACTACCGATTAATAATCATCTCATCTAGGTTTCCATTAACTATCGATTAATAATCATCTCATCTAGGTTTCCATTAACTATCGATTAATAATCATCTCATCTAGGTTTCCATTAACTACCGATTAATAATCATCTCATCTAGGTTTCCATTAACTATCGATTAATAATCATCTCATCTAGGTTCCCATTAACTATCGATTAATAATCATCTCATCTAGGTTTCCATTAACTATCGATTAATAATCATCTCATCTAGGTTTCCATTAACTATCGATTAATAATCATCTCATCTAGGTTTCCATTAACTATCGATTAATAATCATCTCATCTAGGTTCCCATTAACTATCGATTAATAATCATCTCATCTAGGTTTCCATTAACTATCGATTAATAATCATCTCATCTAGGTTCCCATTAACTATCGATTAATAATCATCTCATCTAGGTTTCCATTAACTACCGATTAATAATCATCTCATCTAGGTTTCCATTAACTATCGATTAATAATCATCTCATCTAGGTTTCCATTAACTATCGATTAATAATCATCTCATCTAGGTTTCCATTAACTATCGATTAATAATCATCTCATCTAGGTTTCCATTAACTATCGATTAATAATCATCTCATCTAGGTTTCCATTAACTATCGATTAATAATCATCTCATCTAGGTTCCCATTAACTCCAAGGTCGTATTCCTATCCTTTTCCTATTTACTGATTTCTTCCTTATCTAGCCCAACAACTTTACTCGTCTATTTCGATTATGTTTATTGTCACGCGATTCGAAGTTATGTATCCGGATCTCCAAATGAATTCTCCAAACGATATCAATAGTAAAGTTTTCTAAAGAAACTGGATTTTTCTGCAATAAAAACCGAAAAAGGTACTGTGAAAAACTCAAAATGCAAAAAATGAGTGAGTGAAAACCCCAAATAAATAAACCATGTATTCATTACAAATTTATATAATTAATTTTTATTTTAAATTAAATAAGTTGTAGAAACTAAGTTTCTAGATTATTTTTTCTCTTAATTTATAAAGCCTTTGTTGAAATAATAATGACATGGGCTGTTCTTTTAGTGTTCCCTTCAGTCATCTGTTCTAAATCCGACTGACTCTAATAAGCAGGGCCCTATTTCATAATAAAGTACAAAAGTACAAGTACAAATGTGAAAAATATTGAAACTAACGTTAAAGATTACTTATCGCCATTAGATAATAACAATTTTATTAAATTTGTTTTAATTTACTTTTCTTTTAATATGATTATTAAAAATGTTATCGTGTTCAACAATACAAAGTAAGTCATAGGTCCACTTGTACTTTATTTTATAAAAACACAATGTTTTAGAATAAAATACCGAAGTACAAAAAGAAGGGGGCCTAGGACACTGCGTTATATCAGCAACACGACAACATTTAAAATAGTTATATTGAAAAAACAATAAATATTAAAGTTATAATTATTTGATGACGATAAGTTACCTGTAACCTGTAAACCTGTAACCTGTAAACTGTAACCTCTAAAAACGAATCCTTCAACTTGTCTTTGTACTTTATTATGAAACAGGGCTCAGATTTACTGTCAGGTTGTAGAGACTGACGCACTGTCTCAGTGTCGTGACAGTTCAATCACGACAGAGAACAGTCACCTTCTAAACGAGATATTAATGTCGACAAGCATGTAACCCAGGACAACCATATAAGCCAGGTTGACAGAATAACAGTTTTGTAAATTCTTACATTGAGGTTTCTGGAGAGAACTTTTTATTAATACATTTTCATTGTGAATAGTTAATATCGACGTGTTTTTTTTTTTTTTAAATTCGAAAATTAGGTTTAAATTTATTATGGGAACTAAACACCTCTGTCGATTCCCGCTCACGGTATATCCAGAAAAAAAAATTGGAATTGGTCTAAAAATCGACTATTGATGACGTAAGCACCAAATACTGACGATTCTCAGTCGTCACTTTGGCCTTATAAATATATATTAATCATAACAGTTTTGCCACCTTGATATATTCCTACTAAGAATAAAGAATAACATTTAAGCAAATATATATCGACGTCGTTTTTTGAAAAAGGCGTAAGCGCCATTTAGCGAACTTTACAGGAAACACATGACAAATAACAATACTTTTTTTTTTTATCTTCAATAATTTTGCCTTGATGACAATTCCAGAATGATTGATTGAATTCATTGACCAAGTCTCATTTAAAGTACTAGCATAAGTGACACATTCGACATTTTGGGATATTATTTAGATGCTGAAGAGAGAGACAAAATATCCCCGAAAGTTCTTAAAATAAATAGAAAAACTACTGAGTTGTTAAATGGCCTCAAGGCAAAACATAATACATATGAAAGGTCAAAAATTAAAAATAATTAAAAAAAAAATATTTTTTTAAAAATTGTGTTCTTAATCATGTACAATAGAAGTATATTAAAAAGGCAAAACTTTTATAATTAGAATATATTTTTAAGACTTCTAGCAATGGTTAAGGTCAGAGTGACGACTGAGAATCATTAATATTTGGTGCTTACGTCATCAATAGTCGATTTTAAGACCATTTCCAATTTTCATCTCGATATATCGTGAGCGGGAATCGATAGAGGTGGTGCTTACGTCCCATAATAAATTGAAATCTACATTTCGAATTTTTGGCGCTTACGACAATTTCAAAAAACGACGTCGATGTGCACTTTAGGTCTACAGATGTGTATGCTGGGGAAAAAAAATTGAAAGGCAAATAGACGTTTAAATATAACGAGAAGACGTTGGGAATAGCAATAGGGAATAGGGAATAGGGAATAGTTGTAGAAGAATGCCGGAGCTAGTTTCACCACATTCTAACTTCCATAGCAATTTCCTAGCCAGGGCCAACGTATAATTTATCTTCGGCATAGAACCAGATAAAAAATTCAACTAAAAAAAATTAATCGCTAGGTCTGTGATAAGCGTCGAATAAATTTTAAGCGAATTTCATTTTCTTTCCTCGACAGGAAAAAAAAAAAAAACATAACCAAAACCTTTATAGAAACGATTGTGTTTGTGTTATGCAGACAGATCTCATATCATAGAAGCAATTCATTCCTAACGTGCCTTTGGAAAGATTATAGAGTCAATGAAGTTTTTAAGCTTCTTCATTGGGGTTTCATTATATATGTATATATATATATATATATATATATATATATATATATATATATATATATATATATATATATATATATATATATATATATATATATATATATATATATATATATATATAGAGATGTACATATATTTCTTCTTATTTTTTTTTATAATGATATTCTACTAAACTAGAAATTCGTTAACCAAATTTTCTATGACCTCCTTCCGGATAAGACCTATTCTCCCGGTAGACCAGGTTCCAGCATGTCGTCGGCAAAAGAGTGAAACCAGGCTGACAAGTCCCAACTTTTCAAACAGAGAAAAAAACTAATCTGAAAAAAAACTTTAATATTTATAGTATGTACTAGAGAGCAAGTGATATACTATCGAATGATATATAAAAAAAAAAAATATTGTGGATTGAATTTACGCAAAGATAAAATAATAAAATAACTTAAAACCAAACCGTTCATCAAAATTTTGCCGAGAATGTATTCCTACCTCGGCATCTTTTTTCATCCGTAGAGTTCCCTTTAAAATATTCCTTCTGACATTCTTTTTAAATGTCCTAACCAAATAAGTAATTTTTCATTATTTCTTTCACGATTTTTTTATTTTTTACAAGCAGTTTGGTTTATTATTTTCAATGATGAATCTTTGTAATCGACCAAAAAATACAAAAACAAAATTTAACCCTCCCTGAAAATTTGAAGTTTTACATTTCAAGATCTATAGAATCCAACAATCGAATACAAAAAAAAAAATCGTCCGTCCGCGGCTTTTCTCCAAGACTACAGAGAGATTTTTTAAATTTTTATTTGGCATCAATGGAATGATACTCATAACTCGACATTACAATCCGCCATTTCAAGGGCTATTCTCCACCTTGAACGGGCTTTCATTCCAACCAGTCACCTGAACTATATGTACATAGGAATAATTACATATTTTTTTTCGATTATTATATATTATTATTTCAAATACAGCCATTTTTTCCATTTATGTATAAATTTTCTGGTAGCAATGACCAGACATTATTCATTCGATCATTGGATGTCAATTGATTATTCATTCGGATTTTTGTTTTAAATGTATACATATTCGTCTGATATTTACCCAGTAAATAATATTTTCCTAAAAATAAACAACAATACATACATGACATAAAGATAGTAAGGAGTTAGAATGTGGCGGTTGGTACCATGTGGGAATCTAACCTTTAACGACTCCTGAGGACATCCTTTCCCAACAGGTCAGGGTACAAACTGGGCCAGCATACTCTCTGCTTCTAGCCACTTTTATAGCGAACTCACATAGATATCTAATTTATGTAAGCAGCTAAATTAGATATCTATCTGAGTTTACTCATAGATCAAAAATGGATTTATTGAACACACACACACACACATCATATATATATCGATTAAATAAATCGATTTTAGAATTGATAGTATCGTTCACTCAGAAGATGAGTGCCACAATACGAAAAAAATATTTTCCTTATTTTTACTTGGAAATATTTGATTCACGTATATTTCTCAGAGAACAAAAAATGACAGATTTAATGTTAGTTAAGCTATTAAAAGTTAACTAGTCAAACATAACGACATCCTTCAAACTGTGATTAGGAAGTAACTTTATAAAGGCTGTCTTGATAAAGATAATAATGAATTATATTTAATGTTGTAATACCTAATATTATTGTTATACTAGTTAGCTGAACAAAAAGTATCAATATTTTGCATCTGTATGAATAATTGGAAACATCATTAATGTCAAAAATATTATTTTTTACTTTAAAACATTTAATAAACTATTTTGAGTTGATTTTTATTTTCAAATTCAATTTATTATTTAATAAAAATTTTTATATTACAACAAGGGGGAAGGACGCTCTCCGAAATATTAGCATGTTTGAGCAATTGAGGAGTTTTCTATCATAAATAAATATATCCACTTCTCATAAAACAAGATCTTTTTGAAGAATTAAAATACTACATCTAAAAATAATTCATTTTATGCATTGAAAGCGCCCTCTTGGGGTAGCGGGTAGAACAAATAGGCCAGGAAGCAGCCTTGTAGTGTACTTGAGTGTCACTGTCGACAGGCACCTGACCTGGCACTATAGTGTCACTGTCGACAGGCACCTGACACTATACCGCCATTACCAGAAGAAGATCAGGTTGGCGAAGACCAAGTCCTAGACTCAGGATAACTAACTTACTGGACTGAGACAAGACTGTGAGCCCAATGCTAGAAATGTTTAGCCATGTAAATGACTCCCGAATATTCCTCTCCACAGACTCCTCTTAAAATGCACCATGTGCAGCAAAAGAGATCTAAACCACTCTATCAACCTCTGAAATAAACATCATATCCCATATTTCAAATAAAAAATTCAGTTTATAATATTTCAAATCTTAATTTTTCTCCAGTCAAATAGGTGTTCAAAATTAACATTTTCAATAAAAATATCCTTCATCTTAGATGTGCCTATAATAATTTAAAAAAAATACTTTTCCAAAAGTATATGTAACGACTTTTGATAGAATAGTCCTCAATTATATTTTATTTATATTAGACAATAAAACAATTTTAAGGATTGAACAGCATAGAGGATAACGATTAGATTAAGAAACATGACTGTTTCGAAAGTAATAAATTATATAATAATTAAATGATGTAACTAACATATATGCGCTAATTATATGTGAATATTTATTGGTTGTTGTTTATGTTGTATTATTTAATAAGAATATTCTGAAGACATTGAGGATGTATACATATCTACTCCGTTTATATACATTAAAGAATATAATTTAAAAAAATTATACTGTTATTTGAGGAAAATAATTTTCATGTGTATTCAGTAAAGTTTGATAAATGAATGAGGTTTTCACCTTTTCAAAAAAGACGTCGATTTGTGTTCATATTTTTTTTTTTTAAATCTACTAGAAACTGTTTTTCTGTTTCGTTTTTTTATTGGTTATTATATAAATGCTCAAATATACATTTTTGAACCTTGTTACGGGGTATATTTATAATCAGGTCAGGCATTTCCTATAAGAAACCACAATCATTTGTCCAACAAAATCCCTATAATCGATGCACTGTACGTTTGCTGATGAAATAAAAACTTGATTTTATTATAAAGCAATGTTCATGGGAAGTTGTGTTTTACTAAAAATATAATAGTATATTAAAATTGACCTTCCTTCGGAGTGGAATTTATATAATATGTGATAATTTTTTTCTGTTTGAAGCTTGGAGTGGTTATTTACTGATGCTTGAGAGACTAAAGCCTTTGTTTCGAATCTGCCTTCTTCTTCTTCTTCATCATCCTCCTTTAGTGCCTCTCACCGTGGAGGTGCCCTGATCCATCCTCCTTTAGTGCCTCTCAGCGTGGAGGTGCCCCGATTCAACCTCCTTTATTGCCTCTCAGCGTGGAGGTGCCCTGATCCATCCTCCTTTAGTGCCTCTCAGCGTGGAGGTGCCCCGATCCATCCTCCTTTAGTGCCTCTCAGCGTGGAGGTGCCCCGATCCATCCTCCTTTAGTGCCTCTCAGCGTGGAGGTGCCTCGATCCATCCTCTTTTTGTGCCTTTCAGCGTGGAGGTGCCCCGATCCATCCTCCTTTAGTGCCTCTCAGCGTGGAGGTTCCCCGATCCATCCTCCTTTAGTGCCTCTCAGCGTGGAGGTGCCCCGATCCATCCTCCTTTAGTGCCTCTCAGCGTGGAGATGCCCCGATCCATCCTCCTTTAGTGCCTTTCAGCGTGGAGGTGCCCCGATCCATCCTCCTTTAGTGCCTCTCAGCGTGGAGGTGCCGCGATCCATCCTCCTTTAGTGCCTTTCAGCGTGGAGGTGCCCCGATCCATCCTCCTTTAGTGCCTTTCAGCGTGGAGGTGCCCCGATCCATCCTCCTTTAGTGCCTTTCAGCGTGGAGGTGCCCCGATCCATCCTCCTTTAGTGCCTCTCAGCGTGGAGATGCTCCGATCCATCCTCCTTTAGTGCCTTTCAGCGTGGAGGTGCCCCGATCCATCCTCCTTTAGTGCCTTTCAGCGTGGAGGTGCCCCGATCCATCCTCCTTTAGTGCCTCTCAGCGTGGAGGTGCTCCGATCCATCCTCCTTTAGTGCCTTTCAGCGTGGAGGTGCCCCGATCCATCCTCCTTTAGTGCCTTTCAGCGTGGAGGTGCCCCGATCCATCCTCCTTTAGTGCCTCTCAGCGTGGAGATGCTCCGATCCATCCTCCTTTAGTGCCTTTCAGCGTGGAGGTGCCCCGATCCATCCTCCTTTAGTGCCTTTCAGCGTGGAGGTGCCCCGATCCATCCTCCTTTAGTGCCTCTCAGCGTGGAGATGCTCCGATCCATCCTCCTTTAGTGCCTTTCAGCGTGGAGGTGCCCCGATCCAAGACTGCAAAGCTTCTCCATCTCCAGCCAGCGCTTTCATTACATTTATAGACCTTCCCTTCCTTTCACCAATCCCTGAGATGTGGTCCATCCATTGAAATCTAGGTCTTCCTCGAGGGCGGCTTCCGGTAGGCCTGGCTTCAAAAAACTTCTTTGGGTCCCGGTCCTCATCCATTCTGCACAGATGGCCAAACCATCGTCTCTCCCTCAGTGCAGTCACTCCCAGGTCTCCCCTTATCCTCTCATTCCTAACTGTGTCCCTCCTTGTTTTGCCTGCTACTCTCCGGAAGTATTTCACCTCTGCTGCGGTAGCCCTACTCCAGTGCTTGTCCAACGGGACCCAGCTCTCACTTCCATAGATAAGGGTAGGTAGGTATAGGGACTTAAAGATATGTAATTTTACATTATTATTATTATGTATAATATACATTATGTAATAGCATAGCTGGTAGTATATGCTATTAGATTTTTTAATCCTGTTTGAGAGCTCTTGGTCCATTTTCCAATTTCTGCTGAGCACTACTCTTAAAGAATTCTGCGTAACATTCAAGAATTGTAGTAATTTTTTTTTTTCCGCACTCATTAGTAATTTTAATTTTTAATTTTTATCTATCTAGAATAAATCAGACTCAACTTTTGGAATCCTCTCTTATCGAAACGTGTCGAATCTATAGGAACCACACGAGAGTTATATTTTTGGTTCCTCATTGAGTTTGTGATATAAACTAGAATAAAGCAACCAGGAAGACTAGGACCAGCCGGAGGATGTCCCAACCAGGACGGTACGACCTCAGGGCCGGTGGGGGATCTAATGGACGAGGAACAGCAGAGCTCGGTCCTTACTACAATATAATTGAGAAAGTCGTTTGGTAAAGTACCTTATCTTCTTAGTGGTTATTGCTCTTAGCTCCCATTTCTATAGTTCCTGTTATAGTCGCAATATTACTAAATTGTTATACGAGTACTTAGGTAAATATCGTTATTTTCTTATTGAACATCACTGAAATTTTTAGGAGTTCCTTCAAATTTTATATCATTATAGATAAGGAAAATTCCAAGAAAAATCCACACACGAATTCTAAAGTCTTTAAAATAGCAGTAAACATTCGGCGTTTCGCCAGTTGAGGTATCATCAGGACAGAAACATAGAACGATATCTGATGTGGACACCACATGACTTCCTTGTACACCTATTAAACTATAAATTGGTAGCCCAAAAAGTGACCCTGAATGTGGTTACTAGTTTCCAAAGATAGCAGTATGTCAAAAACGACACTCGGCGTCGCGATGTATATCATTGACACATACAGACACACACACACACTCAAACATAGGCAGTGGAAATCGACACTTTCGACATTTTAAGCGGAAGAATCCGCTTACTTATATCTTATTCTTCTAGAGCAGACTTGTTCAGCTCACAAATGGGGAGGAAAAGCAGCATTTTTATACTCAATTTTAACACATAAAACAAGTAATAAAATTGTTTAATTAGAGTGGGAAAAAAATCGCGTTTATACCCTTTACCACCGAACCATATGATCACTGTATTAAATGTCGATATACCTTTTGAATTAAGTTTGTTATGACCTTCAAGAAAAATACCCCTTCCGACTCCATAATTTCAACCAAAATTTATTATATTACTTATATTTTAATATGATTTTTGATCAAATTCTAATATGACATTCAAGTAAAGTACTACATAAGGTTTGCTAATTTTAACCAAAATTTATTATGTTATTTATATTAGTATGTAAGTATTAAATACCGAATTTGAGAAGTTTTGCATTATATTTAAATATAATTTTTGATGAAAATCAATAATGACCTTTAAGTAATGTACTACTTCCGGTAATCATGCAGTGATCAAAAAGGGTTGTTCACAACTAGATTTTACAGTAATCCTAAATACAAAATTTTGACTTTCTACGGCTAATCGTTTTTGAGTTATGCGAGATACGTACGAACGAACGAACGTACAGACGTTACGACGAAACTTGTCAAAATGGATTCAGGGATAGTCAAAATGAATATTTCCGTTGAAATCTGAAAACCGATAATTTTCTCGATTACAATACTTCCTTTACTGCGTACAAGGAAGTAACAAGATCACATATATGCAGACCAAATGCAGAACATCTCACATCATTAGTCTAAACAGAAATATAAACCATAACAAAAAGTACATTTCTCCAAGACATCGAAAAGCATACCCTATTTATATTATATCACAAAATTCCATTTTGAAATATGGAATTTGATTCAATTTAGAATTTGAGCTTGTTATAATGAGCTTAAATATGACTGAAGTTATAAATTATCAAAATTTCTGCATAATATAAATAGTAAAATATGATATTACAGAGGAATTGTAAGTTATATCTGATGACAGTGGCGCTCGCAAAGGTCCACTTCTCTCACCCTATCAGCGCCATCTGTAAATGGGAATAGATATTTTTCTTGTAAACCTCTGATAACGGTGAAATTTGGTAAAGTAATGTTTTCACATCACATCACATCACACTTCTTTTTTTAAAAATTATTTATTCTTTTAAATTTTAGTTAACCACTAAGCATGATAATATAGAAGGGTTAATCTAATTAGGGATTGATAAATTATTTGCCACTTCTATAAATTTGTTTTTATTGAAAACTAGTTTCGAATGTTATACATTCATCTTCAGTTCTATAACACACAAAAATTCAAAAATAAGCAATTCAAAATACAATTCGGTATTATTATACACTTTAAATTAAATGCAATATAATTTAAAGTGTATAATAATACCGAATTGTATTTTGAATTTTTTTTTGAGTGTTTTTAGAACTGAAGATGAATGTATAACATTTGAAACTGGTTTTCAATAAAACAAATTTATAGAAGTGGCAAATAATTTATCAATCCCTAAGTGTCTAAAACTTATAACCGGTCAGTCTTAAAGTTAACAGTTAACTTATTTTATAATTAATAAGCAATTTAAAATACAGTTTGGTATTATTATACATAATAGTTCCCATATTTCAATAAAAAATTCAAACTAACCCCCAAAAACAAACTTCTACTCTATAAATCAGTGATCCGAGCTCAGCTTACCTACGCCTCCCCAGTGTGCAGCTCAACTTGTAAAACTAATTTCAATAAACTTGAAAGGATTCAAAATCCTTTGTATGAGGATCATAAATAACTACCCCCGGTATACTAAAATCACCTCCATGCTCCAAGACCTAGAACTTGCCACAATTCGACAATAAGTCTCCGCTCAAACCAAATCATATTTTGCGAGAACAATAGCTCCAGAAAAGCCATTGATAAAAGAGATCACTAACCACAATAAAAATTCCCTTCCAGGTTACACTCACAAAAGAACCAAACACAGTTTGTGTGTCAGATTTATTATATTTTACTCTAGTTATGAATTCTTCTTATTTATTTATTTTTCCAACGAGGGCTGTTTATTTTCTATTTTTACTGCTATTATTATACGGACAATGTAAATGTGTAAAATGTAATTATTGTTTTAAAAATTATAAATCATGTAAGGATGTGAAACCCGGAACATGATGACACAGAGTTTTTGTAATTTAAAAAAATTGAGAATAAACCATTATTATTATTAATTTCGTTTTGTATTTTTCAGTTTTTTTTATAACTGAAAATGAATTTATAACATTTGAAACTAGTTTCCAATAAATAAAATTGTATGACACGTGATTATTATTCATATAAATAATTATTCTAAGGAAGTATTTTATTATATCACCAATTATCTAAAAGTAACTTTTTATGTTTATTATGGTTAAATTGTATAATGGATAAATAATACTGTTTCTCAAACAAGTTCTCACTTTATTTAGAGTAAAAAGTTTTTGAATGGATGAGACTCGAGCCTGCCATCCTTCAAGTGAAAGGGATCCGTTTCCAACTTCCTAAAGGGATCCGTTTCCTAACTTCCCCACGATCCCTCAGATCAGTTTTCTTTTATTTATTTGCCTTTACTATTTGTAAGGCATAATATTTTATGTATATATCTCTTCGAGCGGTGATTTATCGATAGCCGTTGGATTTCATTGCAATTGTGAGGAGGCTCGTTAGTAAGTTGTTAGGGGCGACGACATGTGGGAGTTGGTTACCATCGAGGCCTCAATATCAACAAGCAGCTCTATCGATTTAAATTGACAATCGAATATCCAGGCTTAAGTTCCGTACTTGAAGACCATTCGATGACCAAATAGACATTAGAAGAAGAGTGCCACAATACGAAACAGTGGAATTTGACAAGAGAATCGTTTGAAGTTAGGCAATTTTATTTATCGCTTATGTTTATCAATGCCCCTCGACTCACTGATAAAACATCAAGTCGGGCATTTACTTAATCAATAACACTTAATTTTTTATTTAAAAAAAAAGTTGATCTTCATTTTGGTTATTTTCAATAATAGACGGCGTATAATATCTAATAATAGACATTTTTTTTTGCCATCCTCTCAAAATTTGCGGTTTTTCGTTTCAAGATACGTAGAATCCAAATATCGAATAAAAAAAAAATCCGTCCGTCCGCCGTACGCCGTCCGCGGCTTTTCTCCGAGACTACTGGACCGATTTTCTTGAGATTCGGTCAATGTCATAGATCATCCCAGATTGATCCTCGGAACTCGACATTACCATCCGTCTGTTTATTTTACAACGGCGGTAAAATTTTTAAAATGGCGGTTGATTACAGATCTTATAAGCCCATAACTCGGCCATTAATAAAGATAGAGGGGAAATATATGGAATCAGCATGAGGCAAGAAAAAAAAAATTTATACCTATAAATGCATTTGGTTTTTTATTTTCCATAATAGACCTTTACAATCGACCAAGGAAAAAACTTTTGTAACCCCCCTTCAAAATCTGAGGTTTTACGTTTCAAGATACCTAGAATCCAAATATCGAATAAAAAATAAATCCGTCCCCAAATTTTTGTTTACCCTCTGATTGCACGCCTTGAC
Organism: Rhaphigaster nebulosa; assembly: GCA_948150685.1. Classification (NCBI taxonomy): domain Eukaryota; kingdom Metazoa; phylum Arthropoda; class Insecta; order Hemiptera; family Pentatomidae; genus Rhaphigaster; species Rhaphigaster nebulosa. The sequence continues at coordinate 859,117 of OX411312.1, read as the reverse complement.
CATCTCAGGCTACTTGCATTGACACAGTTTCTTCTTAACATTCCCAGTTCGGCACTCTCTCGGCGATCATCTTGGGACAAGCTTCAAATTTCTTTTCCTTTGGTGCCTACTGCTTAATTTCTTTGCTGAACTTGATAGATATCTTTTATAAAGTATTCTGCACATGTTCCTTTCCCGAAACACTCCAAATGCTCATTTGAAAGATAATCCAACTATCTGAACTGTAAACCAAAGCAATACGGAAAGTTCTGTGAATAGAGAGACCAGATATTTTAGAAATATTACTATTTGAAAACAATAAACCATTGTGCAATAATTTTCTGCGTTTTTTGATCATTTAAATATGAATCTTGAATTAAATTGTGACTGCTTTTCATAAAAAAACTAAAATTAATGGTTATTGCGGTAAATATTGAATCTAAAAATCGGACATTTTCTGCCAAAGATATAAACCTGAACGGCAGTTTTTCAGCTTTTGGCAGCTAACACGTACCGTTTTCTTATATCATAAAATGACTTTATAAGTCTTAGTTATAGAAAATGAAGTTTTTTTGGGTGGTACAATCAATTTTGTAGCATCTTCCAATTCTTCTCCAGATCACCAAACTCTGGAGTTTTCGGTTGGAAAGTGTATATTTTAGGACGGGTTTAAATAGAGAAGAAAATTACAAGGCTAATATTATATTTATATTTTACGAGCGTGTCCACATAGTCCAGGCGGTGAGTATGCAAAAATCGCGCACCGCGGTTTCTTCTCTTATTGTTGTCCAGGGAGTCCTATTGACCAGGAAACTGCATATTTCCACCCGGTAATGTGGTAGGTTTAGACTGGTCTAATCCCTAGAACTCGACCAGCGAGCATTGTTGACAATCGAAATGGGTCTTAAATTGTTTGTAATTCAATGCTCAGAAATTTTCGAGATACCAAATTGTTGATATCAAGTAACCGGCGCGAGCGAAGAGGTCTTCAGGGTCACTTCCAAAATACAATAAATATCCCACTTACTTTTAATATTTTATGAGATAGAGCAAAATTGTTACTGATAAAGGTAATATAATTTAATGAGCTACAACGTTTATACTATTGCGCTTTTTTGATACAATGCTTCCTTCTGGAGATAAATGTAGATTTGCCTGGAAAAGTATGTTGTTTATTTTTTTACAGTTTGATGCGCAAACGGTGTATCCGATAAAAAAAAAATACCTCCATATAAATTATTCCTATAATTTTATCATCTATCAGAATCCGCTATGAAATATGCTTCTTCTCATTAGAAATTCCAAAGTGCGCTGGAGAAGAACTGAAGGATGCTACGTAACCGATTATACTAACCAAAGAAACTTTATTTTGTATATCTAAAGGTCCGTTTAAACGGTGGCAGTTATAGCTGCTGCCATGGTGTAAACTATAGGATAGTTGCTGTGATGATAGCATATACGGTCCTGACAGTACTGTCGCACTATCAGGTTTGACGTGATAGTTGACAGTACCTGTGGCAGCAGTGACAACTACCGTCACGTTAACGGCCATATGTTAAAGGACACCTTAACAGTGAACTGTGTTTAACTCTCATCTAGCTATCAACCTGACCTGACCTAGCCTACTTATGCTTCGATCTCATTTTTCTGAACTTGAAATTGATTGCATCCTTATTTAATTACCTTATTTAATTACCTTATTTAATTCTTGGAGGAGGAAAAAAACTATATAATTTAGTTTTTTATGGCGACCTACAGATTTTTGGTGTTCACTCAGCTGTTTCGCCATTTTTCTAACTGCCACAAGGTTTACTGACACTGAGAAGGAAATTTCCATTTCCCACCACCCCACTGTCCTGACAGTACTACCATGAAATACACTGTAACCGTTCAAATGAGGCTTAAGACGTACAAGGTTTTATTATGAAATTCTCAATACCCTGAAAAATATGAAGGTTCGTTTGCACACTGTATGAGATTCGTGGGGGCATAAAAGTTAAAGCTATCGTTCATTTTCTTCCAAGTAATATAACAGCCGTTAAATGGTTTGTTGTGGTCCTAAGGCGTGTAGTAGAAGAGAATGAAGACGCACTAATAAGCAATGAATCAAGAAGATGGTGTAGACAAGAAGGAATTGATGTCCTTTGGAGGGAGTCAAGGATAATATAGATGTGTTTTACTCCTTTGTCGGTGTAACTGTAATCTACACACTCCTAGATAGTTTGTTATGTCATCTCCACTAATAGCTTTGGCCACTTCTTCAGGTATCTTGCTGAAGAGGTTCATTTGATTTCATACGTCTTAAGAAGGAACTACTGCCAATTATTGCTTTCACACGTTCATGCTGAAATATCGTAATGTATAATAACTGATGTAATCAATTTTATACTGTTTTGCTGAGAGGCAAGATGGCTACTACTGGTACTAGTAATGGTAGAGGAAATAGTCCAGTCCACTGGCCATCCGATCCTTTTTGTCGCCGCGGACTAACCAGAGTGACAGTCAAGATTTATTTCTCGGCGCCGCCGCGAAATAAATATAAATAGATCCCGGTTGGAATCGAACCCACACCGTTTCGGAGCAGGCTTTCTGCGACTATCGTCACAACGTGCTCGGCCATCATGACCTCTAACAGATTACTAACTAAAATAAGTAATTAACTAAAAAAGAATTAAGAACCTGATAACGTTTTAATAAATTAAAAGATGAAATTAGGTACTGAAAAACTGATTTCTTAACACATTTTCGAAGTGGCGAAGACATCGTAATTTTATTTGTAAAAATGAATTTTTTTCTCTCTCTTCCTAACTTGAGGCATTTTTTTTTTTTAAATTAAGGATTTCTTCACGTACGAAGTTTCCCCCAACCAATTTCTTCCTTAAGTCTGCCTCTCTCTCCATTTCTTCCTGTTAATAGCCTTCTCTTCTGAGGAAAATATTAACACGCCAATATCAGATGCGAAACCATTATCAAATATCTTCACTGACAATGTTACTTGACGTTAAAATGTAATTCTAGAATCCCTCAGTATTATCTACCATCAAGTAACTAAACGCATAAATATTTATTATTTCTTGCTACTTAGACCTAATACTATTTTATTGATTTAATCTTTAAAAACTGATTTAGTGGTGCTTTTACTAGCTGAATTCATGTGAAAATTTTGCACAAAACATAGGTTTGCATCAGATTTTAATCCATCAGGGGTTCACGACAACTTTAATTATTTACAATCTGTAATATTTGTACTCACAAAAATTTAATACATCTATTTAGTAACCTATTAGTAAATAAATAAAATCTACACTCTATCATGGAGCAAATCTTTTTTGTTTCATTATAATCTTAATTAAAATATTAGTTTTCCAAGCACATTATTATCAGAAATTTACAAAAGCTTTTAAAATATTGACTTTAAATATCAGATGAAGGCTTGATAACTTTGCACCAATTCTGAGGAAGGAGCGATTCTGCCAAGTGGGCTGTATGTTACATTAACATAAATATCAAAAATAATTAAAATATCAACTGAAAATTCTAAATCATCAAATTTGATAAAAAAGAAAAAAAAAAACCCAGGTAATATATTTAATTGAAGCATATTAACTACACCCTCAAACTTTGAGGTTTTACGTTTCAAGATACGTAGAATCCAAATAATCATAGGTCACCCCAAGTTGATCCTCGGACATTATCATCCGTCGTTTCGTTTCAAAATAGGGGCCGATTAGAGATATTATAAGCTCATAACTCGGCTATTTATAAAGACAGAGGTAAAGCGTAAAGTGTTTTGGAATCAGCATACCAAGGCATTAAAAAAATCTATATAAAAGCTTTTGGTTTATTATTTTCATCTTTTATTATATAAGATCTTTGTGATCGACAAACAAAAAAAAAATGTTAACCCTCTATAAAAATTTGAGGTTTTATGTTGCAAGATAATCGATAATCGAAATATCGAATAAAAAAACATCCATCCGTCCATCTAAATGCTATTGTCAATCAAAAGTTAATAAAATCCCCTTCAAAACAAAAAAAATCAATGAAATCGGAGCAGTATTAGCTGAGATATAGCGTATTGACGTTTGTAGACTGATTCTCTAGCGCTCGTGACCGTTGGCTTCCTGAGTATCCTTTTCCATTTCATCCTGTCCTGCGCCTCTATCTTCCAATCGCGGACTCCCAGCTTCCTCAAATCTCTCTCCACTTCATCCTTCCTCCGTTTCCACCAGCTTCTTGGTCTTTCGTTCTTCATTCCCAACTGAAGTGCACCTCCAACATTTTCCTCTGCAGCGTTTCACCCTCTATTCTGAACACATATCCTCCCATCTCAGCCTACTTGCTTTAAATAAAGTCGAGTATGGTATATTTGAAATACAATTATTTGGAAATAATAAACTATTGTGTAATAATTTGCAGCGTTTTTAAAAATTGAAATTGGGATTCGTGACGTATTCTCCTTGAAATTATCTTTCTTTTGACTAGCTTATTTGCCAAGATCCATCGCTTCTGAGAGAGAACACTAGCGTACTAATATATAATAGTGATAGTGATTGCCTATAAAACCTCGGAACTCCATAGAGAAGTAATCATGTAGGTACGAGGTTTTGTGATAAGGTTGACGATGTAGTAGTGACTGATTAATTGATAAATTGTATAAGAGGTACTATAATTTTGCAATGAAGGAATATTCTTAAGCGTTTCCGATCTTATAGAATTATTACTTTTGTCTTGTTTTTCAATTAATTAATCACAAAATATCTGATGTGGACAACACATGACTTCCTTGTACGCCTATTAAACTATAAATCGGTGGCTCAAAAAGTGATCCTGAATTAGGTTACTAGTTTCCGAAGATCGCAGTATCTCAAAAACCACACTCGGCGTCGCGATATCCATCTATTGTGACACCCACACACAAATGGGGAGGAAAACCAGTATTTTACACTAAATTTTAACACTTAAAACAAGTAATAAAAATGTTTAATTGGATTGGACACCAAATTGCGTTTGTAACCTTTATTACCGAAACATATGATTTATGTATTTAATTTAAATATAATTTTTGATGTAAGCTTATTATGAATATAGTAAATACGTTCATATTGATATAAAAGTCCTATTTACCAATTTTGAGAGGTTTTACGTTATATTTTAATATAATTTTTGATGAAAGTCTAATATGACCTTCAAGTAAAGTACCGCTTCCGATTTCCAATTTAGACCAAAATCTGGTATGTTATTTAAATCAATATATAAATTATAAATACCAAATTTGAGAAGTTTTGCAAAGTATTTTAATATAATTTTTGATGGAAATCAATTATAACCTTCAAGTAAAGTACCACTTCCGGTGATCAAGAAGTGAACAAAAAGGGAGGTTCACAACTAGATTTTACAACAATCCTAAATACAACATTCTACGGCTAACCGTTTTTGAGTTATGCGAAATACGTACGAACGTACAGACGCCACGACGAAACTAGTCAAAATGGATTCAGGGATGGTCAAAATGGATATTTCCGATGAAATCTGAAAACCGAAAATTTTCGCGATTACAATACTTCCTTTACTTTATACAAGGAATAAAAAAAAATATCTGATGTGGACAACACAAGACTTCCTTGTACGCCTATTAAACTATAAATCGGTGGCTCAAAAAGTGATCCTCAATTTGGTTACTAGTTTCCAAAGATTGCATTAAAAACGAGACTCGACGTCGCGACACCCATCTATTGACAGACACATTCTTGTTTCTGGAGGTCTCATTCCGTTATTATATGTCGTTTTCCTTCAGTTGGTAACAAGTTCCCAAGAGATTTCTTCGTATTCCTTGACCACATTAAAACTGTCAATATCACGAGACAAAACATTGGAAATCGACAGTTTCGACATTTTAAGCGGGAAAAACTCACTCAACTTAAATCTTATTCTCCTGCTGTAGACTTGTTGATCTCACAAATGGGGAGGACAACCAGTATTTTACACTAAATTTTAACACTTAAAACACGGAATAAAAATGTTTTATTGGATTGAAAACCAAATCGCGTTTGTAACCTTTATTACCGAAACATATGATTTTTAATTTAAATATAATTTTTGATGTAAGCTTATTATGACCTTCAAGTAAAGTACCCTTTTCGGCTCACCAATTTTAACCAAAATATAGTAAATACATTCATATTGATATAAAAGTCCTATTTACCAAATTTGAGATGTTTTACATTATATTTTAATATAATTTTTTATGAAAGTTTATTATGACCTTCAAGTAAAGTATTGCCTCCGGTTTCCCAATTTTAAGCAAAATCTAGTATGTTTTTTAAATCAATATACAAATTATAAATACTAAATTTGGGAAGTTTTGCATAGTATTTTAATACAATTTTTAATGGAAATCGATTATGACCTTTAAGTAAAGTACCACTTCCGGTGATCAAGCAGTGACCAAAAAGGGAGGTTCACAACTAGATTTTACAATCCTAAATACAAAATTTCAACTTTCTACGGCAAACCGTTTTTGAGTTATGCGAAATACGAACGTATTTTACAGACGCCACGACGAAACTAGTCAAAATGGATTCAGGGATGGTCAAAATGGATATTTCCGTCGAAATCTGAAAACCGACAATTTTCGCGATTACAATACTTCCTTTACTTCGTACAAGGAAGTAAAAACAGACATAAATTATTCCAAGAACCCAAAACAAAGTTTGGTCTGAATTTATATGATATTTCTTATTTCTGTTGCCTGAATTGCCTAACGGTCACTGGTTATTAGGTAACATTAATATAGGTATTTAGAGACTGACGGCTTTGTTATGGGATCCAGCAATAGTATTGTAATTGTTTTTTTCTTCTTTATCTTTGACTATTTATAAAATTTAAAAAATAAGAATAATTTCATCGGGGAGTTAAAACAACAACAAAAACAAATAACATCAAATAATAATTTTAAAATATTTAAAAAGTAAGGGATGACTATATTTCCAAATGATTTGTGGCTTCTGGTCATAAAAGAACCACTGAATGTGAAATAGCCGGGAGAATGGCAAGAAAAGCCATTGCAAAAGGATAAGAGATGAATATACAATTGTGTTATCTTTATAAAGAATCTAGTTTGGATGTTAGGTAAAATGAGTGGCTGGGAAAACACAACAACAGTCGAGACTAATAAAATAATTGGCTGTAATGTGACAGACGTCTAGCAAATACAAATTAGAGAAGAGATGAAGAAAAATGCAAATATTAATTTTTCCTCAAACTATCGTTTTTAATATAACCAAATAATAGAAAACTTCCCTATGAGGAATGAGATAATGGGTCCTAATATGTAATAGAGCACAGTCTTAGTACAGCACTATAGTAATAGAGCACAGTCTTAGTACAGCACTATAGTAATAGAGCACAGTCTTAGTACAGCACTATAGTAATAGGGCACAGTCTTAGTACAGCACTATAGTAATAGAGCACAGTCTTAGTACAGCACTATAGTAATAGAGCACAGTCTTAGTACAGCACTATAGTAATAGAGCACAGTCTTAGTACAGCACTATAGTAATAGAGCACAGTCTTAGTACAGCACTATAGTAATAGAGCACAGTCTTAGTACAGCACTATAGTAATAGGGCACAGTCTTAGTAATACAGTAATACTTTACAGCAGGCTACCTTTACCATTACTAAATCAAGTTTAGTTAACTACCTTTACCATTACAGTATTTAAAGTCCTATAAGTAATACAGTCCTAATATGTAATACAGTAATACTTTACAACAATCTACCTTTACCATTATTAAATTAAGATTGAGACGAACATTGCAATTCCTTCAACGACAATCCTCGACCTCTTCAGCAGTCTGTCCTGCGCAAGCTCATTAAGGTTCGATTCCTCCTCATGAATGCTCAATGCAGGTCATCTTCGAGGAAGAGGAGGCTCCGCGCTGCTACTGTATTCCCGATGTCTCGAGAAACCGTTCCAGGCGTCGCCACCGACCGACGTTCCCAAGTGACAGAAGTAACAGTAACAGGATGATGGTGTTGGTTTTGTTATTAATTCATTAGTTACTTACGTACTATACGGTTGTCTATAACCTACACTATTATTATAACTGCTTAATTTAGATCGAAGCTGTCGACTTCCGCTCGCTCGAGAGGTAAATAAATCCACAAAGATTTTATTTAGTTGAGGTCGGGGCCTTAATTCGCATAAATACGAATCAGTTTCTGGTGTCAAGTTATAACCTCAATTGACGGCCGACCGACCGAACAGTACGTAAGTACCATTAATCACTTACTGGGAAATATCTGGTTGCGACTATTTTAGCGGGTCTCAGACGAAAGAAAAATATTTCAACACTGACCAGGTCAACCGATTAATTTATCTATACTATTATATAATGCTGCACAGTTTGTTTGTATGAACGAAATAATTTCTGGAACAACCAACCCGATTTGAAAAATTCGTTTTTCGTTAAATAAGCCGTAGAGGCTTTATAACATCACGCTACGCCTTAGGAACGGAGCAGTACAATCAATTATTTGCCACTTCTATAAATTTGTTTTATTGCAAACTAGTTTCCAATGGTATACATTCATCCTCAGTTCTAAAAACACACAAAAAATTAAAAAAACAGCATTTTAAAATATAGTTCGGTATTATTGAACATATTAAATTATATATTGTCAAACTACTTAAAATACTTATACATATCAAATTAAATGTAATATAAATGGATATAAATAAATTTAAATGTATATTACATTTAATTTAATAAGTATGTGTATTTTGACGACATATAATTTAATATGTTCAATAATACCGAACTGTATTTAAAATTGCTGATTTTTTAATTTATCAGTGTTTTTAGAACTGAAGATGAATGTATAACATTTGAAACTAGATTTCAATAAAAACCAAATTATAGAAGTGGCAAATAATTTATCAATCCCTAATTAGATTGATCCTTCTATACCATCATGCGGATGTCAACTAAAAATAATTTTGATTTAGAAAAGGTTGAAGCCCGTTTAGAGGTAAAACAAGAGCACTCACTTTCAGAAGTTTTGTTACGCAGAAGTTCAAGTCTTTTAGAAAATAATTGGTAACAATAAAGGTATAGACTCTATAAACTAGGCTCTATAAACTGGCAAATAATTTATCAATCTCTAATTAGATTGATTCTTCTATACCATCATGCGGGTGTCAACAGAAATATTTATATTCTAAAAAAATATGTTAATTATATCGGCACAGAAATATCGATGAAAGTACACTTAAAATGACATGACCGTTCATGTCCCGCCTTACTGAACGCATTAATGATACCGACACAGAAATATCGATATTATAAAAACAATATCTTAATTACATCGGCACTGAAATATTGACATGTCTGTGCCCCTTTAAAAGATTTAAAATATCGAGGACTGACGTATCGAAATATTTTTTCGATATTTCGAACTACTAAACCGATATATTCAACAACTATCGATACAATATGTGACTCTTTTTTGGAATGTTGGTGTGAGATATACTGTCTCTGGTCCGCATCAATCTTTATTTGTCCGGATGATGCCTGAATTGACTGAACTGGTATTTGAGAGACTTCGTTGCAGATTTTGTAATCTTCTCAAAATACTCAGTCCTGTGACACTTTCCTCAAGAAAATCCTCAATTTCCTTCGCTTCTACATTGTTAAACACAGATCGTTGGTCGAACTGGTCGCGGCATTGATCATGTGAACGGCTCGTTACTGATATATCTATTCTGCTTTTTAGAGTGCCTGTCTAGGACTACGCCCCACTGAATAAAAACATATAAACACTCAGGTAAGATTTTCATGAATTTTTACACTTGTTCTTATTATAGCGCTAAATATTAGTAAAATATTAAATATTATAATGGTGAGTCAGAGTTTCAAAAGTTTTAAAATAATAACGAAAGGAGAGCCTGGAGTAGCAGAGCCTGTAGTAGAGATAGATAGCATCTACGGCTATTAGGGAGCGGGGGCACGTAGCAGCCAGCCTGTAGTCCGCGGGTCCGCTCTCATATCAGTTAACTCGAAGAGGTACCCGTTGGTAGTGCATGCGTGTATATATATATATATATATATATATATATATATATATATATATATATATATATATATATATATATATATATATATGTGTGTGTGTGTATATATACTTTCGTTGACAGCGATTGGGGATATCGGCATCGAACCTTCGGGTACGCTAAGCCTTTTATTATTATTAAAACATATTTATATATATATATATATATATATATATATATATATATATATATATATGTTTTAATAATAATAACTACTATATATATATATATATATATGTTTTAATAATAATAAAAGGCTTAGCGTACCCGAAGGTTCGATGCCGATACCACCAATCGCTGTCAACGAATCTCAGTCCACCGACTACCGTCAAATCCAATACAGACGCATCCTCATCACACAATCCTCCCACCTACGTTTCGGTCTACCCCTGGGACACTTACCAGCCGGCTCAGCGTTTATTAACTTTTTAGAGATACGTTCTTTACTGAGCCAAACTTTACCAGATCATTCCAACCGTCGCGATGATATAACTTCGATTATATTAACCGAGTCCATGCTCCGCATTCCGCGTTGAGTAACCTTCCAAATACTCCTGTGAACTCATACTTTTTCGGACCAAATATTCTACACAATACCTCATTCTCGAAGACCTTAAGGCGTTGTCCGTCCTTCAAGGTTAGCGGCCACGTTTCACACCCGTACAAAACTGTAGGAAGGATAATAGGTTTGTAAATTCTAACTTTAGGTTTCTGGACAAAATGTGTGACTTAAGTAATGCTGATATCGAAAAATAACAAGGATTTCCCGCCTTTAACCGCGCCTTTAAATCCTCTTGAATTTCGTTTTTTTTTAGTAATCACAGACCCCAAATACTTAAATTTCTCAACGTGTCTAACCTATTTTCTCCTATATCTATATCAACAAAATCGCCGTCGTTTCTGTTGCTAACCATATATTTCGTCTTATCCGTATTTATTTCGAGACCAACCTCTTTGCCAGCTTTCATCAACATTGTTGTGTTTACTTTTATAGTTTCCGCGTCCTCAATCAACAATCGGTCTAACCAGATCCGAACCCCATTTCGTTACGCATCACCTTTCTAATGGCATACTCTAGTGCTAAATTAAATAAGAAAGATGAAAGGGAATCGCCTTGTTTTAAACCCGAGCGAATCTCAAAACTTTTCGGAAAAATAATTAGCGATTATAAATGTATTGAATGTTTCGGTCATGCACATCCCTACTAGATTTACTAACTTCTTCGGCATTCACTGCTCAATCAAAATATTATACAGCCTTTAGTGATCAATGGAATCATAAGCCTTTAGTGATCAATGGAATCATAAGCCTTTAGTGATCAATGGAATCATAAGCCTTTAGTGATCAATGGAATCATAAGCCTTTAGTGATCAATGGAATCATAAGCCTTTAGTGATCAATGGAATCATAAGCCTTTAGTGATCAATGGAATCATAAGCCTTTAGTGATCAATGGAATCATAAGCCTTTAGTGATCAATGGAATCATAAGCCTTTAGTGATCAATGGAATCATAAGCCTTTAGTGATCAATGGAATCATAAGCCTTTAGTGATCAATGGAATCATAAGCCTTTAGTGATCAATGGAATCATAAGCCTTTTAGAAATACAACACCGTTGTATTATATTTTTTTCCGTAGGGAAAATATTTGATGGATAGCTGACCGGTTCCGTCTAAAACCATGTTGTTGTTACGATAGTTTCCTCAGCGTATTCCACAATTCGACTAGTCAGGATTAACGAGTATATTTTATAACATAGCGTGAACAGCGATATTCCGCGATAGTTGTTACAATCCTAGGTCCCTTTTTGTGAATCGGAATAAGATATAGATACAGATAAATAGATTCTTTCCATTCTTCGGACATTTTTTCATTTTCTCATATTTTTTTAACCAAAAGATGTATTTTAGAAACTCCAGCTTTCCCGTACGCTTTTATCATTTCACTGGGAATGTTGTCGATTCCCGCTGTTTTATGAAATTTTAATTTTTCGATGGCTATTTCGACTTCCTCCTTACTCGGTTCTTCAATTAACTTCAATATCAGCACTCTGATATTCAGAAGGAGGAGATTGACTATTACTTCCCAAATTCAAAATACTGTCAAATTGTTTTTTGAACTTATTCAAAATGTCCCCCGAATCGGCCAAGATATTGTTATTTTCATCTCTAATTCCATCCATTGCGGATTCACGTTACGCGATCTGTTTATACCCTTCTACATGTCTCTAACGTTGTTTTAGATTCTATTAGTTTCTATATCTATCATTTTGTTTTTAAGATGCTCTCATTCTTATACGTTTCATTTATTAAGGCTTGGAGGTTGGCGAATTTTTTTTCGATGCGATTTTTAACAGCTTTATTCGAAAAGGTTTAGACAATCATTATCGAACCAGGGTTTATTTTTTTTACTCTCCGTTTAACCAAGACACAAATTACCGATCTCTTTAATATTATCTCGAATTCCATAACTTGTCCATATCTTCACGATCCTCGTCTAAAAATCCTGGCGCTTCAAACCTATTCTTGACATCCACCGCGAATTGATTTTTGAAGGGTGTGTCTAATTGGCTTTACACACATGCACATGTGTGTATAGCCAATTAGATGCACAATTCATCTAATAAAATCTAACATTTGACCTTAAATGTTGTAAAACACCACCTACCAGAAAAGGTATTAAGATGAATCAAGAACAGACTAACACATGATAACATTGAAAAAAGAAGATAACATTGACCAAAGAAACACAACTAAACGTTTAAAAGAAATATTAATTTCGTATTTATTTTATTCCAAAGGTATTGAGGAGAACTTTGTGAAGAACCCGAAGAATGTTAGGACCATCCGAAGGAACCGAATCACGAAGGAGATGATTCCCAGTCCTGACCTTTCCTTTGGGAAGCGATCCTACTTTGAGGGTAATCCGGGATATTTATTATAAGCGGTCCGTTTTATAAGAAAATTCTCAGGACTTTTTCGATTAATGCTCCGCCAAAAGTAAATACTCCATTTTAAACCTTTTTTTCTTTCTGTCTCGTATCCGAGCAAAATGAGTTATTATTTTTACTGATCAATTATTTAATAGCGTTCCCATTTCTCACTTTAGAAGTGGACAGATAGCAACAGTTCGATAAGCTGTAGGCGAGCAGTGCGAGATGGTTTATTCATGGGTTTCAAAATAATTCAAACGGCAACTTTCAAAACTGCATCCACTCAATTAGTTTGCATATTAAATACAAACTTAATATATTTAAGTAGAATCGAGATAGCTTTATTTCGAACTTGGATCACATGAATATTTAGCCATACATTTTTAATTTATTTATTTAGAATGGGAAATACTGACTGGTTTAGTCACTTTCACGCACACACATGTATATATATATATATATATATATATATATATATATATATATATATACATATATATACATATATATATCTATATATATATATATATATATATATATATATATATATATATATATATATATATATATATATATATATATATATATATATATATATATATGAGTGCCACATTACAAAAAAGTAGAATTTTCCAGGAGAAGGGTTTGAAGTTTGCCCATTCGGGTTTATCGCTTCTGTCCCTAAACTCACTGATAAAACGTCAATTCGGCAATTTTCTTAGCCAATACTAGTTACCTTATTTGGTAAAAAAAAAAAATAATGTTCATTTAATGAACATTAAAATATATGCATCACGAAATAAATGGTGTCAGTGCCGAATTTCCTAATTTTGCTCGAGAGCCAGTTGAATTTTCGCAACGAGTAACTGGAGATAAACTATTCTCTCCCAATTCTCATTTCACAGTTGACCTTTTCTTTTGCTTTCTTCTAAAGAAAGTAATATTTCAGGATTCTAAGCCATGTAGAAACAGAACCTTTATTTTATTTAAAAGATTATTTATTGTCCATTCTGATTATTAGAGTGGAATAAAAATCGTGTTTGTAACTTTTATTACCGAACCACATGATCTCTGTATTTAATTTTAATATAATTTTGGATATAAGTTTATCATGAATTTCAAGTAAAGTACGCCTTTCGGCTCACCAATTTTAACCGAAATCTGGTATATTATTTATATTGATATAAAAGTACAATTTACCAAATTTGAGATGTTTTACATTGTACTTTAATATAATTTTTATAGAAATCAATTATGAATTTCAAGTAAAGCACCATTTCCGGTGATCATACAGTGACCAAAAAGTGGTTCACAAAATCCCAGATGCAAATTTTTTTTTTTTACGGCTAACCGTTTTTGAGTTAAGCGAGATACGCTCGAACGAACGAACGCACAGACGTCACGACGAAACTAGTCAAAATGGATTGAGGGATGGTCAAAATAGATATTGCCGTTGAAATCTGAAAACATAAAATTTTCTGGATTACAATACTTCCTTTACTTCGTACAAGGAAGAGACAATACAAGAATGGAAAAAACAAGCTGGAAACGTAACACAAGATGAAATAAAGGCATCAAAAATGTATTTGAAAATGTATTTATTAAAAACTTGTGGAAGAATAGAATATTGATTATCTTAATTTTTTTAATGCTTGGATCAAAATGGTGTCTTGGAAATATTTACAAAGAAAGGTAATTGTGAATGAATAATCTTATAAATAAAATAATACTATACATTTCTATACATTTACAATATACATTATTATACATACGTCTATACATTTCTTAGAGTCGTGAAATATTTCTTAAGCTTTAAGTTTCATGCATGGGGAGGGGGGGGGGATCTGAAACATCGGGGGGAGGGGGGTCTGAAACATCGGGGGGAGGGGGATCTGAAACATCGGGGGGGGGGGGGGGTCTGAAACATCGGGGGGGGGGATCTGAAACAAATGTCATCTAAAATTCTCTCTGTCTCTTACGCTGTTTTTGTCCGCTTTTCACAAGAAAACGGCTAAACTGATTTCGGATAAACTTTATTTCATTGTTACATGGAGGCGTTGGAAGATTTTAAGCAATGTCAAAAGCGCTGTAAATTCTTTCACTTTTTTATTATTTCCAAATAGTTATATATCCAACAAAAAAAAAATTAATAATAATAATAAATCAATAAAAAATTTATTCAGTATATGGTATAATGTATAATAAACTGAAGAGGGTAATGTCGAATTCCGAGGATCATCCTAGGGTGACATGTTACCTTAATGCCAAATTTAAAAAAAAAATCGTAGTATCGGAAGAAAGCCACGGACCAATTTTCCTATTCGATTTTTGGTTTATACGTATTTTGAAAAGTAAAACTTCAAATTTTGAGGGAGAGGGATAAAATTTTTATTTCTTGGTCGTTTACAATGGTCCAATATTGAAAATAATAAACCAACCATTATTTAACTTTATAAAGTTCTCGAATTAAAAAATAAAAAATAGAATATTTCTTTTTGTGTTGTTCAATAAAATTTAAACGAACAAGGTTGCCCCCGGCAAAAGAAGGCCCTTGCTCTACCTTGATTCTGTTCAGCTACTCATTTATCATTTTTGGGGATAAGAAAAAATAAAAATAAATAAATTAATAAAATTAAGTCTAGTCATTATGCTACTAGTCGGATATTTCAGTCATTTGTCCATTGGCGAAAACCCAAAATTGGTAAAGTCCCGATCTACACTGGGATAAAGTGTGAGGTTGGTATTGAAAAATAACTTTTTCTTCACGAGCTTACCAAGTTTACTGTTCATCCATAGCTAACCCAAATTATACAAACAAATCTTAACAAACTTAAACGAAACATCTGCAAATATGAAGCTGGTTGTAATCGACGTAAAAATACGTTTTCATTAAAAAAAAAAAAAAAAAGAAGTAATATATATATATATATATATATATATATATATATATATATATATATATATATATATATATATACATACACACACACATACATATTAAATCGGATATATATGAGAAAGATAGATGAACTAGTAATATAAGCAAAACTTTATGTAGGTATAAAGTTCTATGTAGGTCTAATGATGTAAATTTATTTCTTTAAGTACAATTTTATTTGTGAGATTAAGGATTTCTCGAAGGATTTAGTAAGGCTAGAATCAGATATTTTGATGGATTAGTGGAAGCCACAAGCACAATTCTGTCCAAATAGGATGGATTACAGCCGGGTATATAAATGAACATTTTGCAAGAAATGGAAAGTTGACTGAAAATGTTATTTAAAAAAACTGATTAAAAAAGTAAAATATAATTTCCATAACCAAGCTTCATCAAGTATTTTATGTTAATTTTAGCGTTTCAAATTAGCCAACTTACGTATTCGAAATTCTTCATCCCCTACTGGTACCCAATACCACATTCGGCCTAAATGTAATTTAGTTAATGACGTTGAAGAATCTTCAGAAATGCTTCTGAGAGTACATTGTACTAGGGAGCGGATTAGATAAAAGCGCTTATAATTCGCTGATAAGTTGCTCGGTAAACACACCGCCTAACATATTGGAAGATGGAAGATGGAAGATGAGCGGGTGGAAGACGTGACGGGCTAAGACTTGGCCAATTAGAGTCCCGTCAGCTACACGTTCCCCTCTTATTTTTGCATGAATATTCATGTTCACGCTTCGGCATATTAGTATTTTCCTCTTAATCACACCGGTAGAAAAAATAAAATAATATTTATAGAGATTATTGTAAATGTTTTCCATTTAACAGTAATAGTCAAGACGTAAGAAAATTGTTTGATTACCTATAAGGTAATGAACAGATTGGGGCCAAATTTTATCTTTAATTATCAATAGTATTCGCAAGATTAATTAATATAAAAATAAATACCGAATATAACATGAAAATAATATGCGGATAAATAATTTGTTGATATAAAAGAGCAAAAACTATAAAAGATACATACAAATAATTGTTGGAATATAAATGCAAGATCAAACACTTGAGTCTCTCATAAGATAGCGGTAATATATTAAACCAACCAGTCGACGTTTCTCCAATTCAGGCATCATCAGGAAAGGAATAATAAGATGACGTATATGCAGACAAAACGCAGCACATCTCACATCCATAGTCAAAACAGATACATCAACGAGAGACAGAACCTCACTCCAAGACATCTAAACAAGTACTGAAGGACAAGGGAGGGAGTGGTGCCGATAACCCAAACAAGAATTATCCGCCCATAAACTTAAAAATACCCGTTTCGAATTAATACATAATTTTAAAAAATATATATTTTTTATATGAATAACGGTATACTATTAACAAAATGTGGATATATTATCAAAAATATTTGTTTAAATAACAAAGAAAATGTTTGGAAAGAATTGTTTCAAAGTTTAATTTATTTAATTCCAAAACCCTTGGATGTTTTTTTTTCCAAAATTTTTGTAGAATCTTTAGAACGAATGTATTTATAAACCTACAGAAGGGAAGATTCGTCAATAAGCATTCTTTAGAAATATAGTTGATTGAACAGGCAGCTCCCTAAACGGTAGATAGCTCTTCCTAGTCCAGAGTTCTGATTAACCAGACAATTACGCACTTACCCAAATCATCCAACTTATAATACAACGTCGTTTTCTGAAGAAGGATTAAGCGACATTATGCAAACTTTACACGAAATACACACAAAAAAAAGTTTTTTTCCCAAATAACAATGCATTTAAAAAAAAATTATTGTTCATTGTGTACAGCAGGAGTTTATCAAGATGTATCATTATTAATACTTTTATAATTACAATATATTGTTAAGGCTTTTATCACTGGTCAAGACCAGAGTGACAACTAGTAGTCACCAGTATTTGATGCTTATGTCACCATTAGTAGATTTTTAGACCATTTTCGATTTTTTTTCTATGTATCATGAGAGGGATTCGATAGTGGTTGTGACTGCTCGCCCCATAATAAATTAAAACTTAAATTTCAACATTTTGGCGGTTGAGCCTCTTTAAAAAAAGACATCGATATACAATATTATTTTTGCGAGATTTATTGCGAGTTGTCTTTCAATGTAACGTAATTATATGTTGTCTTTCAATGTAAAACGTTGTTAATTTATAAAATGAACATAATGTAGCTGGAGAGGCTGACGAGGTAGCGAGAGAGTAATATAAACCAGAGCGAACACTGACACAGACGGACGCGAGTCCTAAAATGGCATGTGTTGTGTGAATGAAGCCGTAACGCCATCTGTCTGACGGAGAAAGTCAAACTTATAGACTAAGTCAGAGGGGAACATGGCTGCTAGTGTTGGCAAGTAAAATATTACTCCTGTAAATCAGCGAGACTCGAACAGAGGCCATTGTTGATCCTACATAAAAACATAGCCATGAGCGAATGTTTCGCAATAGGAAACGCAGTAGTGAGTTAGTTTATCGCTGAGAGCACACTTCGCCGGCACAGATCTGGGTTAGCACACACCTTTCTGATAGTTCGCTCATTGGTTGGTTGTCAACATATCTAAAATATGAAAAACGTACAACGGCCATCATAATACAGAAATTATGGCTCCACCAAAGGGCTAGAATGAAAACGAAATGGGAGGCAGCCATGTGCAAGCTTGAATGGGTGTGTCACCTCCTAATCTGGAAATCACCTGGTACAGTGTTTAGTGATATCCCGATTGTTACATATAGACTTGTCAAATCATAGACATGATTCATTTTGAATATTTTGCAAATTACAAAAAATAATATAAATATATTAGACAGAAATCATAGATATTGAATTCAACGAATTGAACAAGAGGAGGTGGTGTACTGCTCAGACCATTCTTGATGTAATGTCAAATATGTTTTTGTTCTAGTGAGTACGGCAGGACCGGAACAAGTGGAGGGGCGCTTGCCCCAGGCGGCAGAATTCAGAACGGAGTAAATTTCGAATGAAATTTTATTTTTACGTTTCTGCTGTTTGATTATTTGGATCTTAATTCAGCAAATACAATTGATTTATGTAACGCGAAGATGATATTTATTTCGAACTGTATTACCTAAAATACAGTTGATTATTATTGCGGGTTGGTGATGATAGACGGGGCGGCAAAATTAAGCTTCTCCTCTAGCAAAAATCCTGGATCCGGTCCTGATGTACAGTTTGTACAGTTTCGAAAATAATTATTGTATGCATATGATATACTTTTAAATCAATACAGATGCATAGCTCTGCGGCGGACAGATAACACAAACACTTAAACAAACAAAATTATGAATGTAAAAAAGTATTAAGGGACTAAGGTCCTTCAAGAATAATTAGAGTTTTTACCTGCCAGGTTTAATGCTTTCACACTTGCCAATTATCTAATAATGATTGCTATTACACAACTATATTATATCGCACTATTATACCTATATTGTAATACATACTTTTTACATTAATTAGGTGGTTTGATTATGGAATAGGGGAAGGAATAAATAAGAAAAATGGAGGAGCATAGACGAATAGAAACGGGTAAGAAATTCCAAAAAGAGATAACACGAATGACGAAGGATTTGTTGAAGGAAGTTGTTCTGTAAGAGGGAATATATAAATCGATAGGTTGGTCGAAAGGTATTTAGAGAGTGGATAGAGGAAGGTAGAGGATGTAGGAAGGATTTTCGGTTTTAAAGACTTGGAAAATTATCATTCGTAAAAAAATAAATTCTTATCTGCTGCTCAGCTGTTTTTAATACAACCTTTTCCAGCTGTTGTTAAGTTACCTCCTTTTTCCCTTAGTATGTGCGAAGATATCTTGAAGTGAGGCACTGCCTCTCTAGTTGATGCGTCTTTTTAGCTGTTGATGTGAGATGTGCCTTATGCGGTCTCCATACATGCCATCTTGTTTTTTCTGTCCTCATGATCCCAGAATTAGTCGACTGGTTAATTATTTACTAGTATTTTAGAGACTCGAGACTTCTTAGGTGGAATCAATTGTATCCTAGTAATCAGTTATGGGATTTAATGTATGATTGAATTTTTTCTCTTATATAAGTGATAAGCAAATTACAGGAGGGTACCGTTGCGGTACCCTCCTGTAATTTACTGATTTTGGGATGCCGAAGTGGAGCCGTAGTTCCTAATTACATACTATACAAATAAATAAAATAAATAAATTATGCGATTGGTACTTTAATAAGTAGCTATCAACGATGCGATCAGTTAAGGTGGAAGAAAGAACAGTAGGAAACGAACCTCATCCTCGCTATTCTAAAATTATCAATCCATTCAATATGCCTAGCGTAATCCTTTCTTGCAATACGGAAGAACGTTCCCTCCGAGGTTGCCAAAGACTTGTGTTACCGCAAGGTGGCAGGCTGCCACAGGACACAGGAGAGTCTTCCACGTCCTATCTTGGCAGCTGTCCTGAGAACTTTCTTCATCAATATTTAACTGGATCTTATTGGGTGAGGGCTTTGCAGTCTCAATTGTCTGGTGAATCTGAGCAGTTGCACAATGCCTGCACGTTACGTGTCTGGCCCCATCAAGTAAACAACTAAACAAAACATCTGCGATATAACAAAAATCAGAGTAAAGAGCACAAAATTGACTTAACCCTCTTTTACATGATGACAGTGCGATGGTGTGGCAGTGTCCCATCGTCTACACGCTGACAGACAATTCGGTAACAGTCAGTTGGAAAAATGGAGGATGTAGAACAGCTGATTGAACACTAAACTAAAAGAACAGCTGATTGAACACTAAACTAAAAGAACAGCTGATTTCATGATTATTTTAACAAAGGCAATTCATTTATAAAAAAAAAAAAAAAAAAGAATCTTAATTTCTCAACAACTAATTAAATGTAAACTAAATTCATAAAAATATATCTAAATTTATAAGTGCTTAAATATATATATATATATATATATATATATATATATATATATATATATATATATATATATTTATATATATATATATATATATATATATATATATTTATATATATATATATATATATATATATATATATATATATATATATATATATATATATATATATATATATATATATAGTTTCTATTCCTCCTCCAAGAATTGGACAACGTCAGAATGTGCGATAGAATCAATTTCAAGTCCAGAAATAATCTAAGCGGAGCCAATGTATTAGAACGATGTTTATCTAGCATTTCTAGGACTTAAATAGATCTTCAGGGACAACTTAGAAAAAAAAAAGTTGCTAGTATAGATATAGTATCCTAGAATTGCTAAGGTAGATAAGGTGCAATAGTTCACTGTCAAGACGTATAGATGTGTAAGTTAAAATGACAGTAGCTGCCACTGTCGCGACTATCAAATATCCCGTGAAACCTGACAGTGCGACAAAGGCAGCGATATTTGCTTCCATGGAAACAACTTTCGCGATAGTGGTCATTAAACAGTCACTATTAATGGCTCTTAAGTAATATTAAACTAAAATATCCACTAATATAGTGGATAGTGGATAGTGGATAGAAGTAGCAAATCTTAGATTAGCCTGAAGCTGATTTTTTTTTATTCCGGTAGTTAAGATCCTAAATTTTTGGAATTCGTGATTTGGCATGATGAATAAACTATCACTGCATGAATTGTGAATACGTGTGTCAGTCGAAAATTATAACTTTTCAATTTCAAATTGCGATACTTTCCTACAGCTTTCGTTTCTGATTTAGCCATTTATACACAATACATAATGCTGAAGTGAACTTTTCCTGACTCATTTTCCTCAAAAGTCGACTTACAAAATTAATCACAAAACTTACAGATTTAATTAATAAATATACATATCATATACATTAATATAAATTATTGTATATTATAATTAATATATATAATTATATCGACGTCGTTTTTTGAAAAAGGCATAAGCGCCATTTCGCAAACTTTACAGGAAACACATGAAACGATTTTCCCCAAATAACAATATATTTTTGTTTTCAATTTTATTCTTTATTGTATTAAGTAGGAGTTTATTAAAGTGGTAAAACCTTTATAATTACAATTTATTTTAAAGGCTTCTAGCACTGGTTAAGGCCAGAGTGACGACTGAGAGTCGTTAGTATTTGGTCCTTACGTCATCAATAGTCGATTTTTATACTATTTCCAATTTCATTTTATACATCGTAAGCGGAAATCGATAGAGGCGGTGTTGAGGTCCCATAATTACTTGAAATCTAAATTTCGCTTAAGCCTTTTTCAAAAAACGATGTCGATATATATATATATATATATTTATATATATTTATATATATATATATATATATATATATAATAAATAAAATAAATACATTTTTTGTTTTACTAGTCCAATATATTATATAATTATACGATCGCAAACCTGCAAACTTCAATATGAAACATACCCATTAGTATAATTTTCGTGTTGTAACACAGAAGAAAATAAAAGCTCTAGGCTTTATCTCAGATTTTTGGCCTACCTATCTAAACGGACAAGGAATGTCCGGATAAAACATAGTAATGTAGCTAGTAATTTGATCAATGAGGATACTGCTTAGCCATAATAAAGAAGTGCTAACCTCTTTAATGGGAGATCACAATAATTACCAATTGACCCCTTAGCAAATAGCTCAGGATCTGCAGGAAGCAGGGGTAGGCAGGAAAAAGGATAGGCCGAAGAAGAACTAACCGAACAATGGCGATGAAGAAAGGATTACGGAACTTGGCGTAAGAAGTTAATGGCCCACACGAATGATTCAATCAAAAGGAATGGAAGCTCAATAACTAGACGCAATTGGGAATTATTGTCGTCGAGGCATATCTAATCGAAACACCTCTTCCTACCGACTTTCTCTATCAGGCTAAGATTGAACAATCCAACTTGAGCGAAAACAATAAGAGAAACAATAAGAGGAGCAAAGAGAAATGACTCGCCTGTTTTCCGGCCATCTTTATGATTTGCGCTGCAGAAGGAGGCTGTTAATATTCTATGAGTTTGAATTTATTTCATGAGAGGCATCGTTTATAATTTATTTATTAATTTAATTACGTTAATTTCGGCATCCATGATAAGAATGAAGATAAATAATTTGTATTTAGTTTAAATCATAGCCTTACAGGATCTACGTTCCATTTATATTCTGACACGTGACAGCCAAAAATTTGCCAACACCTAGATATTTTATACGGTACTAAGTTGACACGAACCCAGCCACAGACTCTTTCCCTCTGCACAGACACAGCAAAGAGATCGCGTGTTCTCTAAGCGAATTATAGACCGTACCTTCACGACTCACCCGCAGCCTCCTAAATCTGCAGGTCCCTTCTACTTCACGTATGATTACCTCCACTCTCTGAAATATTTCCCCGAGACATGCTATATCCAGCAATCCGAATGAGTATATATATATATATATATATATATATATATATATATATATATATATATATATATATATATTATAATACATAATAATATATATATATATAATACTATATATATATATATATATATATATATATATATATATATATATATATATATAGTATTACACCGTATACTATATAAATATACATTTAATATATATTATATTATATACACCTAATATAGTATTATTATACTGACAAGAGAAGTGCACTGTGTCCGTCGCCGATTTTGATCAAACTTTTTTAGGTGATTCTACATCGAAAAAAAGTAGACCCAAATCCTACCGTTTTATCCAATGGGCCTTAGGAGCTGAGAAAATATAAAATAAAACAAGCTGAAAATTCCTTATTTCATACCTCGAGTTTGAAAGATCATATCAACACGTTTTCCAGCTAAACATTTCCTTTTTACAGTATATTAAAGGAAAAATACAAATATTATAAATTAATTGATTTTTGGCTAAATAAATGTAAAAAAGTGTTTAAATTATTAAATAAACTAACCTTACAGATTTTTTCACACCGAATATTTTTTTTTTTTAGCTCAGAGGTGCTCAAAATTTTTATTTTATTTTAGTGACAAAATAAAATTCCGGTATGAGAAGCTCTGTATCTCGTCGTCAGTGTCTCCGATATCGAAGTTCGTGAACTCGTTAGAAAGGGGGAAGTTTCTTCTTTCCACACATATAAATAAATATTGCATTATCTTAGAAAGTCAGTGTTCAAAAATGCGACAACCAAAAAACATCAAAATTTAGTTTTTTTGCGGATAACGTTGGTTCTAAAACGCAAAGGAACACCACGGTTTAGCAAATCGCGTAGTTTCAGAGCCTTTACTGATGCCCCTAATTTGGTTTAAATCATTCAAAGGATTCGTGATTTATGAGCGATTATTTAAATCATAAAGTGCTAAAACCAAATCTGACACCAGTTTTGAATAAATAAATTTTGTTAATATACGTCGCTCCGTATAAAAATACTATTTTCATTAAATATACCTTCAGACCCCTCTTCTTTTTTTTCATTTTTATAAATAAATCCTATTTTTATAATCACTTTAATTTTAGTAGTTTTATATTTAGGAGGGGAAGAGAGGGGTGGGAGAAAGGAATATCTATTCTGTTTTTCCATAAAAAAAATTTCCTTAGTTTACTTAAAATATTGAATTTCAAGTGATTCTGTAAATAAAGATTTGGTTCAAAGTAGTTGATAAAATATCATTATGAAAACAAATACATACTGACAAAATATCGATACTGGTAGGTTTCGGTTTGCCATTTTACTGTTCACATCGTCTCTGTGATAGTATAAGTTTAAAGTTGTTAAAAGTCAGAATTATGTGGCATGCACGGTAATAAATATCTATTAATAGTCTGTTAACACGAGAGTGTTTTTGAAATTGTAAAAAGTGATTATTAGCTTTATCATCGTAATCACTATATTATCGTTGGGTTTCGCTGTTTAATAGGATCGTCCTGTTAGAGCTGGATAATTACATCAGAAGAAGTGGGAGGCTGACGTCACAGGAAATAAATTAAATTAAACAGCTGATCTTAAAGCCGAACAATAAGGGCACTGGCATCACCAATTATTTTTCATCTGGTACGAAGAGGCAGCGCAGCAAATCATCACCAGACCTCAACATCAATAGTAATCCGAAAAAGAAATCTAAGACTCCAATTGTAAGTGGCAGAACTGTCGAAATGAGTAACGAACAGCGACTATCTGGCATTGCAAAAATGTTAGATCGAAAACTAGAAGAGAAGTTGGCCAAAATTGTAAGAACAGCTGATTTCGATGAGTATCATACATAGTACATTACAGAAAATGAGAAGCTCAGAGAAGATATTTCGAACATGAAACGAGAAAACATTGAATTAAAAGAAAGGGTTGAAAAGATGGAAAATAAAATTCGGCAAAAAAATCTTATTTTTAAAGGACTCACTATTCTTCAAGATGGAGACCCCGATAATATCATTCAGGATTTGTGCAAAAATATATTAGAAGCAGATAATATAATATATATATATATATATAGTAACTGTATAATGGATCTCGAAGACAGAACTCAACTGTCATGGACAACTGGCCACAAGAATCCGACCAGAACCAACTCCTCTTACAATAGCAGGTTTTAGAAGATATTTCATTTAATCCTTTACCAGCGTCATCTTACCGCTTGTGGCCACTGAGTCCAGGCCCTCTCCTCTTGTACATTTTTTCTGTTATTTTAAAATATTAAATAAAATACAGGTAAGTATTGCTGTTTATTTCTGTTGATAGTCCAAATAAAAGTTGTCTAGGAAATAAATTCCCTAGCCTGGATGGCCACACATAACTTCCGTAGACATAACATTGTCTAACCGTTGGTCTAGAAATAGTACTTCCATATCTACGGTTGAACCCATGACTCATGGCTTCTAGTGGTACAGATATATTGTATAACATTTATTTATTATGAGGAAAATTAAAGCAATTAGTATAATAAATATATCCGGAGTTATATTTTGACTACTATATCAGACTTACATTTCTTGCGATATGAGTATGAAACCGATCAAGGAACCAAGAGACCCTGGAAGGCCAATTAGTATGGATTGTTGTTCAGACGAAGATGACCAGGGGATGGCCCAAGGTTTGATGGAAAGAGGAATCGGCGATAAATAAATGAGATGGAGCGAAGCGAGATGATAGCCCAACGTAGCAGATTATTCGGAGATCGACGGGACTCGATCCCGGGTCACGTAGCGCCGCGGTTCCACGATCTGGCGCTTTCCATCAACTCCTTCGGCTCTGTCCTCTCACAGCCTCATCGCCTCATCTCCTCTCTCTGTCTCTATCGACTTACATCGATTAATAGCATTCATTGATTCACTGGCATCTGTCATGAAGGCACTTCCTCCATAAGATCTTCTTCTCCGATGGACTTTATAAACGTGATAATTAGAAGAAAAATAACAGAAACACGTAATATGTTTCAGGTAAAATCTGTGTGTTGTAAGTTGGTAAAAAATATAATAGATAAACGCACCGTAAATTCAATTTTCACGTTTAAGATGTGAATAATTTTTGCTTGAAAAAGAACCAGTACGTAATCGCATTTAAACTGATAGAAAACATGAATTTAAAAAAATTGAAAACGATCAAAAACTCTCTCCTCCCCCAAAAAATAAAATAAAATTTGGAAATATGGCAATTTTTGAACATTTAATTGCAAGGGTTGTAATTGACGTAGGGACAAGTTTTGGATCTAAAATTGTGGCTTTTAATGGTGTCTATGTACAATATAAATTTCATGTAAAAATAGTTATAAATTTTCGTTCGAATTTTTGGTAAAATCGGCTTAAATTTTGATATCATAGAACGAAATTTCTTTATTTTACTTCACTCCAGGAATAAACTTTAAATTTTTAAAATAAAGTTAAAAACCGGAACGTAAAAAACGCACCTCTGTTAATAAACTAAATTACTAATAAAAGGAAAAGAAAAGAAAAGAGAGAAGGATGAAATACATTGCCTACTCTAAAACGGCCTTTAGAGCCCAATAAAATATTCGTATGGAATTCAGTAAATTCAGTTCATGGGACTTGTTTTGTCACCATACCTTCCATACTTTCATGTCTTCTCTTTGTAGACAAAACGTTCGTATTGAATTCTCCTTCACAGACCGGTGGGCTAGCACATGTTGCTAATATAGATATGCGCTTTGTCAATTAACAAATAACAATGACAGGGGCTAACAGATGGGGACCACACGAAGGAGCTCCCGAAGCCAAAGAGGTCTCACTTTTTCATAATGACATCTGGTTGGCTCGTGCTGCCGCTGCCCTAATTCGGAAGCACCTTTTCATTTCTTCAACAGCTATTTGTCACCCAATCATCTTGTTTAGTTTATGTTTGTTTTCTTTTTTGTATAAAAACTATCACCTTTATATAAGAATAATGGAATCTTTACTTGATAACCTAGATTTCGTTATTTATCTTCAGTGGTGGCTCGTAGATAACATTAATGGTGGGGAGGGGGGCTCCAGAAAACTGTTAGCCTTCGTTTTGAAATTGTGTAAAAGGAAACAAACATATATATGAAAAAGAAAATCAAATAGGATAAGTAGGATAACAATCTAATTCTACACTTTATCACATATAAGAAAGTGAAATACTGTTTTTAAGCGCGAAAAAACGCGGTATAAAAAACAAAAAATATTACCTTCAACCAACACGCAAGGGTCGGCACTGTGATATCAACAGTGCTCTATCTCCCCGCAGCCTAATGTGCGGCTTCCTATGGGGGCATTAGCTTGGCAGCCAAACTCCTCCTAGTGGAACTGTGAAGCGAACAGTTCCATATAAAGATTTTTATATCTTTTTCATCCAACTGTAGAATGGCTACTGACATTAATCTTAAGGTTTTTACAAGTATAAAGAAATAATTAAAGCAAAAAGGACTCATTATATTTAATGTGATTGATGATATCATTGATGTGCTGCAGTTCCACAGTTCCCACACTCGCTTCATCAAAACGTATTAATGAAGAAAATTTAGTAATCGATATCAGTTTTCTAACTTGGAATATGAAATAATAATATTGTATTTCATAGTAAATATCTATTAGGATTTAATCGGATCAAATTGGTTTCCATTCGAATCAAACCCTAAAGTCTTCCAAATAACAGTAACCAACTAACCAGTCAACGTTTCGGCAATTCAGGCATCATCAGGATAGAAAAAGAAAAAGCCATATAAATACAGACCAGGCATAGCACATCTCACACGTTATACCGACGAATAATCATGCAGGTATCCAATATATATGTCCAAAAAACTAATAGCAAATTAATCAAATGGTAAAATCACCGAGATGAAAAAAAAAATCGTAAATATTAAAAGTTAAAAAATAAATCAAGGGTATTTAATAAAAAAAATAGCAAAAAAAAGACAACATAATTGATATATATCGACATCTTTTTTTAAAAAGGCTAAGCGATATTTAGCAAATTTATAGGAAACAGATGAAACGTTTTTTCCCCAAATAACAATAAATACATTATTTAATTTTATTCTTAATCGTGTACAGTAGAAGTTTATTAAGGTGGCAAAACCTTTATAATTAGAATATATTTTTAAGACTTCTAGCACTGGTCAAGGCCAGAGTGATGACTGAGAGTCGTCAGTAGTTGGTGCTTACGTCATCAATAATAGATTTTTAGACCGTTCCTAATTTTTTTTCTCGATATATCATGAGCGGAAATCGAAAGAGGTGGTCTTTAAGCCTCGTAATAAATTGAAACCTAAATTTCGAATTTTGGGCGCTCAGGCCTTTTTCAAAAAACAACGTCGAATTATATATAACTGGAATATTCCAGAAAGAAAGCTTTAAATGCCACTGTCTACCTATGAAATATTAGAATAAAATGAAATAAAAATTTAAATATAAGTTTAGTTATCTTGCTGACCCATTATAATAAGTTACAGCATAGATTCTTTAACTGTGGTCCGCGGACACTCGGCCACGTAGCCATTGCTGGGGGTCCGCGAATCAATTTTGACTTTATCTTTACATCCCACAAATTTTACCATTTATTCTAATGGCTCATTTAATAAAAATCCAACATGGTCAAGACTTTTTGTATTTGTTGTTACTTGACTAGTTATTAACATAAGTAAACAATAATTAGTAAAAATTTAAATGCCTAGAGCTGGGATGGGCTCCGAAAATAAAAAAATGAAGACCTCGGAGTACATCAGTTCAAGAACCCCTCAGCTACAGTCGCCCCAATATTTTTCTTCAAATAACAATAACAAATTAATAAATTAAATAAAACAATAATAATTAACGAAACCTTTATTCTTTGAATTATTAGTAAATAACTAACCAGTCAACGTTCTGCAAATTCAGGTATCATCGAGATATAAAAATACAAGTAGGGTGATGTGCGTTTTAGTTTTCTTTTTTTGAAGCGGTTGTCCGCAGTCACTCAGCAGTGCATGAGGGTAGGAGCAAGTCAGAACACTGTTGTGTGGCAAATCTGCCTGGTCTACGCTTATCCTTGCTATCGTGCTTTTTAGAGGCAACAACCGACAGATCAATGAATTAATACAAACATTATTTCTTTCAATACATTCATTCAACTATATTCCCCATCCCGCTTTCATAATCCAATGAAAATTGTGAAGTGTGAATCTGAGACAAGTTTCAACTTTGTTCGATGATCACACCAGTGTAATAATCCTCAACAAACCCAACTATTTTCCACTTGTCCCAAACCCGCTCCTGCTTGAATAATGAATCTTCCGGATACCTTGTACGCACTTTCCCTTTAAGGCAGGGGCAAGTGCGTACTAGCAACAATTTAATTAAATTATAAATCTCATAAAAATGGACGTAGTTGAAACGTAGGCTTGAATTTAATATTGAAATGTTATCGTCTAAGGAACATTTTCAAAAAAAGAGGAAAAATAAAAGATTTACAGTCCTGCAAAGTCGAACTTGTAAAATTTAGTGCGCTCTTGCACCACATTACCCTGTATATAAACGCAGACCAAAGGCAGCACATCTCACATCATCACTCCAAAAAATGTCCCATCAATAGAAAAAGCAAATTATATCAAAAAATATCAACAAGCTCTGCTATTGACAATATTCGTTGAAATGTATTGTAGTGAGTCTTGAAGGAAACGTGTGAAATTTTCTGTCTTTATGCGATCTTGTCTTTTTCTGTCCTCATAATGCTTGAGTTGTCGAAACGTTGATTGCCTAGTTATCTACTGACTGCCTAGTTATCTACTGACTGCCTAGTTATCTACTAGTAATCGAGAAGATTAAAGGTTTGTTTCTGGAATGTTTCGATTATATCCACAAAAAAAAAAAAAAAGGTACTTGTTGATTTTCAGAGATGACTTAGCAAGACACCATTCGCCTCTTCTTCCTGGGGAGAGTGATTTGGCTATTGGACGGAAGAAATCACTTTAGACAAGTAGGATATAAAAAGTGACTAAGTGCCTTACTAGGATAGCAAAATAGAGTGTGACTGAACCGTGCAGATAGCACTTTCCAGAAGAACGCTTCTCCAGGCCGCCAGTTCTCCAGCCAACCTATATTAGAATACACTGCCGACCCCTTTCTACATTCTACAACATCTACATCAATTCTTATATAGGATTTTTTTGATTATTTTCTAAGACTGTAGAATAGCATTGTCCAAGGTTTCCACACGAAAAAAATAGGCCGTTCTCCAGCAGAAATGAAGCATCATCTCCATGAGGCCTTTGGAACAGGCTTCTCATCTTTTTAGTTCTGTCCTCATATTTTTTTTAGTATAACAAACATCTTAACAAAAACCATGAAATATTATAATGCTGTAATGTTCTGTTAATCTGTTAAACGGTAATTAAAAAAAACTATAATTTTATTAGATATAGTGTTCATTTGAAGAAAACGCGGTTGGTTTGAAAGAAAAATAGTGAATTTTTGTGTGTTTTTAGAACTGAAGATGAATGTGTAACATTCGAAACTAGTTTTCAATAAAACAAAATTATAGAAGTGGCAAATAATTCATCAATCCCTAAAAAATATTAGAAGACAAAATTGCAGAGCGTAAAGTTTTCTTACAGAATATGCCCATCAATTGACGCGCGTCTAAACTGAGAGTTTCCTGATGACCCCCATCTTTATGCACATCATTTCATATCAATCAACTATTTTATATCAAAATCTTAAATTATTTTTAATTTATTAATTTGCATTTATTAGGAAAAATACTGTCCCTAACGGCTTGATAATAGTTTTATAAAAAGAGGATGAAAAAAGATGCCTGTCATGTTATTAACTTACATCAGTTTGGACGCACCTCAAGTGCGTACATGGTGTAAATGTGTCAATTAATGGGCATATTATGGTAATAGCTATAAAATATTTACATAAAACATAAAACGTTTATGTATGTACGATACAAATACAATTTTATATCTAAAAATCTTTTGGGATTGAAAGGTACTAAAAAGAAGATGGTGAGGGAGGGGGGGAGGGGCTTCGTTCGTACGTATCTCGCATAACTAAAAAACGGTTAGCAGTAGAAAGTAAAAATTTTGTATCTAGAATTACTGTATAATCTAGTTGTGAACCAACATTTTTGGTCATTGTATGATTACCGGAAGTGGTACTTCACTTGAAGGTCATTTCGGATTTTCATCAAAAATTATATTTAAATATAATGCAAAACTTCTCAAATTTGATATACAAAACATATATATTAATATAAATAACATAATAAATTTTGGACAAAATTGGCAAACCGGAAGTGGTACTTTACTTGAAGGTCATATTAGACTTTCATCTAAAAATATATTAAAATATAACGTAAAACATCTCAAATTTGGTAAATTAGACTTTTATATCGATATGAATGTATTTACTAGATTTTTGTTAAAATTGGTACTTTACTTTGAAAAGGGTACTTTACTTGAAGGTCATAATGAACTTACATAAAAAATCATATTAAAAATATCTGCGCTATATGTGCACAACACATGACTTCCTTGTACGCCTATTAAACTATAAATCACTGGCTCAAAAAGTATTTCTGAATTTGGTTACTAGTTTCCGAAGATTGCAGAATCTCAAAAACGATACTCGGCGTCGCGACATCCATTACACACACACACACACACGAACGCACGCACGCACGCACACACTCTTGTTTCTGGAGGTCTCATGATAAGTGAAATTTCCAAAAGATTTCTTCATATTCCGTGACAACATTTAAACTGTCAATATCACGAGATAAAGCATTGGAAATCGACAGTTTCGACATTTTAAGCGTAAAAAATCCACTTCACTTATATCTTATTCTTCTGCTGCAGACTTGTTTATCTCACAAATGGGGTGGAAAACCAGTATTTTAAAATCAATTTTATCACTTAAAACAAGTCATAAAATTATTTAATTAGAGTGGAAAAAAAATTGCGTTTATAACCCCTATCACTGAACCATATGATCTCTGTAATAAATTTCAATATACCTTTTGATGTAAGTTTCTTATGACCTTCAAGTAAAGTACCCCTTTCGGATCTTCATTTTCAGCCAAAATCTATTAAATTACTTATATTGATATAAGAGTCTAATTTACCAAATTTGAGATGTTTTACATTACATTTTAATATACTTTTTGATGAAAGTCTAATATAACTTTCAAGTAAAGTACCACTTCCGGTTTGCCAATTTTGGCCAAAATTTATTATGTTATTTACATTAATATATAGGTTTTGTATATCAAATTTGAGAAGTTTTGCATTATATTTAAATATAATTTTTGATGAAAATCCGTAATGACCTTCAAGTGAAGTACCACTTCCGGTAATCATGCAGTGATCAAAAAGGGAGGTACACAACTAGATTTTACAACAATCCTAAATACGAAATTTCAACTTTCTACGGCTAACCGTTTTTGAGTTATGCGAGATTCGTACGAACTTACATACAGACGTCACGACGAAACTAGTCAAAATTGATTCAGGGATGGTCAAAATGGATATTTCCGTTGAAATCTGAAAACCGAAAATTTTCGCGATTACAATACTTCCTTTACTTCGTACAAGGAAGTAATTAAATTCAGAAATCATATGTTTCGGTAATAAAGGCTACAAACGCAATTTGGTTTCCAATCGAATTAAACATTTTTATTACTTGTTTTAAGTGTTAAAATTTAGTGTAAAATACTGGTTGTCCTCCCCATTTGTGAGATCAACAAGTCTGCAGCAGGAAAATAAGATTTAAGTTGAGTGGGTTTTTCCCGCTTAAAATGTCGAAATAGTCGATTTCCAATGCTTTATCTAGAGATATTGATAGTTTTAATGTTGTCACGGAACACGAAGAAATCTTTTGGTAACTAGTTACCTACTGAAAGAAAAGGGCATATAATAACGGAATGAGACCTCCAGAAACAAGAGTGTGTGTGTGTGTGTGAATAGATGGATGTCGCGACGTTGTTTTTCAGATACTGGGATCTTCGGAAACTAGTAACCAAATTGAGGATCACTTTTTGAGCCACCGATTTATAGTTTAATAGGCGTACAAGGAAGTCATGTGTTGTCCACATAAGATATTTTTTTTTAATAAATAAAAATGTGTTAAAATAATAATCCTGAAATCAGCTGTTCTTTTAGAGTTATGTTTAGTCAGCTATTCTACATCCGCCATTTTTTTCAACTGCCACCATGTTTACTGCCAGCGCGTAGAGAAGGGCACTGTCGCACTACCATACTGTTTCACTGTCGTGACAGTTCTATTGAAATCTGTGACTGTGTACGAGGCATATCTTTTCAGTAATAGCTAAGATTTTGAGGAGCATTTATGAAAAATTTAGTTTTTAACATTCAGTTTTGAAACTAAAATTATCTATAGTCTCTCTCTTAGTTCATTAGATCGAAGAAGACCAAAGGGTTTCGACATCGACCGGTATCCTGGAAGAACAAGAATTGGAAGTGCGTGTACTAATCTCCTGTATCCTGTATACTATATTAGGCTCTAATTATCAGGGGAAGGGGGGGGTGTCTCTGAGGTAATTGTTACTTGGAATACCCGATGTTCGGCCCTCATTGTAACTTCTCTCTCACACTCTCTCTCTCACTCTCACTCACTCACACACACACACACACACTCTCGTTCTCTCTCGACGAATACCTCTGAGCGCTTTTTCTTCTCATCTTCTTGTATTACAGCATCACTCTTGTTCTAAATGCAAATGCCCAACATCTTTAGTTATTTATAATTAATAGAAAGTTAATATTGAATGGACATACCGAGAATGGATTCACACAGCGTTTAGGACAATGTTTAAGTAAAAAATTATTCGATAAAAAAGTAGAAAGAGAAAATACGTTTGAAAGCGTAGAAAAATTTACGTTACCGTCTACGATAGCTAAAAAGGGAAATTCGTAAGGATTTAAAGGCAGGTTGTTTTTAAGTTGCAAAATTACTTGGCTCGCCTCTTAATTGGCTAATGGGATTATACCCAACGGTCTTCCAAACTGAAACAAATGCAATAGAAAACATACATCAAACAGTTTTTTTTTGTATGTTTTTTTACAAATGAGTTCAACTTTAACAGTTGGAAAAAAACTCTTATCAATAAAAGGTTAATAGAAAAAGTGTTTTCAAGATTTGAAGTGTTTTAAAATAAAAGTTCTAGCTAAAAAAATGTTTACTTTTTTAATCACTCTCCCTCTCTCTCTCTCTCTTTATACATAATAAAATAGTATTAGTTTAACTTTTACGTAATCCCTCTAAAATAAACGATATAAGTACAAACAATTAAAAATTATTACGGAACACCATAATTATTAAACTGCTCATTACTTAGAGAGGAAAACTAATTAATTCCGGTGATACTGAAAAATATTTCAAAGATAACGAAAGAGCCTGGTACTTGTTAATCGGAATGGTTTTATTAGCCTAAGAAAAGTAAAAGCTGTAATGCGCAGTGCGAAATATCGAAAAAATATCGACATTTGGATATATCGGGCCTCGATATTTTTAATCTTTTATAATATCGATATTTCTGTGCCAATATAAAAAGATATATATATATTTTTTTATAATATCGATGTTTAACTACCAATATAATTAAGATATTGTTTTTATTAAGTTCATTTCCACCAGGATTTAAATATCAAGAAACAGGTTATCTCCTAATCTTCCTGGAATTCGTATAGACTTTTTTTTATGCTGATATTATCAAGATATCGATATTGCTAACCGATGTC
Organism: Rhaphigaster nebulosa; assembly: GCA_948150685.1. Classification (NCBI taxonomy): domain Eukaryota; kingdom Metazoa; phylum Arthropoda; class Insecta; order Hemiptera; family Pentatomidae; genus Rhaphigaster; species Rhaphigaster nebulosa. The sequence continues at coordinate 823,924 of OX411312.1, read as the reverse complement.
GATATCAATCCCATCCCTGGGACAAAGCCACTACAAATAGTGACACGAACTCACCACACCACAAGTTGTTTCTGTTTTTTGTCGAACCCGCCGTTTGTAGTTTTTCCCTCCTTTTTTTGTAAAAAAATATCGGTTATCGATATTCTAATTTTAATATCGGTATCGATTTTTTCAATATCCCTACATTGATAAACAAATGTAGCCTCAATTAAGACAGATAAAAGACTACCTGAGGTATAATGAAATAATGAAGTAACAATACCCCGCGCTAGTCCATTTTCTGCTCACTGTAATTCGGCTTAGCAATTACCTAGCTCCTTGAAGAGGATATTACTTTAGGAAGGGGTGGCTCGTTAACCGAAGGTGATAATATCTGAATTGAACACTTTCTGAGCTGCTACAGAACCTGAGTGGTGCAAAAAGTTCACAATTAGCGATAATTGCAGACCTCCCTGGGAGGCAGTTCTCGAACGTTTCGTTCCTCCTTCACAGCACATCTCACCGGCAGCAACGGTCTAGGCTATTTTCAGGATGGCACGTCGGGTCTGTCATCAAGTTCACTTTTTGTTTTTAAAATAACATGTCATTGTAGTTAGTTTATACATATACCTATTGCCTGAGGTCTATGGGTTAGAACACTCGACTAACCTGAGGGGTTCATCGTAGTTAGTATATACATCTTACCTCTTATCGACTCAAATCTAGATTTCAAAACGGTACATTAAATAAAATATTATAACAATAAAAGGCTTAGCGAACCCGAAGGCTCGATGCCGATACCAACAATCACTGTCTACAAAATCCCTCCAATCTAAACACAAATAGGATATTGTTGAATAAATGCATCATGTGTTCTATCTTCGCCGCTGGTTGATAAACGAAAAATTAATAAAAATTTGCATACTAATGTGATGATTATAGTAAAAATGCAACTTTTTTTTTTAATTTTTTCGTTCATTAAGCAGAGACAAAGTTAGCACACATAATGCAGTTTGCATTTATCCAACAATATTCTGTTATTCAATTGCTTTTTAAGTCAAATCATCTCACAAAAATTCCTAGTAGTAGTAAAACCGGATCTCCCTGCACAAAAAATAACAGTGTGTTTGTTTTGTAAGTTTTCGTAGATGATTTTTGTATTAAACAGTTAGACAATACATTTAGAATATAACCAGAACAAGCAAGAGACATCCAATCGTTGCCAAACAATGTCACCCCTAACTATTAACCCTAAGGTAATGTCTGTACCTTATTTAAAATCGATTTTGCTCTATAATTTACTTTAATATCCAATCAATACAATTTTTTTTCATAGTTACATAACTGCTGTAGCTTCCATTTTTTCAGAAAATTTGTACTCACTGACTAATTAATAAAGACATAATGAGAGAAATACAAGTATTTATAGTTATTGTTTTGACTTGTTTTATTAAATCATTAGTGCAAACAATCGAGGATAATCTCTCGGGTCCAACGTCACTATCTAGTCTAGTCTAGTCAAGTCGCTGGCTGAGCCACTGTGCTAGGCCTCGGTCTATCCATCGGGCCACTAAGCCCTGCAACTTTACACTTCTATTTTATATTAACAGGCTCCGCGATTCCAAGTTGAGTAGCTTCGTTGATTCTTCAGTGCATTCATCCTTCCTCCGTTTATACATTGATATAAGGCCTGGAGTATCGGTCTCATCCACAAACTTATAAACTATAATTTCTCACCGTACATTATCCATCTCCTTCAATCCTATTTCAGGTAATAAACCCTTCTTCATCACAATAAAGAAAACTAGCTCATCAATCCAACAGCTATCAACTGGTCTTCCTCAAGGTTTCCTCCTTTCCCCTATCCTATTTGAGTTGTATATATGTCTCAGACCTCCACTCACATCCATCTGTAGAAAGATCACTGTATGCAGAAGACACAGAAATTTATACACCAGCTTATAGAATCGACACAACTGTGAACATATTAGAGGCCTACTTAAAAAGCTCAGCGTGCATTTTGCAAAATGGATGATTGAAGTTAACGATACAAAAACGCAGGGTATCATATTCACAAAAATAAGTCCATCCATAACTCAAAACACAGTTACAAATGAAACTACAATCCCATGGGCTCAGCCTATCAATTACTTAGGCTTAGACTTGGACAAATCCTTAATATTCACCACAAATTAACAAGAACAAATGTAATAGAGCTAAAAACATCATCAGCAAAATGATCCCATAATTCAATAGACATTCTACACTATCACCAATAGACATTCTACACTATCACCAATAGACATTCTACATTATCACCAATAGACATTCTAAACTATCACCAATAGACATTCTACGCTATCACCAATAGACATTCTACGCTATCACCGATAGACATTCTACGCTATCACCAATAGACATTCTAAACTATCACCAATAGACATTCTACGCTATCACCAATAGACATTCTACGCTATCACCGATAGACATTCTACGCTATCACCAATAGACATTCTACCCTATCACCAATAGACATTCTACGCTATCACCAATAGACATTCTACCCTATCACCAATAGACATTCTACGCTATCACCAATAGACATTCTACGCTATCACCAACAGACATTGTACAATATCACCAATAGACATTCTACACTATCACCAAAAAACAAATCGGTACTATATAAAACCCTCGTACGCCGAATAATGACATATTCTGATCCAGCCTGGATTTATACCTGCGGCTCTAATAAGAGGTGGTATATGTAGATGTGTACGAGGATAGTTAACAACTAAGACATCAGTAAAAAGGTACACCCACAAATGATATCTGTATATAGATAAAATGTGAACATTGCCTTAATTTCTATAAATCTTATTGTATATTTTATGTATGTATATTATTTATATTATTATTTATATTATATTATTATTTATTTTAATTATCTGTTCATAAATTATAGCTGATTAGATAAATAGATAAACTTTTTATTTGTATTTTAAAATAATAAATAAATACATGGATTCCTAAAACTTTCATAAAATACATTTTACAAAACACGAAGAATCCTAATGATGTTCCGTATCTTTTTCTGCTGGACACTTACCAACATTTTATGAATTTTCTTTAATAAAATGAACAATAGAAATTATAATAAAATACAAATCATATCAGTTTAAAAAAAAGTATAAACTTTTTTAAAGCAAATATAAACAAAACTATAATCAGTCACTGTTAAAGAAAAAACGGCCGATGAAAATGTAATGGATTGCAGTTGAACTACTTACCTAATGTATCTTAAGTCATATTGTTATAATTGCTTAGCGCTTTATCTCTGTCTGGAATAAATTTCAGTCATATTACAAAGCATTCCAAAAAAAATAAGTTATGATTAATAATCTATCCATTCAATGCAACATACATACTATATAAGATAAATGCACACTAACAGTAATATTTCCTAACAATAACTATATTCTAAAAGCTGCATAGGGAGGAGGATCGGATCGGATATTAGCTGACGGGAGATCGAGGGAAATTAACCTTTGGTTCTGCTACCTACAGTCTCCATGTCGGCGATCGATTCTCGCTATAATCGAACGGAAACTATCAGATAAAGGAATTATTCGGTACCTATCGATTATGCACCTGTATCTATCGAGATATCGAGGTGTGCTATTACCTCCTCTTTCACAGCAATTACAAGCTACACCTCACTCACTTCACTGCACCAACTCAACAGTTTATTCAAATAGTAACTTCTCATAGCTCACGTCCTTGCATATCGATTGTAATAAATATATCGATTGTAATAAATTGTACAGAAAAACGATAAACTTTATCTTAAACTTGGAAGGAAAAGGAAAAATTATATTATATGCCTACTACCCGTCATCTAAAGCAACAGTCTCAGATCTATCCTATCCCTACAGTATTCAAGCCATGTTCAGTTCAAGAGAACCTGAGAGGGAAACTTGATTTAGACGGATCGACTTTGAAAGTTTGATACCATTAAGTCGAACATGGACATCGACAACTAACAACTATATTTTAGCTTGGATTAGTATATCCTATTCATAGCTTTATTGCAATATAATATATGCAGTAATATATGCACATATTCGCAGTGAAATATACGAAGTAGAACATGTGGGAAAATCAAAATGTTATTTATAAACACAGGTATTGTTCTATCCGGTACGGGGCACCGCGTGGTTTGTGGCGGCCTATGGAGTGGTGAATGCAGAGGAATATTGGGGAATATATACCCTCCGAAATATATACCCTCCGAAATATATACCCTCCGAAATATATACCCTCCGAAATGGACGAAAAAATAAAGTTTGTACTTTAAGTAATATTTTTTTAACAATAATTTTGTATCCAATTTTCATGCTTATCCTTAAAACTTACAATTTGGCGACTATAGACATTTTCGCGATTACTTGTCTTCTTCTAATTAAATCTCTCCCGAAAAAAAAACTCGGTGTACGCCCGTGGGCCTATTATTATTATATTAATATTATATGGATTGTACCCTGAGAACCTTCCGCTGCAATCCGATAAATCTCGCGATACTGTCTGATGCGACAGCCAAAGAACCTTTTAATGGTTCCCTGTAAAAGAAGTGATCCACAAATACGGTTTTGGATAACAATATAGTTATGCATTTCATGATATTTTGAGTCTCCCTTGATAACATGCAGGAAAACATATATCCGCTCAATAAAACTAAAAGTACCCCAAGACTAATGGAATTTTTTAAATTAAAACTGTATAAACGATCGAAAGTCACTCCTGTTAGGGGTGTAAATACCAGAAAAAATATATCGATATATAACTTACCGACAGTTTTTGAATATATGTAAATGGTAGTTCGATATATCGAAAAAATATATCAATATTTCAGTAGATCGGGGCTCGATATTTTTTATGTTTTAAAGAGACACACATATATCGATATTTTTGTGCCGATATAATTAAGATATTGTTTATATAATGTCGATATTTCTGAGCCGATATAATTTAGATATCGGTTTTATAACATCGATATTTCTCGGCCGATACCATTAAGATATTCTTTTTTAATATCGATATTTCTGGCCAATATAATTAAGATATTGTTTTTATAATATACATATTTTTGGGACGATATAGTTGAGATATTGTTTGTATAATATCGATATTTCTGGCCAATATAATTAAGATATTGTTTTTATAATATACATATTTTTGTGCCGATATAATTAAGATTTTGTTTATATAATGTCGATATTTCTGGCCAATATAATTAAGATATTGTATTTATAATATACATGTTTTTGGGACGATATAGTTGAGATATTGTTTGTATAATATCGATATTTTTAGTGTGAAATAATTAAAATATCTTTGTTTATACTATCAATATTTCATTGCCGATATGATTTAGATATTATTTTTATTAAGTCATTCATAGTAGACTTCAAAAATTAAGTAATAGGTTGTTTCCCATCCTCCATCCGATTAAGGTTGAGGTTTTTTTTTTAATAAAAAAATCTTACGATATTTTGAAATATCCACATTTCTGGGCCGATATAGTTAAAAAATTGTTTTAATTAAGTTTATTTTCAGCAGGATTTAAATATCAAGAAACAGTTTATCTCATTTAAACTTTTTTCTATAAAAATATTAACGATTGTTTTAAATATCGATATTTTTATGCGGATGTTATCAAGATGTAGATATTACTAATCGATATTTTTCTTTCGATATCCCATCTCTAGAACACAGCCACCATAGATAGTAACACGAACACACCACACCACAGGTTTTTATGGTTCTTTGTTTGTCGAAATCACAGTCCTTCAACAAATTTTTTATTTAATATTTTTGACTCTTTTTTTAATTTCGATTTTCAATACTCAAATTTTAATATTGATTACCAAACTAAAAAAAAACAATGTTTTATTATAAAATTATCGATATATCGATACTTTTCTAACTCCCCTAGGAAAGATCTAGTTACATTGACTCTCAGACCTGAGATGATAAACCCCGTTCCTCAAGATGCTAGGAACGGCCCAACTGCTAGCAGTACTAACTGCTAGCTATTACTGTTGTCATCCTCTGCCCTCGACAAGAGCGACCTTCGCTCCATCATTATCCTCTTCTGCCTCCGAAGGCATCCTCCAGTGGGCGTTATGGAATCCTAGCCTCCATTCTTCTTCTCGCTCCAAAAGGTAAAAGAACCAGGACGGAATTAAGAGCATATTAACGCTAATTTGCAGCCGCCCTTTTCAATAGAGGATAAATAATTCATCGAGTTCCCTGGAGTTGCCTCATTCATTGTCCTCTGGCTCCTCCACTCAGCGGCTCAAAGAAGTCGAGGAGTGCTGAGCTGTAATTGATTGACCAACTGTCGCACATCAAACATTTATAAATTAAATTATAGTTTCAAATTCAACATCTAATCTCAGATTATAATGTCGAATATTAATAGGATATTACTAGCTGTTGCCCGCCACTTCGTTCGAGTAGTCTTCAATTAAATGCGATAATATATTTAATATGTGTAACTGGCATTCCTTGTAATAAGAGAAATGGTATAACCTTTATATATATACATATATATATATATATATATATATATATATATATATATATATATATATATATATATATATATATTATATACTTTTATGTATTGGAAAATAAAGTCGGAGGATGAGAAAGAAGAAAACATTCGTTGTAATGCCACCAAAAAAAATTTTCCGAAGTACTCTTCACAATTCACAATATTTTTCGTTTTTCCGACAGGTGATGAGGCTGCATACAGGTGTCCACGTGAGAAGCACGGACTTTCGAAATTTCGTCGACACTCTTGTAGCGATTGTCGGCTGTCCTTTGTTGGTAGTCATTGCAAATGCGAGTCGTAGCGGATATTGCAAAGATTCGAATTCGAAAGGCGTCTGTCGAAATCATTTGGATGCGTGACAACAGTACATCTCAAAAGAAATTTATAACACGACTGACCTATAACTATTTTATTATTACATTTGTAAATGTGTTTCAAAAAAATTATCTATTACTTTCCTACCGCAACTAGTGCATATGTGGCTGGACCACCCTTATCTTTTGAACGGAGGAGGGGAGGAGAGGAGAGGGGATGGGAGGGGGGAGGAGAGCGATTTTGTAACTTATTTTTTGGTTAAGTAGGGTTTTGTCCCCAATACCATTGTATCAAATCGGGCTCTCAGTGCGCAATATCCGAAAAACTTTGTCGATTATTATTTAAGTTTTTGATAGGTAACCCAATTCTCCACAAAAAAACAAACAACAAAAAACAAAAAAAAAACATCGGAATCGGATCATTATTAGTAAAGGTACAGCGTATTGAACTTTATAGCCACGATATTAAAGTATTCTCTATGTGTTCCTATGGAAACATATTCAATTTTTTTAAATTATTTGAATAATGTTGAAACTATACATCTCCCGAATAATTCCAGTTGCTCATTTGAAAGATAAATAAATGTAATTAAATTCCTTCCAAAAAAAAAAAAAAAAAAATCATCGAAATAGAACAATAATAGTAAAGATACAGCGTATTGGACTTTATAGTCACGATTTTGAAGTATTCTTTGTGTATTTTTATGGAAACCCATTCTTTTTTTTTTTTTTAGTTATTTGAATGATCTGGAAACGATACAACTCCCGGATAATTCCAGATGCCCATTTGAAAGATAATTAAATGTCCTACAAAGCTAAAATTTAATAAAAAAAAATATATCATTTCGGCCTAATATTAGCAAAACATATAGCAAAAAATTGCCGTATTGGACTTTGCACCGAAAGCGGTAAGGATAAGGGTAAGGTCCTGTGAATGGATACACCAGGTATTTTTTTTTTCATTGCTAATAAAAATTCTGTTTTTTTAATTAATTTAAAAATACTGGTAGTATCAACAATAATTTTAGGTACACGTGCACGATAGGTAAGTAAAACGATAATTTCCTCGATTTAATTGGTTCAGTAATTGGCCTGGAAAAGAGATCTCTCCAACTGAAATAATATTATATATATCCTCATGATTGGAAGATATTAAAATTGATATTTTTGCTACAGCGTACTCTCGCGTGCTCAAGGCTTTTCATCTTATTAGCTTAGTATTCATTAGAATAATGATGTGAAATGTGCTCTATAACATTCTGCTCACCTAAGCTATTTTTTTTTTTCAATTAAATAAGTAAAATAAAACATTTAAATTTATGAAAAGCTTTAAAGATTGGAGAATAATGATATTGATTGTGCCAATTAAATATAAATATGAAACCTGAAAATGGCTTTATTTTAAAACGAAACGTTGTATGAAAAAGGAAAAACAAAAAAAACTGGAAACCAATAGACTTAAAAAGAATCTTAAAAATGACCAATTTAACTCAAATTATTTCACTTACTGTAATTAGCAATTCAAATAACTTCAAGTCCATAACTCTACTCACCTAAAAAAAAAAAAAAACAGAAAAAAAGGTATTAGTGTTATTTGTTAGATGAACCGAAGAAATCATAAACATCTTTATCATTTTATATATATATATATATATATATATATATATATATATATATATATATATTTATATATATAAAATAAACATTTCCAGAAAATGTTTAAATAGTCGATAGTCAAAAATATAATTGAGAATTTTATTCCATTCTTCTTTTAATGAATTCAAAAAAATCTTTATGAATCTTTATGAACTAATAGCAGAAAATTAAACAAAATAAAATAAGATACACATAAATATATAATTACATATATTATAATATCTTTTATGATATTTATAAAAGAATCAGTATATGCAAATTTTTGGTGAACGTTATATTTTTATGAAGCTCAGCTATTTTTTTTCGAATGACGAATTACTTATATTGGGATAATATTATATTTCACAAACTTACACCAATTAAAAATATATTTATTTAAAATAGACTAAATTTTTATTAGATGAGAATTGGTTAAAGTTGGGTGGAAACGTAATCAAAATATAACAAGAAATCAACAATTTCGTTTTAAGCCTGGAGGCAATTAAGAAAAATAGAAAGGAAATAGGTAAGTAAGAAATTAGGCCTTAATAAAAATATTTTTTCTTCGACAAAGAGGGCCATATATCATAATAAAGCACAACAGTACAAGTGCAACTGGAAAGATTCGTTTTTAGAGATTATAGGTTACTTATCGTCATTAGATTATAGGGTTGCTTAATCGTCATTAGATTATAGGTTGCTTATCGTCATTAGATTATAGGTTCCTTATCGTCATTAGATTATAGGTTCCTTATCGTCATTAGATTATAGGTTCCTTATCGTCATTAGATTATAGGTTCCTTATCGTCATTAGATTATAGGTTGCTTATCGTCATTAGATTATAGGTTGCTTATCGTCATTAGATTATAGGTTCCTTATCGTCATTAGATTATAGGTTCCTTATCGTCATTAGATTATAGGTTGCTTATCGTCATTAGATTATAGGTTCCTTATCGTCATTAGATTATAAGGTTCCTTATCGTCATTAGATTATAGGTTCCTTATCGTCATTAGATTATAGTTCCTTATCGTCATTAGATATAGGTTCCTTATCGTCATTAGATTATAGGTTCCTTATCGTCATTAATTAATAGGTTGCTTATCGTCATTAGATTATAGGTTGCTTATCGTCATTAGATTATAGGTTGCTTATCGTCATTAGATTATAGGTTGCTTATCGTCATTAGATTATAGGTTCCTTATCGTCATTAGATTATAGGTTCCTTATCGTCATTAGATTATAGGTTGCTTATCGTCATTAGATTATAGGTTGCTTATCGTCATTAGATTATAGGTTGCTTATCGTCATTAGATTATAGGTTGCTTATCGTCATTAGATTATAGGTTCCTTATCGTCATTAGATTATAGGTTCCTTATCGTCATTAGATTATAAGGTTCCTTATCGTCATTAGATTATAGGTTCCTTATCGTCATTAGATTATAGGTTCCTTATCGTCATTAGATTATAGGTGCTTATCGTCATTAGATTATAGGTTGCTTATCGTCATTAGATTATAGGTTCCTTATCGTCATTAGATTATAGGTTCCTTATCGTCATTAGATTATAGGTTCCTTATCGTCATTAGATTATAGGTTGCTTATCGTCATTAGATTATAGGTTCCTTATCGTCATTAGATTATAGGTTCCTTATCGTCATTAGATTATAGGTTCCTTATCGTCATTAGATTATAGGTTCCTTATCGTCATTAGATTATAGGTTCCTTATCGTCATTAGATTATAGGTTCCTTATCGTCATTAGATTATAGGTTGCTTATCGTCATTAGATTATAGGTTGCTTATCGTCATTAGATTATAGGTTGCTTATCGTCATTAGATTATAGGTTGCTTATCGTCATTAGATTATAGGTTCTTATCGTCATTAGATTATAGGTTGTTTATCGTCCTTTAGATTATAGGTTGCTTATCGTCATTAGATTATAGGTTCTTATCGTCATTAGATTATAGGTAGCTTATCGTCATTAGATTATAGGTTGTTTATCGTCATTAGATTATAGGTTGCTTATCGTCATTAGATTATAGGTTGCTTATCGTCATTAGATTATAGGTTGCTTATCGTCATTAGATTATAGGTTCCTTATCGTCATTAGATTATAGGTTCCTTATCGTCATTAGATTATAGGTTGCTTATCGTCATTAGATTATAGGTTCCTTATCGTCATTAGATTATAGGTTACTTATCGTCATTAGATTATAGGTTCCTTATCGTCATTAGATTATAGGTTACTTATCGTCATTAGATTATAGGTTACTTATCGTCATTAGATTATAGGTTACTTATCGTCATTAGATTATAGGTTACTTATCGTCATTAGATTATAGGTTACTTATCTTCATTAGATTATAGGTTACTTATCGTCAT